>NW_026847549.1:133739124-134216473 GCF_025583915.1 Anolis sagrei ordinatus
AAATGAGGCTGTGCTCTCAAATGGAGAGTGCCTTCTTTTTCTTTTCCCTCAAGAGCAACTAGATTTTCATGGTCTGAATTTTCTCCCCTTCTGGCTTTCATTCTGTCAAGGGACCCATTCACACAGGACTAAATTTGGCAACATACCCCAATTTAGCCCCGATGTTGTGACTCAGTTTGACTCTGAAGCTGAGACCTGTGGGTCTTGTGAGCCAGAGTTCTCCGATGAGGAGGATGATGGGTTACAGATTTCTGTTCATGACAGGGTTGATGGTGAGGCTGCAGAAGGGGAAACAGCAAGTTAGTTCTCAGGGGGAAAGAATGTCAGTGAGACTGATAACGGGAATGAATTCCCACATGGCCAGGTGGAGATGTCTTTGCCTCCTTTGCCTTCCCACGGTGATCCAGCCCAGCTGGTAAACCAAGATGATAAGGGGTTAGAAAATCTTGAAGATAATGAATTAATGAGCAGGCAGGATTGCCTGCAATTAAGGGTCCAGAGAAGTTCTCGCTTAGCTAGTAAACGAGAAGCCAAGTCGGCCAAAGGTCATCGCAATGCATTCATTACTGCAAAGAAATTTAGCCTTCTGGCTGACAAACAGGCGTTGTCAGTTCAACATGGCTCTTTCCATGCAAACTTCTATGGATTAACCTTGGCTTTAAGCAGCATGCTTCTGGCTTCATTATTCTGGGATTTTGGCTCTTCTGTTCAACTGTTTTACCATGGACTCTTGTTTGACCGTTGCTTAAAGGATTATGCTCTTTTTTTTGCCTTTGGATCTTGGGAACCGTGTCTTTGCATTTAAACCTGTGTCCTGCCTATGGAACTCTTGCATTTGCTATACTATGTTTTGACTTTGCCTTTTTCTCAATAAACTACAAAATCTACAGCTTTGGCGTGGTGGTGTTTGGGAGCAAGGTGAAAACTACCCTGAGTTGCAACACCCGGTCACCCACCGAGCTGGCCAGCTCCCATCAGATGATGCCGGCACAGCTCTGTGGGTGAAGGAGGGAGCCACCATGGCAACTTGGGATACTTGGGGGGAAGCCACATGCTCCATACTTCCCTCCATGTGGTTGCCCTTAACTGGAAACTGGTGATGTGGGGCACTGGATTCCCCATGCCTCCCAACAAAGTGGAGCAATGCTGGCGGCTGTGTGTCAAGGTTGAAGGAGGTGTAGCAGCAGCTTCTCTTGGGACTTGACAGCTGTCAGACAATGAGAATTTTTTGGATGAAACACAAGGGCAGGAAAATAATTTTGGATGAAACACAAGGGCAGGAAAATAATTTTCTGTGTCTTGCTCAGAAAGGCATATGTATGTGCATAAACCATACTTATGCACACAAAAGTCACTAACACGATGCTTGCCATTTTGTTTTTTCTCATGGACCAACCCACTGGGTCCTTAACCCATCTCCACAGAGTTAGAATTTGGGGACTCATTTTCTGCTAAATTGTAGCTCCCTTTCCATGGTCTCATTCCATAGTGATACAAATCAGAAATATTACTATTTGAGACACTAAATCAGGGGTCCTCAAACTAAGGCCTGGGAGCCAGATACGGCCCTCCAAGGTCATTTACCCGGCCCTCGCTCAGGGTCAACCTAAGTCTGAAACAACTTGAAAGCATACAACAACAATCCTATCTCATCAGCCAAAAGCAGACCCACACTTTCCAATGAAATACTAATAAGTTTATATTTGTTAAAATTGTTCTTCATTTTAATTATTGTATTGTTTTAAAGTGTTTTTTGCACTGCAAATAAGATATGTGCAATGTGCATAGGAATTCAGTCATTTTTTTTCAAATTGTAATCCGGCCCTCCAACAGTTTGAGGGACTGTGACTTGGGCCTCTGTTTAAAAAGTTTGAGCACCCCTGCACTAAACCATCCATTCCTCCATAATGAGTCCACATTCTGTAACAGCCTAGTGTATAATATATAGCACTAGGGTTGCCCAATATCTAATAATGTCTTAGTGCCCAGAACTTTATTGTGTAGTGTTTTGCTTCCTCAATGCATTTAAAACTATTGACATACCTGAGCTATGGAGAGACACAACATTTTCAGAAAACATGCTCATTACAACCCTTATCCAGCCCCAGTAGAGGTATAAAATAGATATGATATTGGATGGGAAGGGGCGTATTTTCTCCTTTGGTTTCATACCAGTTTCTAACAATGGGCATTTTCCCACCAGCATTATAAAATGGAGTCTATCATCTGTCAGTCATACAAGATGCTCCTTCAGAATTCTGGGAAATGTAATTCTGGGAGAAACCTTTGTAATTCTCAGCTAGAGAGGTCCTTGGCTTCCATAAACTACATTTCCCAGAATTCTGCATGAGCAGATCGGACGATTGGCAGGCAATAGCCTCCGTTCTGTAAAGCTAGCGGGAAACCATCCAGTGTCTGCTCATGACATCAGCCCTGACAAAAGACTTGTTCTAGTTTAGTTTGCCCTTTCCTGCCTAAAGTTATTATTACTACAAACTTCAAATATGGTAGATCCTGTGTGGGAGCCATGTTCTTATCTCCCTAATAGATATAGGATTTATAGGGGTTACAACCTCTTTTGCATTGCTTTCGGAGGCAATTCAGTGTACTATCTGTTGCGCAGCTTGGTACATTTTGATATGTGTTTGTCGGGTTAAGAATTACATTGTCAATAATAGCCTAAATACCAGATTTGCAAGAGCCCTATTAGCATTTAAGTGACATTGAAAGAACATGGTCTTTAGAGGAAGCTGATTGCTCGGTCTTCCATGAGATTTCTCTCCAGTGTGTCAACAATAGCTTGCACTTTGTATTACTGATGAAAATTAGAGAAGGGAGAAAATAGCTGTGCCCTTTGCTGGAATAATGCCTCTGGCAATTGAAGCTCAGGATGGGCACTGCATTGTTCTATACTTCCAACACAGGGGTGGCTCCAATTCCCTAAATATAGCCTGAAGGTTGTTTCTCATTCTATCAAATGCCTACCAGATATTGTTTCCTGTTGTTCTATCCAACTTAGTGTTATATATATATATATATATATATATATATATATATATATATATGCCAGAACAATGCCAATCAAACTCACTTTTCTCTTGCCTTGACTAACAAGCTTCCTAGCTGCTACTGTTCACTTACCCTGCTTGGGCTTTGATCCTTTCTTGTTAACTCTGGCAGCAGTACTTTCCTTGTAAGCAAATGGCCTAGTGACAGTCCATTTGATTAAGAAGATACTTTTTTCTGCCTCAGGCTAAAATCCTTAGGGCACTTACTTGGGAGAAAGTCTCACTGAACTCTATAAGAATTTACCTCCGAGTAAATTCTTTTAGTATTGCCTTGATAATTATCTCCATACATATTTCTCAAAGGACATATATCCCTCTCTCCCTTGCAGACATTTTGGAGCATTCAATCCTATTTTATATTCACTAAAACATACTGCAGAGTATAGACTAAAGGTGCATCTATACCACACATGTCAAATGCAAGGCCTGCAGGACAAATCCAGCTCACCACATCATTTTCTGTAGCCCACAAGCTATGGCTTTGGTGAAAATTAGTTTGATACCCCTGATCTACACTGTTGAGTTCAGTTTGCCACCACTTTAACTGACATGGCTCAGTGCTATAGAATCATGAAAGTTGTGATTTTACAAGGTTTTTAGCCTTCTCTGCCAAAGAATGCCAAACTAAAAATCCCAAAATTCCATCGCAATCTGCCATGACAGTTAAAGTGGTGTCAAGCCGCATTAATTCTACAGAGTTGATGCACCCTAAATTAGACTTTAAGGGATGAAGTTAGACAAGACCAAATATTTTTCTTCATTCTTATGATAAGCTTTGAACTATAATGTTGAAGATCTTACCCACCCTCATCTGCTGCCCAGTCTCTATTATTTATTTATTATTTATTTATTTATTTATTTACTTTTCTTGTATACTGCAGTTTCTCAGCCCGACAGGCGACTCAACGCGGTTTACAAGGATAAAAAGTCAACCAAACAACACACAATTTAAAATCAATTAAAAACATCGTATACACAATAATGACACATCAATAACAGTCCAATAACATCTCATAACTAGAATCATAATCCAATTCATCATCCATAATTCTGTTCCTGTATTCATCATCTTCATTGCGTTGTTATCCGAATGCCCGTTCAAACAGCCAAGTTTTTAATTTTCTTCGAAACACCACTAGCGAAGGGGCCGATCTATTATTAATCATATTGTCTGGTCTTGAGCAGGTTGTTCCTTTACTAAAATGGTAATGACCAAAATGCTTCTAAAATTATTTTCAATAAACATTGAAATAAATATTATTCCTCTAGTACACTGTAATGCAGGAATATGAAAGATAATGCTCTGACATTAAAATGCAGTATTATTATTTAAAAATAATATTCAAAAATTAGCATTTTACAACTTTATGGGTGTAGTTATGAGCAGGGGGATGGGGGAATGTTTTGCTGTCTCCAAACAAGCAAATGTCCCATGAAGGTTTCCTTCATACCTAACATTTCTAGTATTGTAATAATCAAAAAGCTTCACTGAGCATTTAGAAATCATGTTGAGACAACCAAAGAACAGGAGGAGGTAAAGTTACCAAGGGAATGTAAACGCAGCAAATAGCAGAGTTCTAGGGAAGAAGAATTTTCAATGTCATACTCTCTGCAGTGACAAGAATTTGGGGACTAATCGGATGGGAATTCTTATTTTACTTCCCCTTTTTGCTAGACTCTTGAGCAATTTGATTAATGACAGAGATGAGGAAGACATTATAGCTGTCCTTCAGACACATGTTATTATTTTCATTTCAATGAGTGTGTTATGTAATGTCTGCAGAGTGAGAGTACTCTATAATTCCCAAAGCATAAAAATTTATGTTCATACAATGTGGATTAATTATTTCAAATTAGTATCAGCCCTCCCAGTTTTCAAAAAAAATGTAACCAATATAACTGCAATAGCTTTGGCAGCACAATATTTGTCCCTGCTACTGGTGGGGATGAAAGGCAGGGCCTTCTCAGTGGTGGCCCCTTGGCTATGGAACTCCTTCCCTAGGGATATTAGATCAGCCCCTCCCACCTCTCCTTCTGTAAAAAAGTGAAAACCTGGCTTTTAATCAAGCCTTTGGAAATCTAGTGCAATAGATAAACTCGGAATTATGTGCAATTGAATATTGGAACGGCTCAGACTATGACTTTGGACAAGAAGGAGAACAGTGAAGGTATTGTTTTTGTATGTTTTAAAATGTTTTAATATATGCATTTTATAACTGTTTTTGTTGCACATTGTTGAAGGCATTGAATGGTTGACTGGTTGTAATGCTGCCTTGAGTTACCTCCAGCTTGGAGAAAAGCAGGATAGAAATGTCATAATAAATAAATAAATAGATAAATAAATAGTCTTATTAAAAAAAATCTGTCCAAAGCAGGTTTCTGCTTACAACTCTTCAGATGGCAATGTTATAAAGTTCCTGTCCGGTGGGCCTATTCCTATGTTAATTCTCCAATGAAATGCGACTCTGTGGAGTGAAATAACCTGTCTGTATGGATGAGAGTTAATGTGATGTGTTCGACAGACTATTGTAAGAGTACTGGGCCTCCTCTTTCCCCACCCCTATCTTTTATCACACACTTAGAATAATAATAATTGGGTACCTCTCATAGGGAAATAGCCCTTGATCACAGTGGAATGTATAGAGCAGCACAATACAACAAAATGAAAGATTAATTTTCAAAACCTGCAGAATCCAACAGAGAGAGAGAGAAAGGAGATCATTAATCTGTGATTACTGATGCATTTTGAGAATGTCTATCCAGAATTTCCAAATGAGAGCTTGAACATCTGGGTTCGAATGTATTTTTTTTTCTTGAGTTTCTCTTCAGTATGTTTTGAAATAATCCTATTTGACCAGTTCATTGTGTAGTTTTGCATATAGAAACTATGTTTCAGATGTGCTAATAACAACCCCTTTACTGAACTGTGAAGATACATAATGCAGAACCAGCAAGGGTGCTGGCTGTGCATTGGTGTCCAGTGTGCATCAGATTTGATGTGGTGCACATCCATTGCTGTAATGCACATTGGGATCTATATGTGCCAGGCACTTTGCTGACACTGCTATATAGTTATGTAACACCAACATGCTACTAGATATAGATATTACATAACTGTGCAATTTTAATTCCTACATATGCAAATACACTTATGATGGCATGATGGAATTCCAGCCAATTTCCCTTGATAAATAAGAATTGTTGATATACATCACAACTTACAAAATAGTAAAGCAACCCTCTTTCTTTTTATTGTAATGTATTTTTATTATCTCTTTAAAAAATCATTTTAACTGCTTTTTCCAACAAATTATCTGGAAACTCATTCAGGATGAAGATGGTGATGATGATGATGATGATGATGATGATGATGATGATGATGGTGGTGGTGGTGGTGGTGGTGATGATGATGTCACCTCCAGATTTGATTACTGTAATGCACTCTACGTAGGGCTACTCTTGAAAACGGCCCGGAAATTCCAACTGGTTCAATGAGCGGCGGCCAGGTTATTAACTGGAGCTCCTTACAGGGAGCGGTCAATCCTCCTGTTTAAAGAGCTCCATTGGCTGCCGTTCATTTACTGGTCCCAATTCAAGGTGCAGGCCATCTGGAGAGGCCCTGCTCACGCTCCCACCACCATCGCAAGCACGATTGGTGGGGACGAAGGAGAGGGCCTTCTCGGTCATGGCCCATTGACTCTGGAACTCACTCCCCAGTGATATTAGACAAGCCCCTACTTTGGCAGTCTTTAGGAGGAGCCTGAAAACGTGGCTGTTTCAATGTGCCTTCCCAGAATAAGGAAACTCCCAGCAATATGTCCTTAAATGCACTTTAATAATGATTTAAGATTGTCTGCACATTTCTTCCCTCTGCAAAACCTCTATCTCAATTACATGTCACCTTGTCATGCCCAGCATTATTTTTTAAATTTTAATTATTACATTTGGCCCAGCCATAGGTTTTTTAATGCGTCGTGTTGTTGTTAATGTTTTTTTGCTTTTTTTGCTTATGTGTTTTATGTATTGTTTTTGTATTATTGCTGTTATTGTTTATTGTTGTATTGTGGACTCGGCCTCATGTAAGCTACACCGAGTCCCTTGGGAGATGGTAGCGGGGTACAAATAAAGATTATTATTATTATTATTAATAATAATAATACGATAAATAGGAGAAGGGGAATCCCATTAATCATCAATGAGTACTCATGTTCATAAGACATTACAAACTGCAAGATTTGCTCTCAGATTAGTAATCTAAAAGGAGGTTAAAACTGAAAAGCAGCAGAAGTATGAGAAAGAGAAAGTATACATTTT
Source organism: Anolis sagrei ordinatus (assembly GCF_025583915.1). Lineage (NCBI taxonomy): Eukaryota > Metazoa > Chordata > Lepidosauria > Squamata > Anolidae > Anolis > Anolis sagrei. The sequence goes on from NW_026847549.1 coordinate 133,746,507, forward strand.
TCTCCCAAAAAATGCAAGTTTATTACAGACAGGAGACCCAGTGCATTAGGATATTTTTAAATCAAGTTATGCTATTTAAATATACCATCATTTAAAATAGCAAAAATGCTAGGTTTAGAGAACTCTTTTGCATAAGGATGTGTGTGGCATTTCCTGTAGTATTCAAAAGAGGTTCAAAAAAAGAGAAAAACTATGTAATTAAAGCTACATAGGATAATCTGTGAAGTTTCGCATGCACCGATGGTGCTTAGTGTATTAGTGACAGTAATGTAACTGAAGTGATTGCCTATTTCTTCCAAACTTACAGTTAGCTCTACAATCATCTTGGTCTTATTGTGTTCATCAGCACCAGCATAATCTTGTTGCATGCATTCTCCACTGCATCTTTAATGACACTAGCAGTCCCCTTGGACCAATTAATTCTTCTGTTTACATTTCCATTTGGTGAAGTTGCTCCCCAGTTTGGCATTAGTTGCCACAAGCAGGAAGCTAGTATTCTAATTTATTGTTCATTTGCTCTTCGGAGGTGATAAATCTAGGCTTTTCGCAGCACTCTTTATTAGCTAGATAAGTTTACATAACAATTTTCCAACTTGTAAATATTCACCAGCCTTGGAATTAGATTTGCAGTATGAGATGCTATATTGATGTCTGGAAGAATTAAGAATTCCAGAAGAATTAAGAGTTGCCCGATTCCCGCTGAGTCTCCAGAAGAGGGTAAAGACCTTCTTATTTAAGAAAGCCTTTCACTAAAGATTGTATTTGTCAAGGCTGGGTTGGGTTTTAAGGTTTATCTTTTGAATATTGAAGGAGTTTATGTGGGGGAGGTGGTAACAGGTTTTTGAATATGTGATTTTAACCATGTTTTAACTTTGTATTGTATGTTTTTATTTTGCTGTAAGCCACCTTAAGTCCATTTGTGGAGAAAGGCGTGGTAAAAATATCTTAAATAAATGAATAGAAGATATTTCAGTACCTATGAAAGATATTTCAGTACCTATGAAAGTTTGGTAAAAGAAAGAGGGGCCGACCAAGGGCAAGATGGATGGATGAAGTGACTGGACTGACCTTGAAGGAGCTGGGGGTGGTGACAGCCAACAGGGAGCTCTGGCGTGGGCTGGTCCATGAGGTCACAAAGAGTCGGAGACGACTGAACGAATGAACAACAAATGAAAGTTTATTGGCATCTTACCCAAGAAATCCTAGCATTCAAATTATCTTTAGATGGGTCACAAGAATAGGAGTTTTGTTTTGTTTTTACTTTGTTTTTTTAAGCCAATTACTTGGATCACACAGAAGACATATAAGAATCTGAGATGTCAAATACCCCACTTTTACACTCTTCTTGGAACATCAGATAGTCAAGAAAATTAGGGATCTCTCATACTGTCTTTTCTGATTTCATCATATTTCTCTGAATCTCATTTGCATTCTTATCCAATTTCTTCCTTGCATCATCCTCTGCAATTTTTTTCCCCCTCACATAGAAACCATTGACATTTTAATACACATATTTCTAAGTCTGAGTCTTTTTTTGGTTTTTGGCTAAATTACCTTGCACGTTAGATTAGTGAGATACAGTAAAGAAAAGGGGAAAGCTACAGTAAAGTAAAAAGGGAAGCAAGTGGGCCTCAGGGAAGCAACCCCAGCCATTGAAGGTGGTAGCAAATATTGCCCCCCACAGCCATAATTCCCCCCCCCAAAAAAATACACCCTTCTTCCCTTGCTGTCCCTACCCTCCTCCATCATCCCCTCCCCAATGATGGGCAGAAGCTACCTTCCTCACCCCAGCCCCCATTTCCCCTATCCACTGGCTTTCGTGGCCTCCTCTTCCTTGTAACCCACCCACCCCGGTGCCTGGGACTACAAATAGAGATGGATTGTGAAGAAGAGGAGGCCAATAAAGCCAGCAGGAAGGAGGAGGGGAGAGCCCACCATCACCTGAGCCTACAAGCAGGTTGTCAGCAGCAACGATCTCAAGTTTCAGGTAAAGAAGAACGTGTCCGATGTCTCTGTTCCCACAGGAGAAGGATGTGTAGGAGATATTATGGCTGTGGAGTTTCATTTACCTGAATTTTCTCACAGAAGCACACACATACACACATGATTTTCTGAGACTCTTGAGCTTCAAGGCAAGCCCAAGGCTTATAATATTTGGCGATGCATTGCATTGGCAAGCAAATATTTCTGGGAGTTTCGGGAATTTGAAAATTAGGGTGCTGATTACATTTGATGGCACACTAGACTCAAGTAAACACTGTATCCTGAACTTCTACATTGGCTACTTAGTTGCAAATACATTAACTAAGAACCTCATCACATCCGTGAGGTCCCACAGAATGATTCGCCAGCTTCCGTGGTGAATTGGCAAGGCAATGGAGCAATCCCTGTTCCCCACCCCTGCCTGGTCCACAGCAACTGTTTCCCATCACACATGGGGAAGTGTTGCAGTGCGACTTCCCCCCAGGCTGGCCTCATTGTTCTCTATGGAACACAGGAAACCTCCCATGTTCTGAGGGAAGCATCCTACCATGCTGTCAGGTTACTTCCTCCACAGAGCCCCATTGGAAGTTGCAGTATATCATGTGATGGCATCTGGTGGGCTCTGAGGAGGAAGCATCCTGGCAGTATGCTAGGATGCTGATTTCACCTCGTGTGATGAGTTTGTAAGTATCATCTCCAACCCACCACTTATAATAGCCATCAGCCATACACAATGATGAAGCTAGACTAGGTGCAAAAAGGATGAATTTTTCAACTTCCAGCTGCAATAAAGAATTGCTAGTGGTCTTCATTCAGATTGTCACAGTCTTGTTCACTGGCAAGATAAGACTGGAATGATCATGTTTCTTGTGCCCCAGGAAATGAAGAGATCTCCTTAACTTCATCCAGCTGCTGGCCACTAAAGTGAGTTTATGATTGTGGCACTAGTGCTGTGATCATGATTACACAGTGTTACTGAAGATGGAGTATTTACTGATACATAACACTAGGTTACAAATCTGTAATTGCAATACAGGTCCAGCCATTATTCTTTTTTTTTATCTGAAAGCATTTTAGCTGTTTAAATTTTGAAAAATTAGAGATGAGTTTATACATATTTATCTCTTATAAATGCAGACTTTTTTGAGGCAAGGTGCATATTCTTTCACAAAATTTCTCAGGAGAGGGGAAATGGAGAGTTTCATTAAAAATCTTGGTTCCAAAAAGACTCTATTCCATTCCATGCTTGATCATTTTTACAATATAATACCGGCTGGCTAACTTTTGTTTTTTCCCCTGAGATTAAACTTTTGGGATAGCACAAGGTTATTCCATGTTCTCGCCTCTTGTGTAGTTTCACATCTCCCAAGGAAGACTGGTATTTTGGATTGCAGTTTTATCACTATGTTAATAACATCCAGCTCTGTGTTTTTCAATTACATTGGAAAATTCAGGAATAAACGGTATGCTGCAGAATCACAGGAATAAGGTGTGTGATCATGCATTACAATTGTAGGTTCAAAATACACTTTAGTGCAATAGTCTGTCATGTCAAAATTTATTTCTATGCTTCCATATAAAGGACCTCATTGGTTCTCACAAAGGTTAAAATACAAATGCAAAATTAATGTTACTGTCTTCCTACAGAAGCTCGTTTGGTTTCCTCCTTTTTGTCCTTCTATTGGCATTGTAAAATATTTTATTCCCACAAGCATTTGCAAACTGTTTTTACTAGGAATTAGTTTTTGTTTATACATTTTAAAAAATACTAACAGACATGATTCAAGTAATAGTTGAATTGCATTTTAAGAATAGCTTTTCATGTGTTTTCATCTATACAGTATCCCTTATCTACAAATCCAATATATGAAATTACCAACATGGGCTGAGATAGCTACACTTTTGCTTTATCACAGTTTAATATACACAACCTTGTTTCATGCACACAATTATTTAAAATATATTTAAAATATTATATAAAATTTTGTTTAGGCTATGTGTATAAGGTGTATTTGAAACATAAATGGATTTTATATTTAGAGTTAAGTCCCATCACCAAGATATCTCATGATGTACATATATGCAAATACAGCTATTCCAAAATCCAAAATGGATATACATGTGTGTGTATCTCTCAAATCCAAAATTAGGTCCTGGGCTTTTCAGATTAAAAATTCACAATCTATGTGCAATTTTAATTATTATTATCTTTTTTTATTTGAAAAAATACTTCGAATTCTGTCTTTGGGAAATAGGGCAAAACTACTATCCAAAACATTTTTATTGTGACCATGCAATAAAATGCATATACAATATTTTTATAGAAGTCACTTATTTTATTTTCATATATGTGTTCTGCTATAATTGCATAAAATACATATGATTAGGGACCTCTGAAGTTTCCGCATTCCAAAACAATTTCCACATCCTCCCAGGGGCAGAACAATTTATTGCAAAATGGTTGTAAAATTAGCTGGCTGAAGTAGTGTTGTTGTCTTAATTGTGTTAAAACAGTGCTTTGGGCAGACCTTTTAAGCAAAACCCAGCAATCTTCACAGAATACATGCTTCCTGGTGATGCAGACTTCTTAGTGCATGACTACGATACATGGAAAGTATTTGGAATAAATGTAGATGCTGGGAAACATAAAATACCTGCTGTGAAACCTCAAAAACAGCAACCCACAGACTTCCTTACCTTAACTAATAGGGCATGATTTGTAGGCATAAGTGTGTTTCATTCCCCATTAATAATGCACAGGTTAGTCCATTTATGGATAAATGAAATATGGCAACTGGAGTGAACTGAGAATTATGAGGCATTATTTAATGCATTAGATGTGTAGACCTGGGCTCTTGATGAAACACGCTTACCATTACAATTTAATACAAATAGTGTTGCTACAGTGCCCTAAAATCTGCAGTGTCATCAGATTCTAAGCTCTTCATCCAGCTACTGGACCAAATGACCTCTGTGTTTTCTCTATTAAAATAAAAGTATTTCTTTAACTACATTGCACATTTCCTCGTGATATTAAGCACTTTATCACACAGAGTGAAAAACTGGAATAGAAACAGGACGGTCACTTATGGCAACAGTCTCTATTGAACAAAGCCATGTGCAACCCATTGCCTTTTTGGCATCTTCCCATAACAAACCCATTCCCTACTACTGTCAAGTAAAACTCATCAATAGCCCCATATCGCATCACCATGCCACAATTTACTTGGTGATAATTCCGATCCACTTCTATGCTGTGATCCACTTCTGTGCTGTGAAGTCGGGGTGAGATGGTCCTGCTCTCCACACTTTTTTCTTTCTCCCCCGCTCCGTCTCCCAGTAATTAAAAAATTAAGGGTGAGTACTAAATTTAGCTGGAACTGTGAAGTTGATTTTTTAACAAACAATTTTAAAAGAGGAGTGAAATCGCAAGAGGGTGAGGTTTTGTATCTAACAGGAAATATGGCCATGGAACCAGATTAGCTAATTGTTGCTATCACACAACTTCAGAGAGGTACAATGCCAAGGGTGATCGTTGCTATACTTTGCCAACACCTGCAATCATCTGAATGCCATGGGATGGTGGATTTGTGTGATAAAATCCTTAAACTGTTATCCATTAACAAAAAAATCAGATCTTCTGTAGATTGGCATTTTTTAAAGAAAAAATAGCAGGGGATGCAGCAGAAGATTGTGGCCATCCAAGATATCTTGGAGAACCAATTGGCAGTTGCCCACCTCTGCACTGAAACCAAGAGGAAATATTTGTTTTAATGCCCAACTATCATTTTACAGAGTGGTTTTCAGACCATATTTTAGGGAACCATGGGGCTCCTTGGAAATAGCATTATTTGGAGATATTCGAATATAATTTCATCCCTTATCATTCTCACATGTGTGGGATCTAAATTATCTTGTTTTGTTCACAGAAGATCACCACAATTGCTACTCCCAGGTGATGTGAACTCCTGGTCATCACAGGAATGCAATTCTGAAATCAACAGAGGTACTTTTGAGACCAGGAATAAGGTGAAGAGATCAGCTTCCTGGTCATATGGGTACCTTTGCTGATGTTTGTCAGCACAGGTTACTGCCATGACAGCTAGCTCACATGGAGCCCTGTAGCCATCTGGGAGCAGTAGGGTGACAATTCAGTGGGACTGGTGTGATCTTGGCCTGACTGGACCATAAAGTTTCTGATCCACCACTGTAGGGCTTGTTCTTGAATATTAGGGATTGATGGTCCTCTGCATCAGTTGAATTAGGAAGCAGTGTGCTTTATATGGGGATGAGTGGAGAGAAAAAGGGAAAGCAGAGTGAGTACAACTTTGATAATAATTTATTTTAAAAATGGAAAAATAAATGCCCAAATCTACTGTTTATTATAACAATACCACCCAGAGGCAAAACGGTCCTATCTCAAATCCTTGGTGAACTAAGGCTGGATATACACTGCCCTATATCCCAGGATCTGATCCCAGATGATCTGCATATCTGGGTTTCTCTGGCAGTGTCGACATATATAATCCAGTTCAAAGCAGTTAACCTGGGATATAGGGCAGTGTAGATCTAGCCTGAATTCTCCTTAAAATACATCCCAGGATCCTCTGTGGAAGACAATTGGTATTCTATGGTAGCGATTCAGTGGTTCCTTAACAGAGAAGTTGGCATGAGGAAATAATGCTTAAAAACCATTGCTATGTAGTATTGGACCAGGGGTGGGGGGATACATAGTAATTCAACCTATTGTAAAAACATGGGAACACCATGAATCTTGCATTCAGAAAGTTCTTCATTTTCGGCAAAGTGTCTCAGTGCATTCAGAAATGTATTCATCCATTTTGAGAGTTATCACCAGTGTGGCACAATTCTGTCTCTCCTTTCTTTGACCAACATAAAACACAATATTCTTTTTTTTAAAAAAAATCATGGCCGCTTTGGGCATTTCTCTTCAAGCTGTTTTCTATTAAAGGCACTGCTTGATATAATTCATCTTCTATTCCATGTTTCCTTTGGGCTTCTTCTACTACACGTGCTATGTCAGCCCCATTGTATCTGCAGCGATGATTTACCGAAGACATTAATCTGTCATAGATCTGGCTGGCATAGGTTGTGTTCAAATCTTAAATCTTCAGAGAGTCCCCCTTAACCAGCCCTGACCTTCTAGTTTCAGACTTCCATTGCAGTTTTACAGATACAACATTTGATTTTGCCTGTGAATATAGTACGGATTCCAGGGGGATATATCATCCAGGTACAAGAAATCACTAGACAGACAAAACCAGATTGACTAATATCTGTGTTTTGGGTCAATTCATCTTCTATCACTCCATAAAAATATCTCACTGGTTCTTAACATGATTTCTGTTATTTGATTGTGTAGATTGTGTAAATAACCCTATGCTTTGATATAATGTATATACTCATACAGAAATCTAGACTGAAATTTGACTGAAAAAGCGTAGGTCAATTTATCTATGGATCAATAAGAGTATAGTGGAACATGAAGCTAGGATGAGCCCTAAATACGTATGAGCAGAAAGAAAGGGCAACAAGCAACAAGGAACTAGCAAGTCCAGTACTGCTTTCATTCTGTACAACCTACTTGCAGATGAAGTTTATTTCAAGCACCAATATTTTATAGATCCTCAGTGTATGCAAAGACAGATTGCACGCACATAAGCAATATCTAATGCATATATGGTAATCCTTATTTGAGGTTTATGTCACCAGTAAAGAATAATTTTAGGGCTTGTTGTTACTGAGGATGTTTCTCAATATTTGGCACTTTATGTAGCCATGACATCATTTTGATGCCACTAGTCACATAATATTGTGGTTACAGCATTTCTAGCATCACACAATGGCAGAGCTCAGCAAAACAATACAGATCAGGGGTTAGATGTCACCTATTGCCAAAATGGAGTTGACAGACCTACTATAACAGGACAGCTGAATTTGTAATTCTTATTTTATGCCAATAGGGCTACCAATGGGAAACTGCTTGTGTGTTCATCTATATCCATATTGCCAGGCTGGCACAATTTTTATGATCAGAAGAACCTATTTTGATACCAAAATGAAAATGCAGCTTCCAATACAATTTTCCTCAGGCTGTAAAGCCACTGGCTCCCATAAAGAAATCTCCTGAAAACAACAAACATCTAAAGTCAGACATTTATTACTTTTTTCTCCTGAAATGTGGCTGACTGCACTGATTGTTCCATCGAATGTGTAGCCTTTGCACTCAGTTTCATTTAGATGTGCCAAATGAGAAAATATGCAGAAGGATTATAGTTAATGTTGTTTCTGGACAGCGAGGTGTTTTTCAGCAAGTTTGCTTGGTTTGTTTGTTATTCTTTTTATTTATTTTTGTTAGGTTTGTTGGGTTTCTTTTCTTCTTTTGGCAAGGCAATTCTTAAACTGAATCGATTCTCCCTTTTTAAAGCTATGATTTGATTAGATCTAAATCGCCTGCTATCGCCTCAAATGCAGCAATCACCCAGTTGCTGACTAGAAAAGCGCTATGCAGCAAATCCAATGTAAATCTGATCATTCAGACTAACCGCTTCAGCTTTCTGCTTAAGTGGAGGCAGCAGAGGTTGGAATAACAGTTGGAATATGCAAGCCACACAGTCTGTGTGTTATAAAATAAGAGATTATCCAGGGTACAGTAAAGCATTTTCAAAAACTATCCTGTCTATGCAAAGATTAATGTTGTAGATGAACCATCTGTCTCCTGGTGGTCTTTGAAGAGAAAGACTCTGCTACCGTTTTTCTAAGATGACTCTCCACGTTAAACTAGGCACAGTTCCTTTGGACTAGTTTGTGCATTTTGTTAAATAAAAGCTTCTTCTTTCCTTTCAAATTTGTCCACCATCTTTCCTGAGAAGACAGATTTTGGATTCAATCTATTTACTACAATCAAAATCTAGCTGAAACTAAATTCACAAGGAAAATGTGTAACACAGAGAAGCTGGATTTAGACCATGATTGGGTGATGTTGAGATGATGTAATCAATTATCAGAAAATTACAAAAAGGAGTGATCCTCAGTTTTCTATATTTTATCTCCTCGGCTGTGGAACGCCCTTCCTACGGACATTAGACTAGCACCATCTCTAATGGTATTCTGCAAAAAAGTGAAGACCTGGCTGTTTGAGCAGGCGTTCGAATAATTAGTGCAATGATTGGTTAATGAACACTGGAATGGAACAATGGATGACGAATCTGGAACATGTTTTTGATGATAAGACGACAGTGAATGGGTATTGTAGTAACTGTTTATTAATTGTGTAATGTGTTAGGTTGTTAACTGTTTTTATACTGTAGCACTGAATTTTTGCTGTTCGTATTTGTTGTGAACCGCTGTGAGTCGCCTTCGGGCTGAGAACAGTGGTATATAAGTAAGGTAAATAAATAAATAAATAAATCTCTGTCTTAGCCTTCTATGCAAGTGTCCAAAGGGACAGATTGGCTTAAAGGAAACAGCTATGTGGTAGAGAATCCAGTACAGGTCATGTATGGATTAATCAAAAAGATGCAGGTAAACAAAGGGATAATCTTTCAACAAACCCAGAGATCCCTCCACAAAGCTTGTTTTTTATTGTTGTACCCCTTCAAGTCATTTTCAACTTATAGTGAACCTATCACATTTTGACAAGATTTGTTCAGAGGAGATTAACCATTACTTCTCTGAGACTGAAAGGGTGTGACATCCCCAAAGTCACTTAGTGGATTTTTATGGTTGAGCAGGAATTCCAACCCTGGTCTCCAGAATCATATTCTAACGTTCAAATCAGGACACCATGCTGGCTCCACAAGCAACCTCTTCACAAGGGTTGCTGGAATTGCCATACATTGTGGCAAATCTGGCAACCATCGGGGGTGGGGGGTGGGGAACCTGTTGCCCCATGCCCCTCATCACCCACGTTGCTGGGAAGCTGATCTCATGGGGGGAAGCATTGACCATGCAGCTTCTCCCATTGCTTCCTGGGCAACATGGGATGTCCCCTGTGTTGCTGCCACAGTGGCATTTGCCAGCTCCACTCTAGTTGACCCATGGAGCCCCCCCCCAGAAGTTCCTCTGCATCATGTGATAGAAATTTATTTATTTATTTATTTATTTACTTATTTATTTACTTCATTTGTTGACCGCCGCTCTCAGCCCTGGGGCGACTCGCGGCGGTGTACAACATGTAAAAAACAGTCTACAAAACATACAGTATATCAACAATCAAAATTGCACATTAATCTAATCACACTAAAAATCCGCGCCATCACATATAGAATCAATAGCCAATCTCATAGTCCGTAGTCCGTTCCAAGTGTCATTGCCAGATTCATGTGGCTCTCAATTAAATGCCTTCTCGAATAGCCAGGTCTTTAGGCTCTTACGAAAAGCCATGAGGGAAGGCGCCTGTCTGATGTCAACAGGGAGGGCGTTCCACAGCCGGGGGGCCACCACTGAGAAGGCCCTCTCTCTCGTCCCCGCCAGCGTGCCTGTGAGGCAGGCGGGATCGAGAGAAGGGCCTCCCCAGACGATCTCAAGGCCCTCGTGGGCTCATCGGCCGAGATGCGGTCCGAAAGGTATTTTGGGCCGGAACCGTTTAGGGCTTTGTAGGATAACACCAGCAACTTGAATTGGGCCCGGTAGCAAATCGGCAGCCAGTGGAGCTGGGCCAACAAGGGCGTTGTATGCTCCCTGCGAATTTTTCAATGGACTTTGTGGGTCAACTAGGGCTGAACTGGTGTATGTCACCAAAGTAAGCCCTGTCTGATTAGATTGAAAATTAATAGTGCGGATATCAAAAGCTAAAAAGGGAGGAGACAAAGAGTCATTAGATATAGGTAGACCAAGGATCAAAAATTCCAGGAAACGCATGAATTTCAAGAGTACAGATTCTGAAAAGCTGTGAACAGTGAAGTCTTCCTACAGCTGTTGGGAGACTTATAGGTGTTTGCCTCTGGTTGCCAGGTGCTTGTTGAGCCAGCATCAATTGTTTATTTAACAGATAGTTCCTATGAAGTTTCCCCTGTCCTCTTCACTGGACCTCAATGGGATCACAGCCTCTTGTCAAGTTCTGCTGCGGCTTCTGCTACCAGCTTCTTGGATTCAGAAGAAAAACATTTGGAGCCCCACAATTCTTTGGAATGACTCCCACAATGTGAATTATGACAGTTCCTTCACATCAGAAAAATAATATTTAAAGTTGCTACTAGTATGACCAAAGGTCACAAAAGAATAAACCATGGCAGGCAGGTCTGCTAAAAAATTGTATGTCACAGAGACAGAGGAAATGAAAAACCCTTCCTATCTATAGATTCTGCATCCATGGATTAAACCCAACATGTCTTGACAATATTTGGAGGGCAGGAAATTCCAAACAAACCAACCACAATTTTGTCATTTTGCACAAGGGACACCCTTTTACTATGCCATTATATATAATGGGAACTGAGCATCTATGGATTTTGGTATCCATGGGAGGTTCTGGAACCAAACTCCAGTGGATACTGAGGCTCTACTGTCATTGTTGCCAAAACCCTATTAGACTACCTCTGCTTCTCACATGTACCACTGCTTGAGAAACCCTGAGCCAAAGAATGGTACTGAGATTTAAAAAAAATCCCTGAATTTAAACATTAAGGCCTCCGTTTCTCTATATATTTTTACAACCATGCTCATTTATCTTTGAGAAAGCCCCACTGAATTCACTTTGAATTTACTTCTAACCAAGCATATGTAGGATTGTGATATCAATTGGGAGTTCAAATGTTGCATCTTGCTGCCTTTTCTCAGCAGTTCTGCTTTATGCTTCATTCTCACAGTGAAGTAGTTTTGCCAGAGTTTTGAATTCCTATGTGTATATAGTATATGCTCCTTTCTAAGAGGAGCTAGCTTCAAAAGGTTGTGGATGCAACAGTCTGATCTAAGCCAATGCCAACAGAGACAGTGAGTGATAAGCTGTTGTTTTCCAAAATCCTTCCGGAAAACCTTTTAAAGAAATAAAATAGTTTCTGGCTAACTACAGAAGCTCTAAGGTGTGTTTGTTCTGCTGTGATAATCTGCTTGGGAAATAATTCTTTATTAAGTTTGTTATCAAAGGAAGCATCAAAATTTTCTAACAATTTTTTCCCACAGCATAAAGTTTTTGAAAAGTTTGCAGTTTTTAAAAGATTATTTTCAATCTGGGCAAAAATGGAATGCACTGTCCAATTCCTTATATGGAAGATACTCTTACTGGCGGTTGAAGTTTACTCCAATGCTGCTGCCTTAGCAAGATCCTTCACTACAATTGAGGGTAGCAGATTAGCTTGTGCTGTGGAAAGGCAGGTCCGTACAGTATACAGCTACATTATCCAGTTAATAGTTTTGGATCTGTTGCCATAGGTGCTTCACACTTCCTAATGGTGAGGCCAGTCCTGCCCAGGTTCATCAGTACCATCCTTTGTACCACTCTCACTTTGTTTCAGTACCAGGCTGACAACAGAAACATAAGATATACCAAGTCCCTAGAAAACTTCAGTATATGTCTGTGGTTACATTTCATATAGGGTTTTTTTAAATTTAACATTCTTACGTTGTAAGGAGGTCCTGCATCCAGGATGCAGGGTATACTACAATGTTTTTAAAATAGTGCTAGGGTTAAAGTGCATCATCACAACTATTTATCACTCTATATGCAATAACCAGTTTATTATTCGCATACATGAATCCCATAATTAATATGTCTGTACATTGAACTAATATTAGAGAGACCCACACTCAAACTTTAACTTAGCCACAAAACTTAAATTCTGTGAGGTGATCAATAAACACCTATTGCAATTGGGGATTGCAATGAAATGCTTTTTAAATGTCAATAGCCGAGTTACTATCTCTCTGCTTAATGTACCTTGGAAGGTTGTTGTAAAAATTAAGTGGATGTGGGAGGAAAAGTAACACATATGCTCTTATGAATTTTAAAGAAATAAATAAATTGAGCCCCAATTTATGCTACAATGTTTTCAGCAATTTGTTATCAACACAGAAGTGCATTTTAATTAAGCACACTCTCCAGAGTGTTGAAGGCTGAAAACAACAATCCAGAATTCTGTGTTTGGAAAAGAAAAGATACTCCAATATATGCTGCAGTCATCTCGAGTAAACAACACAATAGATAACTAAACAAGGGCCATTGCCCCCTGTAGAATAGCATGACTTATGAAAAAGGTTGAACACATTCTACACACATGCAAAAAGTACCAAAGACATTTCTTTTTTAAAAAAAGAACTTTGGAAAATATTACTCATCCTTATTTTGTTTTATTACTCAAAATAAAGTTATAAATTAGTTGAATGTCATAGCAAAGCAAAAGAAACCACCTGCTCATAAATCCAGAAAACATTTATTATTGCTCATTAGTATGGCATATTTGCTTGTTCCCACAGAGAGGGAACTAGGATTGAAAATGAAACAGAACACTGACACTGAAAATACTGGAGTGTTTTGACATAAGTTAGAATCATGAGTCCTCAACCTCTGTTAATATAAAAAATCTGATAATTGCAATTATACGGATGTAATAAGATCACGGCTGTGCATGTGCACATATCTGTAGGGCTGTGCATGTGCACATATCTGTAGGGCTGTGCACATATCAATTTGGACTGAAACTGATTTGGAAAAATCAGTGATTTGTTTGCTAAATCCTTGAAAACAGGATGGGTGGTGATGGTGGTGATTGTGGTGGTGGTGGGGGAGCCAGAAGACTGGATGAAACAAATCAACAGTAGCTGATTCTGTATTGAGAGGCCTGCCATGAGGGCTCCTGGAGATGATAGCGTTAACTGCACTGTAGCGTCTCTTCTTTCTTCCCCCCAGAAGCTTTTGGAAAACTTCCTTAGGCCCCTTCTCCAGAGAAGTCTCTGCTGGGAACTCGCTGTTCCCAGCAGCACTTGCATGGGGTGGACATTGAAAAGCCTCTGAGCTCCTCTTTAACTACCACAATTCACTTTTTCACATAATCACCAGACAATTGGTGATACATTTCTGCCAACAATGAACAAGTTTTCTGAAGCCATAATGGAAGAAGTCAACACTCTGTTTCTGCAACCAGCGCCTCACAGTTTTCTCATCCTGGGTACCCATCATGCACAGATCTTCCGATAGCCAAGCAAAGCAATATTGTGACCCACATGTTTTTGTGAAATGCCGATTATGCTTGAGATTTCTCTCTGAGTGATACGACGATCGTCCTGAATCAATCTGTCAACCTTTTGCTTGTGAAACTTGGTGGTTGCTGTCACAGGACATCCAACTCTTTGTTTGTCATGCAAGTCAGATGTTCCCACCTCAACATCTTTAAACTTACTCGTCCAATGACGCACAGTCCTCACATCAACACAATCACCATAAACAGCTTGCATTCTCTGATTAATCTCCTTTGGGGTGACACCTTCTGCTGTCAAGAAGTCCATGACTGCACATTGCTTAAATTGCATTGACCGACCGTCTGTGCAGGGTTCCATACTTTGTATTTTAGCAACACAACCATTCAATGCTAAGGCTTCCCACCAAAATGGAACTGTGGAGGAGAGTCTATTGAACAAGCCAGTACCTGCCGCATACCAGTACTGCCATCTGTTGAGGAGTTATGAAGGTGGAAGCATTACTTTTCATTCAACCCTCGTAGTGTCAGTCCTGATTAGTACCTGAATAAGAGACCACCAACAAATCCCAGGTGCTGTAGGCTATGTTTCAGAGAAAGGAATGGGCAAAACTACCTCTAAGTATTCCCCGCCTAAAAAACCCCCATGAAATGCCATGTGCCACCATAAGTTGACAGCCAACTTGAAGGAACACATACATATAGAATTTGGTATCAATTGGATTTAGGCTGAAAACCATATTTTTCTAAGCTCTACTTTAAAATGAATCAAAGTTGCCAAAGGGTGTGCTGAGTAGCACATAATCAAAACCTTGAACCTGGATTTTATTTACACTGTCGATACATTCAGTTTATGAATAACAAAAAATGTATGTTGACATATGAATGAGGAATGCCACATATATTGGCCCTCCAAAAAAATAAATGGCATAGAAGTTCTCAGCTTTAGTTACATTTGCTGTAATGGAAATGGGATAAAATGACTTTTTATGTAAATTAGAATTGCTACAGGAGGGCTGTTTTTCATTTTTCTGGGAGAAATTGAATGTCGTCCTTCCAAACTCTATTTACATATGCTTTAGTCGATGGATTATATGTCTAAATTATGAAAATTATTGCTTACCTTTATTTTGATTTATTTCTGCTTCTATGTGGTAGTTCTGAAGCTAGAAAATAAGCGAAGGCTAGTAAACCAAGATTACCTGCAGTATTTTCTTGCAGAGATAAATATACTTTGCAGTCCCCCTTCCTGATTTCTATAATATTAACTTTTTTTCAGAAATCTTATTTCATTAAGTAATCACATTTTTGGTGGTAAAGGAATGAAATTCACGCCATGTGGTGCTGTGATACAATATATTAATACAATTGCCTGGCACCGCATTAATAAATTTCTCAGGGTTTTGCAAACTGATTTTTATTGCCCAAAGCTGCATTGGACTGCAGCAGTTTGACAGACAGGTCTATGAGAACCGTTTCCTTCATTTCTGAAAAAAATGTTTCTTGAGAATCATTTTTATTTTCAGAACCAAAAGTCACTTCACAGATCAAAAAGCAAATACCCTATAATTTTCATATGGATCCCAGTGTATTAAAGGAAATTTAAGGGCTTGCCTCTGTGAGAATGAGAACATAGACATAGAACGAGCGTACTTGTGATTAATAGCCTGGCTAAACCATTGACATTACCAGGGAAAATGTCTTTGGATCTGTTCCATAACCAGTTAATTTTCCATTAGTTCACTTTAAGATCTGATTTGTTGACATGATTAAGGGGTTAATTAAAGGACCAAGTGCGTCAGGGAACAGACACCTTGGTTAATGAGGACTCTTGCCTTACCTTTTCCATCTTTTGTTAAGTGAGCACATAAACTATAGAATGGCCATTTGTCTTGAAAATAAAGGTGGATAGAGTTGACAATTCAGCACAAACATGAATGACCCAAGAATGACCCACAATAACAAGCAAGAAGGTATATCTGTTTAGTATTCCACAACAGTAAAGAAGCATTGCAACCTTGTATAAAAAGTATTTGATTATTGGACTTGGGCCCAGGGGACTAGGTCTGAAATTCACAGGGCCATAAAGCTTCCTGGTTGCCCTTGGACAATCATGTCTCTATCCAAGGAGAGCCTAGTATATCTCATGGCTAATGCAATGATAACATGCTCTCGTATCCATTGGACTGTTAGGAATTGGGACAGATGATGATGGGAGTGTTCCCCAAGGGTGCCTGAAGGGCCACATATCATTCTTTATATCATGTCCTCTACCCCGTTTTTAAATTTTTTTTATTTTTTTTATTTAACATCTCACCTTCCTTCTGGCAAAGTAGTTTTCAAAAATCTAAAACATACTAGTTCAGCTAAAAATGCTTGAAAACAGACAATTCCATTTTAAAAGCACATAGTTAAAACAATCAAAGCAACTTTTAAATGTGCAATCCACTACACTTCTGCCTCAAACTGAACTTCCCACAGAGATTAATTTCACAGCTTGGGTGCACCAACTGAGAAAGGCGCTCTCCTATGTCCTAACTCTGGGACCAACTAGGGACATGTTTCCACTGCATTTTAAAGAGTTTTCTCATCACTATTTTTTATAGGTATACAGAACTTAAAAAAAATAGAAAGTGACCCGAGGCAACCTGGGGGCCACAAAATAATTAATGGAGCTGGCTTCTAAAAGTTGCCTTATTCATCTGAACAAATTTTACAGGAATCGGGGAAAATAATTCTTTTGCTATTTAAAAAGATGCAAAAATTATTTTGCTATAAAATGCAACTGTCCAAGCCCTGTTGTAAAGGGGTTTAAGGAACGAGGGGTCCCTTATCTACGTGTGACGGGGGGAACCTTCCTTTTCAATCCCACCGCTGCCACCACTGTAAAGAAGGTTAAGAGATCAGGGTCTCTTATTGCTCCTGTGTGACAGGAATATGCGAGGGTGTTACAAGTGATGAGAGAGAAAGGTGTGTGTATATGGTAGGTTTGCTGCTACCACCCCAAATCACTGTTTGAGGAATTGTCTAGTAGTTGTAGCTGAGGTAAAAAGTCCTTATACACCGGTTCCTCTTTTTTTTGGCTCCCTTTCTCTTGTGACTGGACTGCAGAGATGTAGAGGCTTACTGTATCTGGCTTTATATGACAAAACAAGGCTGAGGCAGATTAAAAGTAAACTAGAGAACAGGTTTATTGAAATGTTTGAAACAGACAACTCATTACTGCGTGGTACATATGCGTAGTTGGTTTCTGAGGCACAGACTTATAAAATAAATGGTTGCTTAAGAAAGAGTAACTTTTCTTTGATGTGAGTTACTTTCCACACACTATCCCTATAACAAGTAACAGTATGTCTCTTAGACCAGTCGCCCTGGCTGTCTACAAGAGTAACTAGGTTCCTTCTAGACTACTCTGCACTGTAAGGAAATAAACCCACTTGTATTCTCTCCTAATACAAGTCAACAAGCCTTCCTTTGACCGCCCTGGCCAAACTACACTGTAGCACTTGCCCTCTATTATTCCCTGACAGTCTAATTTCTCACTCACTCAGAAACTCTCTTCTCCCTGCCTGAAAATCTCTTTCAGATCAAATCCCTCTTCTCCCTCTCTGACAGAAAATACAGCCTTTTTGCACACTCCTTCAACTCCTCCCCTAGGGGTCTGAGCCAATCAGGTGACTCCTCCCCTTGCCTCTCTGCCTTACCAAAATGTCAGCTATCCTGAGCACCCTCCCAACATGGAGGCCTGCTCACTGACTCCCAGGCTGGGGCCTACGAAGCAAAGGTATGAGTTCACTATACCTGTACAAAGTGATTTGATACATTTTTATAGTTTTCCTCTCTACATAATATTCAACTCCTAAGAAATAACTCATTTTTCTTTCTTTCTTTTTGGAAACAAACTCTACACATGGCCTATATTTGGACCAAGGGTCACACTTTCCTCACCCTCAGCTTACATAAAGTGTAGTACAACTTGGATTTTATTCATTCGTTCATTCATTTATTGAATTTACACCCACCTTCTTCTCAAATTGGAATTCAAGAAGTGTATGGTACAAAGATAAATAAATGTATAAGAAATTCGCAGTTTCCTTAACTTATATGGAGTGATTCTGCATCCAATGACCTAGAAGCATTTTTCATCCTTTTCGTGTCAAACGCTCAACCAAAGCACAGGATACAGAGTTCAGAACTGGAAGCAGACTGCCAAAGGCCAGACAAAATACCATAGGGCAAGGGATATTTTCTCCTCCACAAGTGACACCAAAATTGCTTGTTATGAAATGCCAGAATATCTCTTCATTCCATCACATATGAGAAATGGGAAAGTAAGCCTGAATTATAGGATGATCCTTATAGAAATATATAGAATCGAATGCAGTATAACTTGTTGGAATGACATAATCTCTTTATATTTATCTCTTTATATGATCCCATAGTCATTGAATTTTTCATTTTCTAATGCCAATGTCCTCCATATAATTGAGCAATCAAGTACTCAAAGGTAATGCTACAGGAGAACACTGGAGACTTTGAGTATTCTTGTTCTCTGCTACCTCTACATCTATAGGTAAATGCAGGTGTTATGTGCATATGCTTACCAGAAGTGAGAAAGTAGAGGAGGGTGGTGTTGTTATTGTGGTTGTTGCAATGTTCTTGTTATTTTGTTGAAGTGCCTAATGCCTATCCATTTAAGAAAGCTTTGGTGGGCATTACCTAGTTAGCTTGGTGTCTAACCATCCTCCTTAAGTATGATTGAAGGTTTGAAGTTTTTCACCTAAATCCAATAGTTAGTCCTGAGTGCAGTAGACCTATTAAATCAATGGTAAGTGAACTCTTATATGTTGACTTAACAAGTTTCTTTTGATTCAGGAGTCTATTTATTTATTTATTTATTTATTTGGGGTTCTTTTACCCCGCCCTTCTCACCCCGAAGGGGACTCAGGGCGGCTTACAGAAACAAAGGCACAATTTGATGCCTGTATCATAAAACAATCATACACAAAATTACATCAATTCACAGTTGACATGCATGCATTATAACCATAAAATCAATAAAATCAATAAAAACCAAATACAGCCCAATATCTCCTCTTACATGGTCAGCGTTCGTTAACACCTAGATCTAGTTTTACGTTCCATTCATCCATCCTGCTGGTCTTACTCGTCTGATTGTCTGATTTAATTGCCAGAGTGCCCAAAGGCCTGGTCCCATAACCAAGTCTACTCTAGTTGGACAAAGTGAATACAGGCCTTCCTCTCCTTGATGAGAATTAGACATGAAAACAATGACTTCATCAAACATACCGCCGGAATTGCCATAGATTGTGGTGATTCTGGTGGTGCCCATCTGTGGTCATGGGGAACCTGTCACCCCATGCCCCACATTGCCCAAGTCAGCCAAGACCCCATCCCACAGGGGGAAGCATCTGTCACCCAGTTTTTCCCTATTGATCCAAGGCAACAACAGAAGTTTCCTGTGTTGCCGCTGCCTTCCCCTTTAAGACAGAGCCCTGACAGAAGTTGGAGTGCATCGTGGGATGGGAGCTAATGGACACCATCATAAAAGGATAGGCGAACTGGCACATGCCACCAAATTTGCCCCTGTCTGATGAGGTCATTAGATTTGATTTCTTATTTTTCCCTCTCCCATTCCATTTTGTCCAAACTTGAGAAAGTTTCTCTTCCTTCTCCTCTTACTCCTGCTTCTTCTTTGTAGGGGAGACTATAACTTTGAAAAAAAAACAGGTGGCATAGTCACTAGAGAATGAAAAGGTAACCTTCCAAGTTTGCCTTGTCTTTCTTTTCTTTTCCTTCCTTTCTTTCTTTTTTCTCTTAGGTGTTATAGGAAGCTATTTGTGCCTTGTTTTTTATGTTTTTAATCTGATTGATATGTACTTTAAGTAGGTCGCACCTTCTGGGATTACTGTGAGTTAAGTAAGTGTTTGTTGATGAAAACCCTGAGTCATCACTTTATTGGTAAGACATTCTTCGAATTTGACTCCAGGGATTCAGGAAACAAAACTCTCTTGAACTCTCTTGAGGTCTGCCAGCTTCTCTCATCCCAAGTTCTTCATCAGAGGTCTGACTCAACTAGAACTCTCTTAATATATTTTAATGAGGCTGGGAGAACTGAGGCCTGCTAATGAAGATATAGAATTGTCCACTATCATATCCTATCCAAGTTGGGTGGGGAACTGAATATAAGTTGTGAAATCCTGGCTATGGGATCAGGCCTTTGTAGATTAGGTTGACCTGCTGACGTGACAGCTTTTGTGGAACTGACTGACTGCTCCTTGGACAATGACTTAAACCGGCGACTGTTGACTGATTGGCTTTACACTGTTCTATACTGTTTTTATTGTTTTATTGCTATAGTGTTATTTAAATTGTATATTTATGTTTTGGTTGTGGGCACCATGGGGTGCCAGTTTGTTAGCTGCCCTGAGTCCCTCTGCAGAGGTTGATATAGGATGGGAAACAAATGTCCTAAATAAATAAATAAATAAATAAATAAATATTTTAGCTCCTTTGGAGTTCCTTTAATATTAATGACCTTGCAACGTTTATTAATCCAAAAACCTACCATTCTGGTCTCTAGGCCTAAACCTAGTTCAGAGTTCCCAGTAGTTTGCATGACTTTGCATCTCCCAACTCCAGCATTGACTCCCGATTTTGTTTGTTGATTTGAAGCAAAGCTGAACATGGTGTCCCTGTAAGAAATATTTTGTACTTATGTTGAGAATAGTGCAAATTATTTGGCTGAACACCTCACAAGAAAGCAGTTTGAAGTGATTTGAGCCAATTTTATTTTATTGTAACTTGTATCTTATTTTATTGTAATTTGTTGTTTTGGCTTGGCCTCATGTAAGCTGCCCCAAGTCCCTGTTGGGGAGATGGTGGTGGGGTATAAATAAAGATAGATAGATAGATAGATAGATAGATAGATAGATAGATAGAGAATGATTCCGGAACAGAATGACTCAATTTGATTCAAAAGGTAGGCAGGCAGCTTTAAAAAAGATGGGGCAAGAGAAGTATGGGGACATGAGTAATAAGTTTTGCATATCCCCCAGTTCAATAAAAAAAAGATTATCGAGAAGGAACAGAGAGCTTGTCTGGTATGTTATCAGTTGAGTTTATATAAATACAGCGTGCTCTCATTACTACCTTCCTTTCTTATGCCACATAACTCAATCAATAAGTTTACTAGTATAAGAAAGAAAGTGCCCTCTCTTAAAGAATACATTACTTTATAAATAATGCCATTATAATATATCTTAATTACACTGTAGCAAACTTAGTTGACTGATACTTTACAGGGACAATGCCAGAAATGAAGAGCCAAGACTGAGCAGTCAACAACAGCTTATGAAAGCTTAACAAAACATTTTGAAATCAAGCGGTGACCTATTGGGTTGCTTTAATCCTGTCTCTGTGAATATATCTAAAAATGTATGTTTACTATTCTAGTAAAGTGGAACCTCAACTTAAGAGAGTCCCAACTTAAGAGCATTTTGAGTTAAGAACTGTTGCTCTGTCCAGGTTTCACTTTGACATACAACCAGCAATTTGAATTAAGAGCTAGCACTAGAGGGAGCACTAGCATCAGAGTACGTACTTATTTAGGTGATCCCTCATTGTCTGAGTATGATGGCCTTCCAAATGTAGTGTCTTGGCAATGGGTACATAGGTGACTGTGGAGCCCCTTTCTTGACTCACATGTTCTTCCACAGTGAGGACATCAGTTTCCAGGTGGAAGGTGGTCCCAATCAGGGTTGGTTTGATGCACCTTCCTCTTGGCACATTTCTCCCTTTCACCCTCCATTCGTGCCTCTTTGAATTCCACAGCATTTCTGGTAACAGCTGACCTCAAGTTAGAGCACTCAAGGGCCAGGGCTTCCCAGTTCTCTGTGTCTATGCCACAGTTTTTAAGGTTAGTTTTAAGCCCATCTTTAAATCTCTTTTCCTGCCCACCAGCATTCCATTTTCCGTTCTTGAGTTGGGAGTATAGTAACTACTTTTTCAGATGGTGATCAGCCATTCGGACAATGTGGTCAGTCCAGCTGAATTGATGGTGCTGAATGAAGCAGAGAGTGTTTGAGGATTGGGATATCCATAGGGATACCAAGGTGCTTGTTTATAAAGCTATTGTCCTCCCAACCCTGCTATATACGTCTACTAAATGTGGACTGTCTACAGATGTCACACTCAACTCCTAGAATGATTCCATCAATGCTGCCTTCAAAAAATCCTGCAAATCTCTTGGGAAGACAGGCAGACAAATGTCAGTGTGCTGGAAGAAGCAAAAACCACCAGCATTGAAGCCAGAGTAGAGGGCTTTAGGGCCTCAAGGGACCAGCCTCCGTGCTTCACACCTCATGCTCTTGTCTGCTTTGGGAGATTGCTGTCTGCTTTGTTTGTGTCCGCTTTGAGGCATTTTGGGTTAGTTGATTTTGTGTGCTTTTTATGTTTGCCTTCATGAAGAGAAAGAGGGAGAGAAAGCAAGAGAGAGAGGTAGGCTGGAAAGAGTACAGTATGAAGAAAATGATGCTTCTACCTCTTCACTTTGTGCTTCCTTGCCACAACTTTGGGCTTCTACCATTTTAAAGCTGATATTTCTTTTTTTTGTCCCATGTGAATGTGCACTTATACATTATTTGTTATTTATAAAGTACATTTCCTTATTTAAAAATGTAACAAAAATTAGGGGTTTCAGGGGTAGAAACAGATTAATAGCATTTCAACACATTTCAATGGAAGAATGATTTGAGGTAAGAGCTTGATCATGGAATGAATTTAACTCTTAACTCAAGATATCACTGTATAAATAAGTAAATTATAGTAATTTGTGTTAGGGTCTGAAAGAAAGGCTCACAGCAATTAGGAACTCATCTCAGTTTGGATTTTAGGACCAGATGGGAATGAATTAGATCTAAATTAATGCACAAGAGATACATGCACAGCCTGTATATAATAACAAAAGAAATTATAACAATTTTGGCCTTTCTATGATACCTAAAATACCTGCCTCATTTTACATAATGATGGGATGAGCCTACACAATTCCAGGGAAAAGAATGAAGTAACACAATTGCTACTAGCTGTGGTGGTGCCTCTACAAAGCATTATATAGCCACTACAAAAACTAAAAAAATGTTTATGAAGTTTATTGCTTTGATGTGCCTTGTCATTATCACTTCCAGTTCAATGCTGGATTCAACTACTTTGCTTTTGATTTTTTTCTTGGGATTAGTTTTGTATCCACATTAGAGAAGAACCTAATTGCTCACAAATGCTTGCTTTAAATCTCTATCTTCCTCCCACTTGTTTATGTTACTGCTGTTCTGACAGTGATACAAGGAGAAGCTCTTCCTTTTTTACACATTGCTGCTGTTTGGCAGTGTTGTGACACGAAGGTAAATAGAAGGAGGAGGAGGAAGAAGTGGAAATTGGGTAGGAGTTAAAGTGGTCAGCAGAAAGACCAAGGTCTATTGCACTCCCCTGATTTAATTAGGAGTGCAAGGGAGGCCAGCCTTAGCTCATAATTCATCAAGTCAGCTCCATTTGCTCAAATCAATTATTAAACATTTCCCCCTTTTCCTGTATATACCTATGGAGGAACAATGGTGAGAAAGAAAGAAAAGGAAGGAAGGAACGAAGGAAGGAAGGGGGAAGGAAGGAAGAGGGGAAGGAAGGAAGGAAGGAAGGAAGGAAGGAAGGAAGGAAGGAAGGAAGGAAGGAAGGAAGGGGGAACAAGAAAGAGGAAAGAAAGAGGAAAGAAGAAGAAAGAAAAGAGGAAGGAAGGAAGGAGGAAGGGGAAGGAAGGAAGGGGAAGGAGGGGAGGGGGAGGGGAGGGGAGGGGAGGGGAGGGGAAGGGGAGGGGGAGGGAGGGGAGGGAAGGGGAAGGGGAGGGGAAGGGAGGGGAGGGGAAGGGGAGGGAGGGGGGGAGGGGGGGGGAGGGGAGGGGAGGGGAAGGGAAGGGAGATCTTTCATATTCAGCCTCCTTCTACTCTGACGATGGAGGACTAAAAATCCAAAGTAGATGACGACCTTCCTTGGGGGGAAAACTTACCCATTACCTCTCCCCACATTGTACCAGCACTATCCACACAAGTAAAGGAATGGCTGCATATTTTGAAACAGAGAGAGCTGGAAATGTGCCTTGGAGAGAAACCAGATTTATCTTGCCCGGTTCATATTCTCAATGCATTAGGGATTTGTAAACCCACATCTCCTTACACAGATATTTCCTTCCTTCCTACCTTTTCCTCATTGTATGCTGCTAAATATAGCTGTGTAGTAGGGCTGGGCGATGTCGTTCGTTAATTTTGTATATCGTTAATTTTTTCGTTAATATTCAATATACGAAACGATATCAAAATTATTTTCAAACACGGAAGTGTATTTTAAATATCGAAACAGCATGCGCCAAATATTCTCGTATTTCCGTCCATTTCGGAAATACCTAAGATGGCGATGCTTGCTGCTCCTCCTCCTCCTTTGGAAGGGGCTCCTTTCCTTCCAGAGTGAGCTTTAGGGAAGAAGGCAGGGGCCCTGCGAGGGAGGCTTCGGCTATGACTGTCATTGCCGTCTCCATCCCTTCCTTCCTCCAATCCTCCGACCCTTTCTCCTCCTCCTCCTCAGGCCGCGTGGGGGCGGGGAGGAAGAGCAGCCGGGGGAGACCTCTCCCTCCTCCTCTACCTCCTCACTCCACTCCCAGCCACCCACTCCCCGTGAGTATATGAAAATAATATATATATATATATATATATATATATATATATATATAATATTTATATTTATTATTATTATTAAGAATGGATGGCCATCTTTCAGTAGTGCTTTCACTGTGCCTTCCATGCACGGAGGCAGAAAGTGTTTTGTCAATATTTTTATTATTGAGAGAAGCATTGTCAAACCGGAATAGAGATTTCACCCCTCCTCCCTCTCTCTCTCTCTTTCCCCCCACTTTCCCTCTGTAGGTTAAAACTATTATATTTATAATATTTATTATATTTATTATTATTATTAAGAATGGATGGCCATCTTTCAGTAGTGCTTTCACTGTGCCTTCCATGCACGGAGGCAGAAAGTGTTTTGTCAATATTTTTATTATTGAGAGAAGCATTGTCAAACCGGAATAGAGATTTCACCCCTCCTCCCTCTCTCTCTCTCTTTCCCCCCACTTTCCCTCTGTAGGTTAAAACTATTATATTTATAATATTTATTATATTTATTATTATTATTAAGAATGGATGGCCATCTTTCAGTAGTGCTTTCACTGTGCCTTCCATGCACGGAGGCAGAAAGTGTTTTGTCAATATTTTTATTATTGAGAGAAGCATTGTCAAACCGGAATAGAGATTTCACCCCTCCTCCCTCTCTCTCTCTCTTTCCCCCCACTTTCCCTCTGTAGGTTAAAACTATTATATTTATAATATTTATTATATTTATTATTATTATTAAGAATGGATGGCCATCTTTCAGTAGTGCTTTCACTGTGCCTTCCATGCACGGAGGCAGAAAGTGTTTTGTCAATATTTTTATTATTGAGAGAAGCATTGTCAAACCGGAATAGAGATTTCACCCCTCCTCTCTCTCTCTCTCTCTTTCCCCCCACTTTCCTTCTCCGAGGTTAAAACTATTATTTTCACGTTGCGCAACCACGCCCGCCATCTTAACGAATCAATTCGTTAATATTAACGAAATTTCGTAAATATCAAACTTTTTGAAGGGAAAATTTCGGAAATATTTTAAATAACGAGACACAAAAACACCCCAAAAACGAATCGATTTTAGAAACAAATTTTTCCGTTGTTACCCAGGCCTACTGTGTAGCATTCAAAAAATACCTAAATTAGCTTTCTTGAATTTGATGCTTTCCAGATGTGTTGGAGCACAACTACCATCATCCATATCTCAGATATATTGTGCAGGATGTGGATAGTGGTATAGCACATCTAGAGGACATCCAATGATATAAGGAATTGTCAGAATGTTGTAGGACATGTTAGCGACTTTCACAAGGCAAGTTGTAAACCATCTAGGTATTTATTGTATTGACTTGACAACAGAAAAAAAAACTTATCAGTGTCCTAATGGTAGGGCATCTATAAGAATAGTAGATCCAACAACATTTGTGTGTGATTCCACTGAATGGTAAATGAAACAGTTAACTATACATTTGATGGGACTGAGAAATATGATATGTATCGACTACTGTGAGATGTTTCATTACAGGATTAGATGAAGTGCAAATTCAGATTTTGAAGAAATAGTACCTTATGCTAAACAGCTTGGATATATGCCTTGCAGGAGCAGCAACCAGCAAACAAATCTGCAGAATTTTGTTGCCATTTCAATTTCTTAAATGGATATTCCCAGAAGGCTGTCGGTACTGCAAATGAACTAAATGTTCATGTAAGTCCTAAAATACTACACATTCGTATCTCACAAATCTGCACTTTGTCATTTCTGATGGCCCATCAATATGCATTCTGCTCTCCACAGCAAAGACAGTTACCTGTTTAAAAGAGCTTGCAGTCTGCCATTGGTTTAATTCAGAGAAATGACAAAAGGCAACAATAGTGAAGGTTAGTTCCTTCTGCCATCATGATAATATATAATAAAGAACAAAAACAACAACATCCTGTCTCTTACAACCTCATCACATTGACCAAAATTAAGAGCATACACCAGTTTCTCTTCATTTGTCTCATGAAGCCTGCCAGCTCTCATCCCACAACATAGTGCTACTTCCAACGGGGCTCTGTGATACAAAAGGAGAAGAACTGGCATATGTCACCACAACAGCAACACTGGAGGCTTCCCGTGTTGCAGTAACAATAGGGAAAGCTGGGGGGAGGACACTTCCTCCTGTGGGATGGGTTTTGGGATAAGTCAAGTGATGCAGGTCATGGGGGGATGGGAAGCCCCATCACCACCACCCTCACTAGGCACCACTGGATGCATCATGGTCCGTGGTGTTTCCAGCAGCATATGTGATGAGGTCATTAGTTATATCTTAGTTATATTTTTGAATTAAAACTCCCAGACTCCATCGGGCTGGCATTGTAACCCAAAATTCACCCTTTTCTTGCTTTAGTCCTTATCCACAACAGTTTTTTCCTATTTGTACTGGTAGGGCAAATCAAACAATTGATATCAGGGGTGTGTTTTACAATGGGTTACAGAAGTGGAGGAGAGTCACTTGAAGTGGGACTATTTGGCAGTTCTTTCGTCATTACATGCCGATAGTGCAATTACATATTTACAAATTTATTCACAAGTACCACTGACTTAACTCACAAGGTGTATTCTCACATAAATGTTAATAGGGTGCAGTCTTTAATGCATTATGAAAATCCAAAATCTGTCTTTCAAAGTATGAGGTGTAATTATTGTTTAAAAGATGAGCATATCAGAAGTTGTAATTGGCTTATCTCCAAAATACATAGAGTGAGTCTTTTAGAGGGCTCCCACCATATAATATTATTGTAGTTTAACTGCCATAGCTTCATCCTATGGAATCCTAGGTTTTGTAGTTTGTTGCGGTGCCAGAGTTCTCTGACAGAGAAGGGTACATATCTCATAAAAGTACAATTCCCTGAATTCCACAGCATTGAGCCATGACAGTTAATGGAGTATCACACTTTTATGATTCTGCAGTGTGGATATGGCCTTAATATATTTTATTTGGAACATGTTGTGTTTGCTTCATTGATTACAACTATATGTAGTTTTTTAAACAAAAGTTTCAAAACAAACACATTACTTCAGTCTACTCAGTATCAAGATATAGTAGGAAGCAGGCCTTTCAAAGAACTGCTTGTGTCTGCACACACAACTGTTGTGTGTCAGTAAAATAGAGCAGACATTGGCTTTTCTGATTTTGATTGGATTTATACTGTCCACCTAGACTGATCTGCAAGAGCAATGATTGACTTTCCTTGTCAGTGAACTGTGAATGCAGTTTGCTTTGCTGAGCCTGGTGAATTTGAATATTTGGAAAATGAGCTAGGATTTACTTTAACTCCTGATTTATTTTGTGTTTCCATGGTGCATGTGCCTTGTAGAATGAATGCAGTCGGACACCAGTTTAATTGCATGACTTGTAGATTTGTAGTTTGGTGAGACACCAGGACTCTTGGGTAGAGAACACTAAAGAGCTCATAAAACTACTACAAGTCCATGATTCCATAGAATTAAGCCATAGAAGTTAAAGTGGTGTCAAACTGTCTTGACTCTACAGTGTAGATGCACTCCATGTTCAAGAGAATGCATGGAGATTCTTTGTACCGGAAACCTTTTCATCTTGTTTAAAAATATACAAACATGCCAGGGCACTTTCTTAAGAACCTCAAATACAACAAGAAAGTTTATAATTCATTGTCTTTCATTTTGTTGCAGCTTTATAGTTTCCTGAGATGCATAAGGATAACATCGCCTTGTTGAGACTTCTTTTTCTCCTGTATCAACAAGGCAAAGAAAACCAGAAGCTGCTGGATGCAGTTCTTGTCCCCTCTCAGCTAATTGATGTGTCTTGGGGTGTATCTCACTATTTACTGTCCATCTGTTTTTGTGCACCTCTGGAAGGAGCAGTAGACTTTACACCTGTGGCCTCTGTACCCAAATAAAACTTCATCAGAATATCATGAATGATCTGCTGTGGGGGAAGTGAAATGTCTGGCAAAGATCTATCATTTCCAAGTTTTTCAGATGTACATATTTAAGTCCACAAAAATATGTGAATGAGAAAATTCAGTAATAAAATTGATTCTTCTGTTTCTAAAAAATGTTCTACATTATTGTAGGAGGAAATAGGCAAGGATCCAGTCATAGGGAGGCAAAATAAGAGCATTGCATCCTCCCCAAATAAGAATTTTACCTCCCCATCAAGTTTTACTGCAGTCTGAAAAGTAGAGCTGAGGTTGAGGATTTAAAAATGAAGTTTTGGCATCCAAAGAAAAGCAGGAAAATTATCATAAGAATACACTCAAGGGCGAATTATTATTATTTTTTGAAACACAACAAGATTAGTACACAGCAAACAAGATCACTATGCTGGCTGTTGTATTGGAGCACATGTCAGACACTTCCCAAGTGTCTAGGACTATGTGATATATCGATGAACAATGTGTGCAGATCCGAGTAGGATGGCTATCATCATAATCATAATCATTATCATCATCATTCCCCTTTTCTGTTCACAAGGAGACTCAAAGTGACTTACATTAAAAGCATTTCAGTACAATTTAAACTCTACAAATATATTAAACTAAAGAGTTTAAATTAAAGGGTTCTGGCATCATTCCTTCTCAGATCATTCAATAACACTTGGTTTAAGGTTTCAGATTTAAGAAACCATCTTTTCTGGGATCCTTTTTCCTTATATCCTTCAATCAAAGGCATCAGATTTAAGAAACCACCCTTTCTAAGCAATAAAGCTTGACAAGAATGATAAGGAAACAAGCAAGAAGCAAAGGCAAGTAATTAAAAAAAAGAATCGAATAAAGAATAGAATAAAGAATATAAAGAACTAAAATACACAAAGAACGAGAGTAACCAAACTGCAACTTAAACGCCAATGGTGAAAGAAAACAAGCTCTCCACGCTCACCTTCTCGCTCGCCTCCCAGCACCCTGGCATCGGAAACTCATCGAACGTGCCAAAACTCGCCGTCCTAAAACTTTTCGACCTCTGTAGTATTAAGTTTTCCGACCCCCGTACCCTAACCACCAAACCTCCCCGCCTCTACGTCCCGCCTGTCCACGCGACTCCCTGAAACCCAGCAACAATCGATTCAAAAGAAGGAGCTGCAAAATAATTACAATAATTGGAAGTACAAAACTGAAGAAAACGGACGCTGCAGCCACAGACGCTGCTACCTAACAGCGGCTGCTAGGATGGTTTTAGCAAAAATGTGGAAAATTGAAGAGATCCCAACAATGGAACATTGGACTAGTAAAATAATGGACATAATAAGCATGGACATTTTGACACAGAGAATCTCTCAAACTATATAAAACCCCAAAGAACGGATTGGAATTTAGTGTTAGAATTCATAAAGGAGGGAAATAAAGAGATGTACACAATGGACTTATAAATGTAATGCAAGGGTTAAATAAACAAAGACAGGGACGAATACCCGGAGCAAGTAGTTGTAAACATACGCTGATGTTAATTAACGAACGAGAATATTTAAATGAAGAAACACAAGTCAGTAAATAGTTTGAATAACGTATGTTAAAGTAAAAATGTATGAACCTCCCTGGGCAAACCTGGAAGCATCCAACCCCCACCCTTGATCCACCCCCCATCCTCCCTACCCCCCCTTCCCCTTGTGGCCCGATTCCTTTCCCCCACCCAACTTTCCTCCCCTCCCCACATCTACTCCTTGTAACTTTATACCCATTCTGTGTTTTTATATATAGGTATTTGTAAAATAAATTCAATAAAAAGATTTTAAAAAAAGAAACCACCCTTTCTGGAATTATTTGCCCTCAATACCCTTTCAATGAAGTTGTATTTCAGTGGGAGCCACACTACCTGAAGGAGCGTTAACCATTCTTTTTTAAAAAAGATATAAATTACCTCCTCATTTTATGGTGCCTTTAGAAATGGCAAGAAGATATCTCCACTCCACATTTAAAGCTTGTGTCGTTGAAGGGCACCATCGGCGGCAGTTTTTTAAGTGTGTAGAAAATAAATGTTTATTTATTAATTGCTCTTTGAGTCAAAAAGAAAGGCAAGTGATGCAGAGCTGAGAGTGACATTTAGATCACCGGCGGACTGGAACATGATCTGTCTCAGAAGCCTGCTCTCAACAGAAAAATGGAGGCCCAGCTTGACTGAAAGACACTTCATGGCTTTCTTCTGTTCTGATTAGCTCAGCATGTGGGGCTCACAGGGAAACCCTATGTGGGTGGGTGCCTGCCTCTACTCATTCCACATGTAGCCAAATGAAACTGAAAGTAGCTGTGGTCAGCAGCCATGTGGTCTGTTGCAGCCGGCGGGAGGGGGGGGGATGGTGGCAGTACTTGTGCCGTTATGGCTGGGCGAAAGAGTTGAAAGAGCCGGAACTGTCAGAGCCCAATTTGAAAAATGGATATGTGCAGAGCCCTAATATATATACAATATAATACACAGATATATTCTCTATCAGTATAATGAACACACATTCCCTTCCTCTCTCATCCTCCTTCCCCCTCTCTCATGACAGACAATCAATGCATAGCGGAAACTGGCAAGAGGTGTTTCTCTGGCAATGTTTTTCAGCTCACAGTTTGGAGAGCAGGAGGCTTTGACACATTGAGGTGCATGGTTTTTCATCCACATCTCTTCAACATCAGACACATTGAGAATTTATATTAACCTTGAATTAACATATCAAAATTGGCACACTATGATTCCCAGACTAAAAGTGTTCTCAAGTGATATAGCAGACCTGTTATTTTAATTGTTTAGGTGCATGGGAAGGAGAAGATCTAGTTTGCTAGAAATGTGAAGGCTACCCATTCAAAAAGCTGCTGCAAAGGATCCTCTTCTGAGCTTTTTTTCATGCTGCAGTGAGCCAACTAATAGTCATTCAAAATTCTTGGAGCGCTTGACTCTGAGATGATTGGCTTCCCTGACCTTACAGGTATGAGAAGCACAGCTTAGGTAAACCATCCAGTAGGAAAGATCATTTGGATTATAAATGAGTGCATTAGGAAGCATCCAGGGAGAAGGTTGAGCCGTGAAAACTGAAAATAGGAAACATTTGCCCTGTGGCTAAACTCTTCACAATATTTAGTCTTGCTCCTAGGAGAATCTTCTTTTGAGTTTCAGAGCAAAATATATTTTTTGCTAAGATTTCAAATTAGAATAACTTTTTCTGTTCCTGTCAGCCAAGGAATGCAGATGCACATGGCATGTAAAGAAGGTAAAAAAAAAATGTACCAGTATATCTCAGGAAAATTTATATAAGTTCTGTTGCCTTATCTGTAACTTCAGATTTATTATTTCTATTACATTTACCCTTCCTCCTCCACTACTAGACCTACCATGACCACTCCCCAAAATAAATTATGACAACAGTCACCTAGGTACTATATAAACATAAAAAACAGGGCTTAACATTTTGTGTGTCTGCCAATAACTGGTAAATAAGTTATATGTAGTAATTAGTTACTATGATTTCTTTGTTTTACTGTATGTTGCCATTGAATTTTGCCATTTGTATGTTGTAAAGCCCCTTCAGCCCCCCCCCCCCCCCCCAGGGATGAGAAAGGTGTTGTATAAATATAGTAAATAAATAATAAATGAAAGACACTGCTGTTGCTGTTTGATTTTAGGTTGCCCTTACCTATGGCAGCCCCATCATAGGTTTTTCTCAGATTTATTCTAAGGAGGTTTGTCATTACCTGCCTCTAGTACTAAAAGAGTGTAATATGCCCAAGGTCATTCAGCAGGCTTCCATAACTGAGCAGGGATTTGTACCCTCACCTCCCATAGTTCTAAACCAGCACTCAAACCACTATACCATACTTACTCTCATTAAATGAGAAATAGTTAAGCATTTTCTCTCTATATATTTCTATATCATCATAATTGTCATCATCGACGTTTACACTTATGGTTATGTTTCTAAATAATGTTATGCTTTAAAAATTATTAGTTCTTTAATGTGTAAACTATATTAGTATGCAAATGTGAGTAGACCAACAGGTACCGCATTGGTGAGAAGGTAACGGGGCTCCATGCAATCATGCTGGCCACATGACCTTGGAGGTGTCTACAAACAATGCCGGCTTTTCGGATTAGAAATGGAGATGAGCACCAACCCCAGAGTTGGACATGACTGAACTCAAAGTCAGGGGAAAATCTTTACCTTTACCTATATGAAAGCTGACTTAGTTGTTTTACTGTTTATCTTCTGTGTATCTCCTTTTAACTTTGGTTCACACAGAGAGAGAGAAAAGCCACACATAACCAAAACAAATAATATCTCCACCAGCATTGACAGAACACAGCAGCTTTCCTAAGTTTATAAGAATGTGTACATTTGTCTTAATAATCCTTACAATTCAAGTTTGAAGAAGGTCAAAACTATCCCCTTATTGTCAGTAGGGGTGAACTGAGAACTTGTGGAGTTTAGGGTCATCAATAGATACCAGTCACAATAATCACATATTACTTCCAGTATTAGCCTTTCTCTGTATATCTGTTCTTAGAGAAGTAAGTGAGAACAGGTCCTGGTATGGGTTTTCCATAGGCAACTGGCAGGACTAGGTAGGCCTTTCTTTAATCCAGTATAGTTGGTCTTATGTGCTGGAGTCAGAAACTTTTGCACTCTCTAGAACTTTTCTTTTCTTACATTTCTTCCAGAAAATGAACTTGTGTTAATTTTTCACATGTGCTTGTGAGCAAAAATACATGTCTAAACCTTATACAGAAGACTAAGGACCTCATCACACTTATCTAGGACACTTCTATCCCATCCCACAACATTGTGAAACTTCTAGCAGAGTCCCCCCCCCCAAACCAGGATGGAAGTATCACTGGATACTTTTCCCCTAACATGGGGGGCTTCCCATCTTGTAGTCTTATAGTACTCTGCAAGAGGGGCTTCATGTAATGGGAAAAGTATTGTCGCCCCACTACCCCTATCTTTTTTTGCAGAAGACAGGCAAAGTGGCGCACTTCACCTGGTCTTTCTCATGAGGCCCTAAGTTTGGTTTCTTCCTCTGCTAGAACTTGTGTGTGAGGTGCAGTAGGATAGTGAACTGTTCAACTTCTGCCTAGCACATTACTTTGAAAGATCTACTCAATTTTCTCGTATTTTCCAACAGCATGTCCTTATGCTGATTTTATTAGCTTTAAAATATTGTTTGATAGTACAGAAAAGGCTAACTTCTTAAAACTATTTGCAATATGGCTTTGCCTGTAGGGTCTCTTTAGCTGAAAAAAATGGAAACTAAATAAAAGAGGAAATCATAAGGCAAAATGGGCTCTAGAAATATACAGCAAATTGCAAACACCAAAATGACTTGCTTCATAAACTGTGAAACACACTTGCAATAGACTGCTGTATGCATTATTGATATGATGAACGGGAAGCTCTAATCATATTTTTTTAAAACCACCACTGTTGTAATAAGAAGATATAGTAATTTAGTAATTTAACAAATCAATGTATATGATCTGAGAACTCTATAGTAAGGATAATACAAAGTAAACATTTCTGAACAGATCTGTTGCCTTATAATTACAGAAATGAAGATGGTTTGGGCCATGAGCACAGAGTGAATCTCAAAAAAAAAACCTATCAGTGGACTTAAAAGTTGCAGCTGGTGCCAGGAATGTCCAGCAAATGGTCCAGAATGTTGTCTGGTATTTTTTTAAGACAATCAAAAAACTTATCACAAAATACCACAATCCCAAATGCATTTACCTATTCTAGAAACACCCTATCTTGAAAAAAGGCTTAACTTGATTTGATATGCATGGGAAAGAAATGAAACTGATATCAATACAGCATCATGTGAGCAGGCTTTTGTTCATACAACTAGACTCCCACACTTCTTCCTATTCCTACAGCAGAACTTCATTCTCCCAAAATCTGGACCCATTGAGTCAGATTGAAAGGTTGGCCATCCATACCATGAGCAGCATTTGGATAATCACACTTCCATGCAATTTGCTCATTTTTCCTAGATAAGTACTATTGTTGTGTTTGTTGTTGTTGTTGTGTCAATTGGCCGTAAGAAAAGTGGATTGAGAAAGAGAGAGAGAGAGAGAGAGAGAGAGCTTACCACGCATAACCAAGGCTGAATTTACACAAACTAAAAGTGAATTAACCACAGGGATTTCACCTAAGATACAAATACAGTACAATCCCCTTATCCATAGATTTTATATATCCACACTCCAAAAATTATTATCCCCTGATCATGTTTGATCCTTTAATGTAATTCTATGGTATGCAAGTACAGTCAATAGGTAAGGTTCAAAAAGTATAGTCAAAAGCTAAGGTTCACTATTATCCGTGGTTTCAAGAATCCACAAAGAGACCTGTTTCTTGGAAAGTATTCCTCATTGATTTGTGCTGTAATGAAAACAGGTTCTGGAAAAATTATTGTGTGAACTATAGATTTCTGTGGCCATACTGACAGGATTCTAGCAGATAACAATGCAAAACATATATTTTGAAGATGTCATATAAATTTATATGGATATGTGTAAAAATAAGGTTATAAGGACACTTCTAATGGAACAGACCATATATCCAGCTAACCTTCAATTGGATGTCCTTTACTGGCCAGCCAAATGTTTTTGGAAGTGCAGGATCAAGGCCTGACAAAGCATTTCACCAGTAGCAAGCAGACAGCAGCATGTTATTGTTGCTTGTGAGAATGTCCACATTCTCACATATCGTCTCTCTTATAATCTTTGTTAGTGGAACGTTTCCACCACAAGCATTTCTTATTTTAATATTATGACTAACAGCCATTGAAAGAATTTCCTTCTAAACTACTGTGTAAAGAACAGGATGTTCTTGTTTTTGTCTCCCTTCCATCCTATTCTGAGAAAAGGAGGGGAAACTCATTTGTCATACAGTGTGCATATTACTGCTCTGCTTATTTTGTCTGAGCCACTAAATTAAGGTGAGTCCAAAAATGTTTCTGCCAGACTCCTCTTCCTTCCCCTCCTCCTAAATGGGAAAGTCACTTTAATTAAAATGATAATTCTTTACATTGCCAAGGCTTCATTTTTATTTAAGCCAAATGCCAAATACACATGTCATAGAAAATCATGACAGGCTTGATATACTTTCCTTTTTATTGATCCTGACTATGAGCTCAAGTCCAACTGGGAACACAGAACAGATGGATGGTACATAAACTAAAAATAATCTGTTGAACTTTTCTATGCACAGGCCAGTCATGCCAAGTAACAGGAGGAAAGGGTGCTCATGTCCATGGAAGTAGTACTAAAGCACCTTGTGGAAGAAAACTAAAACATTGAAGAGAAGATGAATATAATTTTTCCTCCAGTAGTATTTGCTCAGCAAACTACTTGAGCCACTAATAAGAGAAAGGAAGGGTTTCTATCAAAGGCATGCAATGGAGTCTAATCCAGACAATTTAATATGGCAAAACTGATTTGGTTCCACTAGACTGTTATCTTACCTTTGCTGTCCCTGTCTCCACTGCCAGATGGCCATGGAGCTCCAGGAGAGCCCCTGGCTATTACCAGGTGCCTTTGGTGACAATAGCAGACACTCACAGGGTGATATCATCAAAGGTGGTTGATGACAGCCAGGAACTTTGACAAGTTTTGTGATCATCTGCTATGGCAATGGGAGGATGTCACAAGTCTGATATTGTGCCCCTGAATGCACAAGAGGACGGCAGTGTTAGCCCATGTGGACAGTGAGCCACTTCTGATTAGAGCTAATCCTGCTTTCCACACTAATCCTGAAGTACAGGGCTGCTTAGAAGTTTTTCTGAAACTCTAGAGCATTCCCCAATTTAGCATAACATAAGATAAAACCTGGTTAACCCATTTTATTCTGTATTATGGACTAGAAGTTGAACTCTTGGATTGAAGTTCTGGTCCAATTTCCAGTTTGGGGCCAGTGTAGACCAGCCCCAGCCACATAGAAAGTGCTGTTATCTTTCATACTGTCATAACTAAATTAATATATGCTGAATTCAACCAGTTTCCTCAATACAAGTAACTCCTCACAGCCCTGTTTCAGATGTTATTGGGCTCATACATTGTATGCCCGCAGCAATGTAGAATTTGGGAATTGACTTGTCCCACAGCTTCCCTTCATGTTGCACTGTAATGGTGGCATCTCCCATTTTGGCATAGTGGAAGTGGCACACACCATTACCTGTGCCTTTAGCTTCACAAAAATGAGGAGAAAAAGTGGCAGCAATGTCTGCTGCAGCAGAGAATGAGGAGCGTGTGATTGTGACCATACCAATGCTGACAGCCAGAGAGAGCAAAATGCAGTAACTCCCGCCCTTAGACCCTGGAGCTCTAAGGTGAATAACCAGAGAAATCACCTATTCAGGCAATGTTTCTAACTGCTCATCAGGCCTAACCATTCAAGAAGCCACCTGCTCTGGAGAACAGATACAATCCTCTCAAGTGATAGGGGTTCTGCCAGGATGCTGGCCAAATGTCATGGTGAATTTGCCACTGTCAGCTGCCCACTCGGGGCTCTTTCAGGCAGGCCCATTAAAAACCTGCTTTGGTGCAGATTCCCATCCCCACCTCCACTCCCCACCCCCACCCTAAACAACCTGGGCTTTCCAGGGGGTGGTGGCTACATACCATGCCAATTACAATTGGGATGGCATGCAGCCACTCAGAAGTACCCCAAATTTTCCCCTAAACATAAAATAAAAATTACTTACAATACAATACAAGGCAGAGAGTATAAAACATAGTACACGTAATAAAAAAGGTCTTCTCGTTTGCTACACATTCAGTTTGCAGACTTCATTCAGGAATCTTGCCACTGAAAGGCAGCAGCTAAAGTCCTGGCAATTTAAAAGCAAAATCACTTTGTCAGAATCACTGCGGTTCTTCAGTGAATCTATAGCTTGTGTTAGCAGGCTAGATCTTAGCTCCTGGTAGAGTGGACAGTGCAGGAGAATATGCGGTATGGAGTCTAGCTGTCCTGTGCTGCAGAGGCAGACCCTCTTGTCGCTCGGGAGGCCATTGAGTCTTCCTCTATGGAGCGGTGATGGCATGATGTTAAATCTAGCCAGCATGTAGGCTCTTCTGTAAGAGGGGTTGGTGAGCTCTGTGATGTAAAAGGCTGGATTTCCCTGTGTGTATGGAATTGCCAAGTTAATAGGTGAGCAGGATTTGTTTGCCAAGTTCAACAATTGGTTGTGGTCCCTTTCTAGCAGCCTCCTTTTGATGAGGGTAAAAATCTCGGAAAAAGATAGTAAAGTCAGGAAATCGCTGTCGTAGCCCAATTCCCCGATCTTTGCTAGGACAGTTGAGCACCATTTGGAGTGGTGGAGTTCGCTCAAGGTGAGTTGAGTCAGAGAGTCGCTGGGACTTTGATAGTGTATAGATAGCCAAAATTTAATGACGATTAGCCAGATAGTAGCCTCAATAGAATATTGCCCAGATTCAAGACAAAGAACTGCATACGGGACACAGTTGGGGGCACCATATAGTTTGTGGAGGAATTTCGAATGAAAAGATCTGATGGCGCTGTTATTGGGGGTTAACCAGATGGGTGCTCCATAGAGAAGTTGTGACATCGCCTTTGCTTTGAAAACTTGCAGAGCTAGGGGGATATATTGATTACCCCTGGAGTGGAAGAACCTCCTGGTCGCACTGCCACTCGATTTGGCCCGTGCCAGTGTATATTTTAAGTGGGTAGACCATGACAAGTTGTTGCTAAACCAGAGACCTAGGTATTTGAAATGTTTTACTTGCTCAATATAGTGGCCCTTTATCTTCCAGACTTGTCTTTTGTTGCTTTTCCCAAACGCCAAGATTTTGGTTTTATCGAAGTTCACCTGCAGTTCGTTCGTCTCGCAAAAATCAACAAATTTATGCAGGAGTCTTTTTAAGCCCACATGAGAGAGGGATAATAGGGCTGCATCATCCGCAAATAGCAAAAGGGGGACATGCTTTGGGCCAATCTTGGGGCTATGCCCGTCAACTTGAGCCAGGGCTGTAGGGAGATCGTGCAAAAAGATGTTGAAGAGGAGTGGGGCTAGTACGCACCCTTGTTTGACTCCCTTTTGAACCAGGAACGGGTTTGACAGGCATCCCCTGTGGTCTTTCACCTGGCAGAGGTTTTGGTTGTGCAATTTCTTAATCAAGAAGAGGAGTCTTGGGTCTATGTTGAGGGCTTACTTGTCCACTGTAATGTTCCTCCTCACTTGTGTCTGTATGTCTCAGCTATTTTCATTATTGAAATATCCTTAAATGCAATATTGGATAGGTAAAAATTATGTCTGTTCAAGCTATCCTATACAATGAGAACTGTAGTGCACTCTGAGAATCCCTGGTATGTGTGCTTGACTTCATCTCATCCATTTGTCACCGCAGTTAAGTGGAACAATAAACTCTAGTCTGTGATGTCCTATGGTGAACATTAACGGTTTTAAAGGATTAATGGATTTCTATATAAACCCTTTTTTTCTCTCAGTTACTTCCTCTAGGATAGCTGATCTTATAGGATTTCAAGAACAAGAACTAAATTAAAAAGATTGCCATGTTTGCTTATCTGGTAAATATCTGTAGGCTGCAAACACCAATAAGAAGCAGCATATTAGTCTTGTAGTAATAAGTGGTTCTTTACGGATGAAGTGAAAAAAATAATGGTTTTGAAAATATTATTTTTAATTAAATGAACATTGTCAGTGGGAATCTTTTGATAGTCCGCTTTTTATTCCAAAACTTTGATCCACTGGATAGAGGGAGGGAGGGAGGGAGGGAGGCATCAGTGGGCTACTCTAAGCATGACTAACGTGTTGCTTATTTTTTAAATGCAGCTGCTTACGTTATCACACCAGAGCTTTAAAGTGGGCAGTTCCACATTTCTGCCACCTGCACAGTTCTGGGAAATGTAGTTTAGGGCAGGGCCATTTGAATTCTCAGCTACAGATGTCCTCGCCTTCCCAAACTACATTTCCTAGAATTCTGCAGGTGGCAGAAATTCAGGGTTGCCAGCTTCAAAGCCCTGGTGTGATAATGTAGTTAGTGTTGTTCTCAGGCTCCCTTCTAAACCATTTCTCTCTAGTTGTGCATTTTCACAACTGCATGACACATGTCCCGTACATCACATAACAACCTGACCCAGGCATAATGGCAAATGAAACAATATGATTCCTTTGAACGTTATAAATTATTGTAATGGTATAGACCATTAACTTGAGGGTAGGCTTAGATATGTAGTCCATAGAACAATCCCTTAATCCCTAATGGAGAAGGTTTAACTAGCAGGCCATAGAGCAATCCCTTAATCCCTAATAGAGAAGTTTTGACAAGCCATTCTATACTTGTGTTTTGACTCTAGGAAAGTGATAGATGATTTTTTTTAATAAAAAATATTTGTAAGAGCACTTTGAAGCTTCACGGATGCAAACTTTATTTTGGAGAGAAATATAACAGAACAAATCCCACAGGAAGTGCTTTCTTTGCCAAACACAGACAAAATGAGGTTTCCCACCTCCCTTCACAGGTGCCCACACAATGCAGGAATCTGCGACTTCCAAAATCAACTATTATATGTAGAAAAATAACAGAAAGAAAAGACAATTGTCAATTTTAACTTCTGCACAAGTTTGCAGGACTGCATGCAGCGTGTCTTTGATAGATGGAAATACATATGGATATTTTTAAACTCACTTGCTGAATGTTGCTGCAGAGCACTGTGGCACAGTGGGATGTTTTCCCTAGCTAGGCATACTTTGATTATAATTTCTGAAACTGCTAAATGTCCCATTCAAACTGGCACGGCCATCTCCACAAATTCACAAAAGGCAACTGGAATCCCATGAAACCGCTGAACCAACTGCTCATTTGCCTGTATCTTGCTCTCCTTCTGCCTGCAAGTGAAAATATTCTTATGCCATCAGGCCTTTAGAGACTCACTAGGATGGCTTTTTAATGATACTTTGTAATGTTTTCTTGATTTGTATATGGCCTTTTAAGTATTTTAATAGGTTTAACTTTATAAATCATTTTATTGTTTTTAAATAGGTTTTATATTTATACCTTTTAATGATATTTTGTATTTTTTAAAAAATATCTCTTTATTGTTTTTAATAAGCTGTAAGATACCTTGAGGTCCATTATTGGGATATGAATCTAAGGAATAAATGTGGATTTCTCTAAGCACTGCCCTGTTGATGATACTCATGCCAATATCAATAAAAAATAAAAAATATCTGGTCTTTGGGAGTAACATGAGCAATCCTCCTGAAACATACTCCTGAAACACAGGATTCATCGACATTGTAAAATTAATGCCGTTTGACATATTCTAACTGCCATGGCTCATCGCTATGGAATCATAAGTGTTGTAACTTTACGAAATCTTTAGACTTCTCTGTCAAAGAGTTGCTGATGCCGAACTAAACTATAAATCCCAGGATTCCACAGCATTAAGCCATGACGATTGAAGTGGTCTCAAACAGCATGAATTCTACAATGTCAATACATGTACGAGCAGCAAAGATGTAGTGCCCATGCATGAACACAGCAGCATGATAATACATTAATTGATCCCATGACAGTTTGCTCAAGTAAAGACATGATAAGAAATATTAATTTCAAACAGTCACCCCCTTCCGATTGACAGTGTATGGTGAGGCCCCTGTGCTGTGTGGAAAGGGAAAATGTCAAGGATGTTAATGGATTTCAAACTATCTAAACAGCTTTCAGCTCCAGAAAGTAACATAGATACATATTTGTGTCAGCAGTAACAAATTAAAACATTACGGTGGATATATTTTCAGTGGCACATCCGGGTGAAAGCATATGTGTGAATGTGGGTTGATACAGAGATTGGTATTTCCTTCCATCCTCCACAGCCAATGCTCTACTCATGGACTTATCACTGAGTCTCTTGCAAAACCCAGATATTTTCCCAATTCCAACCATCCACTTTCTACCAGTCATGGAGGGAGAACCTGCAATGACTTAACAGTGAGTCTTGGGGATGTTGAATGACTTGCTGTAGTGTAGTTCCAAATGTATGCTTGCTTTATGCTATGTGCCATAGAGGATCTTGACTAATGAGTGTTAGACATGAAGGATCAAAAAGGATTGTGAGTAAGAACCAGTTGTAAGAAAGCTTGTGTTCTGTATAGTGGGGCAGATACACTAACAACCTCATCACATGGCTCAAAATAAGTGTCCTAGAATGCTTAGAGTGAGCTTTGGGGATGGAGCCCCATGGCAGGCATCAGATGACAGTGTGGCTCCACCCTCAACCAGGGTAAAAACATTGGCAGACACTTTCCCCAGCAACATGAGAGTCTTCCTGTGTTGTGCTAGCTGTAATGGAGCCAGCACGGGGCCTCCCAAGAGGGCAACACTTTCCCCATGTGATAGGAAAAGCTTCATGAGAAGGAGCTGTGCATGGGGTGACGGATTCTCCTCACTGCTCACTCTTTTGTCAACAACAGCCAGGTGAAGCATGTTTATGATAAGGTGGTAAACATTAAATTGACAAGAATAAGGAAGCATAACCAAATGAGAAAAATATGTGTGAGAGGAATTTGTGGGGCATAGGAAGATTGCAAGAAAAATATGGTATTTAATAGGGCTGGGCGGTTTTGTTCGTTAATTTCGTAATTCGTTATTAATTCGTTATTTTTTTTTATAACGAAGCGATATCGAACCATTCAGGAGCAACTAAAAAATGAAACGAATTTTTAAATCTATTTTGTAATTGTTTTGTAATTGTTTCGTTATTATTTCCGTATGTCTGGTGCAAGTTTTATAGTTGTTTCCCTCCCCTCTCCCTGGTTGCAAGCGGTCGGCATTTACCCCACTTCCGGGTCCCTGGCCTCTGCTTAAGTGGATCAAATTCTCCTCTCCTCCTGTCGGTCACCTCACCTCTTTCCTCACTCTGGCGTGCATTGGGCAAAGACACAGCAGTGCAGCACTCAGAGACCTGCCTGTTGCCTGCCTA
Organism: Anolis sagrei ordinatus; assembly: GCF_025583915.1. Classification (NCBI taxonomy): domain Eukaryota; kingdom Metazoa; phylum Chordata; class Lepidosauria; order Squamata; family Anolidae; genus Anolis; species Anolis sagrei. The sequence continues at coordinate 133,789,317 of NW_026847549.1, forward strand.
ACCTCCTGCCTTCCTGGGCAGGGGTTAAAACTGTTATGATTATTATTATTATTGAGAAGCATTGTCAAACCAGAATAGAGATTTCCCCCCTCTCTCTCTCTCTCTCTCCCCCCTCTTTCCTTCTCCGAGGTTAAAACTATTATTATTATTATTATTATTATTATTATTATTATTATTATTATTAAGAATGGATGGCCATCTTTCAGTAGTGCTTTCACTGTGCCTTACCTGCATGAAGGCAGAAGGGGGTTTGTTATTATTATTATTATTATTATTATTATTATTATTATTATTATTGAGAAGCATTGTCAAACCAGAATAGAGATTTCCCCCCTCCTCTCTCTCTCTCTCTCTCTCCCCTCTTTCCTTCTCCGAGGTTAAAACTATTATTTAAAACTATTATTTTCACGTTGCGCAACCGCGTCCGCTATTTTAATGAATCGATTCGTTAATATTTACGAAATTTCGTAAATACCGAACTTTTGAAATCGCAAATTTCGGAATTCTTTTAAATAACGAAACGCAAAAAACCCCTAAAAACGAATCGATTTTAGAAACAAATTTTTCCGTGGTTGGACAGCCCTAGTATTTAATTGTTGAAATAAAATAGTAAAAATTCCAAAGGGATTCAATAAACCATTATTCAATAAACCTTGGGATGCCTCTCTCAAGCTTTGGCATTCAGAATGATTATGAACTTTGAATTTGAGGAAAATTTATTGGGAAGAAGCATGCTTACAGAAAAAGATTTTTTATTTCCTTATCCTTCTGTGTGACAGTTTTAAGTGTCATGGACATGTGCCTTGGACACGTGCAGCTGTGCATTCACTCAAATCACAAACACACACACACACATATAGTCAAAGACCTGTGTTGCAATGCTTTGCTGATTGACAAACTCATGCTAATTGAGTCCCCTATGACTGCTGTTGACATGCTTCATTAGCATGGATTTGCACCTGATGATTACCTGTATGGTACCATGCCTGGGATATCTTCAGGGTAATTTTGCTGCCTTCTTAGCAGCAAAGCTGCATTTCACATATCCTGGAATAGATTGCAGAATGGGCGTCAGTAGACATCCTCAAGAGTGAGATCTAGCAGCCGAAGGGCACAGCTTGTCAGAATTCCAATTTTATTGAATTTTTCACATTCTCCTCTTTGTTAAGGGTGGGCTGGTCAGATATTGGAGAGAGGAACACAAGGCAGTTTTAAAATAAAATCAGTTGTTTTAGCATTTTCAACATATTGGCAGCTTATATTATGCTTAACCTGTGAATAATAAATAGGCAAATATTTTGTTTCCATTTAAAAGTAGCAAAGTTATGGAGAAGAGAGTTCGGTGGATTTTTTTCAGCTCTTTATATAATCAACAAAAAAAATCCAGCACACAGCAAGCCCTCCCCCCATATGTCATACATTTTGTACGGTAAAAATGTCAGGGATGATATATTGCTCTTGATTTTGCAGATTGAAACAAAAGGAATTCAGACAACCTGAAAATCACTTTACAGTGAAAGAAAAAAGAAGTTTGAACAGAATTTCTTAAGAAAAAAACATCATAAGGATAAGGAAAACGAACTATTGAGTCACTTATGTAAATAATGAATGTTAATGAATTTGAAAAAAAAACTAACTCTAAAATTGGAAATTACCACATTTATAATGAACCATATTTCCCAAGCAGACTTCCCTTTACTTGTTTCAGTGTATTTATTTTTGTGACACTCTACTGGATTGCATTCCTTGTTGCAAGTTGAAACCAAAAGAGCATATATCTGGCTGTTTGACAGCAAATTTGGCTGCCTAAGGTGCAATCCAGCTATAGTCCCATATTTTTGCTCAGCAACTTACTCTCTTGGGATGCCTCTCACATGGAATAATACGTACGTATATCACTGAGAGCCTACAATCTATATCCATGTACCTCGTTTTAATTTATGTTGAGAACTACCTTAGGTTCCCCTAGGTAGATAAGCAAGTCAGTAAATAAATCCAAGGGCCCTGCAGTGGCTGTCTTCCAGACAGACCCTAAGACCAAATATTAAGGCAATTGTTCCCTCATGAAATGCCAACTTGAAATGGGTCTTTGTAACAGCCAGATATGTAGTTTCACCAATGACCTCAGTGTCATATGCACATTTGGATCATCTTTATCTTTTAATTGGAGCATATAGTGTTTACTTTGGTTTCTTTCCCATTCGTCCTGATTAGTTTATCTGATGCAATCTCCAGTGTGGGTTTTAATCTAAAAAAATATTTATTGTAACTTTCTGTTGTCTTGTTCTGTCTGTACATATGAACATATAGAGATAGATGAGAGAGGGGGGGAGGAATGCTAGGAAGGTGAAGATATCACACCTAAATGCTATTTTTTTCTGCCTCACTTTCAGACTCAAGATTACCACTATGTAAGGTAGCTCTGATATTCGAAAGTTAGGGGCTGTTTCTTTCCAATAGCATCTCAGACTCTTTCTTATCTCTTTCTGTCTTCTTTTATTTATTTATTTGTTTATTTCATTCACTTATACCCCGCCCTTCTCACCCCTAGGGGGACTCAGGGCGGCTTACATAAAGGGCACAATTAGATGCCCAAATCACACAACAAGTAATCCAAAAAATATAAAATTCAGCAGTTAAGTTAAAAACAACAATACATAATAAAACATAATCCTAAAAACAATCTCATGTCAGAGTCCATATGTCAGAGTCCATACATCCGTTCTATTCCATTTGTCCTTGTCTGTCACCGGTCCTTGATTTAATTATCAGAGTGACCAAAGGCTTGGTCCCACATCCAGGTCTTTAGTTTTTTCCTAAATGCTAGGAGGGAGGTCGCCGATCTAATCTCCCCGGGGAGGGCGTTCCACAGACGGGGGGCCGCCACTGAGAAGGCCCTGCTCCTCGTCCCCGCCAGCCTCACTTGTGCCACTGGCGGGGTCGAGAGCAGGGCCTCCCCAGAAGATCTTAAACTTCGAGGTGGGACGTAGAGGGAGATCCGTTCGGACATACACTGGGCCGGAACCGTATAGGGTTTTATAGGTCAAAACCAGCACTTTAAATTGTGCTCGGACTTGGATCGGCAGCCAGTGGAGCTGACGCAACAGGGGGGTGGTGTGCTCCCTGTACGCCGCTCCGGTGAGCAATCTGGCTGCTTCTCGCTGAACTAGTTGGAGTTTCCGAGCAGTCTTTAAAGGCAACCCCACGTAGAGTGCGTTGCAGTAATCCAGCCGGGATGTGACAAGAGCGTGGACCACCGTGGCCAGATCCGACTTCCCAAGGTACGGGCGCAGCTGGCGCACAAGTTTTAATTGTGCGAAAGCTCTCCCGGCCACCGCTGAAACCTGGGGATCCAGGCTCAGCGGTGAGTCCAGGATTACTCCCAAGCTGCGAACCTGCGTCTTCAGGGGGAGTGTAACCCCGTCTAACACAGGCTGTAACCCTATACCCTGTTCGGCCTTCCGACTGACCAGTAGGACCTCTGTCTTGTCTGGATTCAATTTCAATTTGTTAGCTCTCATCCAGTCCGACACAGCAGCTAAACACTGGTTCAAGGTCTGGACAGCCTCCTTAGTGACAGGTGAGAAGGAGTGACAGATTTGGACGTCATCTGCATAGAGATAGCATCTTAGTCCGAAACTCCGAATGATCTCTCCCAACGGCTTCATGTAGATGTTAAATAACATCGGGGACAGAATTGAACCCTGTGGGACTCCACACAACAACGGTTGTGGGGCCGAACAGGTGTCACCCAATAACACCTTCTGGGTCCGTCCCTCAAGGAAGGATCGAAGCCACCGCAAAGCAGTGCCTCCGAGCCCCATATCCATGAGGCGGCCCAGAAGGATACTGTGATCGACGGTATCGAAGGCCGCTGAGAGGTCCAGCAGAACTAACAGGGACACACTCCCCCTGTCTAGCTCCCTGCGTAGATCATCTACCAAGGCGACCAAGGCTGTCTCAGTTCCATGTCCCGGCCTAAAGCCAGACTGTGCCGGATCTAGATAATCAGTGTCTACCAGAAACCCCTGGAGTTGTGTTGCCACCACACGTTCCATGACTTTGCCCAAATAGGGGAGATTGGAAACTGGCCGATAGTTGTCGAATTGAGTGGGATCCAGTGATGGTTTCTTCAACAGCGGTTTTATAATAGCCTGTTTTAGGCTCGCTGGAAACTCTCCTTTCTGTAAGGAGGTATTAACCATCACCTTCACCCACCCCGCCAAACCCCCTCTGGCTTCCTTGATCAGCCAGGAAGGGCAGGGGTCTAGGATGCATGTGGTGGGTCGCACTTCTCCAAGGATCCTGTCCACATCCTCAAGCTGAACCAATTGAAACGAATCCAACAAAACTGGACAAGCAGGTGCTCTCGTTACATCCCCAGAAACTGCCGTTAACATGACGTCGAATCCAGACCGAATCCGCTCAATTTTATCCGCGAAGAATCGAGCAAATGCTTCACAGCGAGCCATCGAGTTATCCGAGGCCTCGCTTTTTGGCGGATTTAACAGGCCCCTGACAACTCGAAAAAGCTCAGCTGGACGATTCTTCGCTGATGCAATATTGGCTGTAATGAATGTTTTCTGAGCTGCCTCTATTGCCACACCGTAGGACCTTAAAAAGGTATTCAGGTGTGTTTGGGCTGGATTGGTGGGATTCTGGCGCCACACGCGCTCTAACCTCCTCTTCTTTCGCTTCATTGCTGCCAGCTCCTCAGTGAACCAAGAAGCTGGTTTAGCTCGGTTACTCGAGAGGGGGCGTTCCGGAGCGATAGTGTCAATTGCCCTGGTCAACTCACTATTCCAGCCAGAGACCAGAGCATCGACAGTGTCGCTAGCCAAGAAGGTGGAAAAATCCCCAAGAGCCGTCAGGAAACCATTTGGATCCATCAGTCTCCTGGGGCGGACCATTCTAATGGGTCCACCACCCCTGCGAAGGTTAGAAGGCACAGTTAGTCTAAAACTGATCAGGTGGTGATCGGTCCATGGCAAAGGGGCGATGGTCGGCTCCTCCATTCCGTCACCCTCATCCCATCCCTGAATGAAGACCAAATCCAGGGTGTGTCCGGCACTATGGGTGGGACCAGATATTAGCTGGGACAGGCCCATGGTTGCCATGGCGGCCATGAAGTCCTGAGCTGCTCCTGAGAGAGAGGCCTCGGCATGGATGTTGAAATCTCCCAGGACCAAAAGCCGTTGGAAGTTCAACACCATGTCCGAGACCACTCCCGCTAGCTCAGGTAGGGAGACTGTAGTGCAGCGGGGTGGTCGGTACACTACCAGAATCCCTATCCTGTCCCGGTCACCTATCCTAAAGCCGGCACATTCAAAGGAAGATGATTGTGGGATGGGACACCTGATCAGTGGGATATAGTCCTTATAGACCACTGCGACTCCGCCTCCCCGCCCTCCAAGCCTTGGTTGGTGCTGAACAGAATAACCTGGTGGACAGAGTTGGGAGAGATTAACCCCTCCCCCCTCGTCCAACCATGTTTCTGTTATACAGGCCAGGTCGGCTTGTTCTTCTTGGATTAGATCTTGTATGATGAAGGTTTTTCCATTTACCGACCTGGCATTGAACAGCACCACCTTTAGCTTGGAGGGGCCACCATCTTGGCACCTCAGTTGTATTTTGTCAGGAGTAAGTTTTGGAATTGCCAATCTATTTTTGTTAATTTCGGGCCGAACAATAGTGTTGATTTTTGGGATTGCCAATGTCCTATTAAAAATTTTGGGCCGAATTTGCTTTTGTCTTTGATTTCTAGCATCTTTAGGAGTAGCCAATTTATTACTGTAAATTTTGGGCCAAATTGGAAATTTTATTCTCCCTTTCCCGTATCTCCCCCTACCAGTCACCACCTCTATGGCGGCCCCTCCACCCATGGTCCCAGCCCCCCCAGGGATATTCCCTTCCATTCCAGCAGCTATAGTCTCATTAATAGGCACATGCTTACCATTATTGTTATCTGTCTCTGGGTTCCGATGATTCCATCCCTTAATGTTGACCATTCCCTCTAGTGTATCGAGGGCTATAAAGTGTACTCGTGCTGAAGCCGAAACAAAGTGCACTTGTGCTATGATTGTTATAAAGTGCACTTGTGCTAGAGGTTGGAGGGATAACAGTAGCAGCAAAGGCAGAGCAAGCATTGACATGTGGATAACAATAGTATATCGATGTTAACAATACTGTGCTTACCCCAATTAGTGTGGGAACCCAGAGTGAAGAGCATAAAGTGCAATTGTTTTCGTAATGATATGGTTCTGATGAAAGGACCAAGTGCTTAGGTTAAAGTGACTTCGTGCTGAGTAGTTCTAAGGTTTTTAAGTGCAACTAATGCAGAATTTACTGGCTTCTAGAGTGAAACCACTTTCCAACCCCTAAAACAGGACAACAATTCACACCCGGAAACCCAGCTCCCTGGGCCCGTGGAGCAACAATCCGGCACCCGGGGACAGATCTCCAGGTCTTCTTGACTGTCTTGAGTGGGGAATTCTCCAACAGAACAGATGATAGTCTGTATAATGATGGTAGAATCTGCAGTTGTTGCTAATTAACAGCACGCTTCATAGGTTGTCCATTGTGTGATAGAAATTATTGCACTTTTTATCTAAGCCACAGAGGGCAGTATAGGGGAACGAATGCCTAGTTCTTTAGTGTGGAGCTCTGCAGATTACAATTAAAGCCCTGAATCATGAGCGGACAGAGCTTCCGGATTTCTGTTTAGGCTCAACTGTCCACGATGTAAAGTCTTATTTTGAGCCCAACGACCGCAATATGATGTTACTTATTGTTCGTTATTTATAACCATTTCTTCACTTCTCTACCCCTCAGAACACTTTTGGGACAAAAAATGTCAACTCTCTCCCTTATTCTTTTCTCATTTGTTGAAGCTGCTTTGGATAAGGCATTGTGGACTGGACAATCTGCCATGTTTCTTTACCCACAGGACTTCCAAGCTTGACTTTACTTCCAAACCATCCAGCTCTACCATCTTTGGGGAAGGAACCCTGTGTTTGTTTTCTCCTCAAAGGGCACTCATCAGAGGTGTGTATGGTACCCATTTTATCTGTTCTTTCATTCCTTTTGTTTCAGGCAGGAGCATGAAATGGGAACCCCCTCCCCTGGAACTAAAATAACCTCAAAACGAAAGCAAGTGGAATCGGGTACCATTTCCTTTCGTGCTTTTCATGGCCCTGTGGAGAATTCCTATTTTCCTCTGAGCCTTGCCTGTTGGGCCAATCAGAGGAGAAGAATGCCATCTGCCTCACCTGCTGCCTGCCTTGCCTTGCCCACCATTGCTCATCTCCTCTGCAGACCAAGGGAAAAGCATCACAAGAGGAGTAGTATATTAAGCTCTGTCTTTAAACCCATGGTTCCTCTGCTGTCCGAGGGGAAAGCATCACTGGAGGAGTGGCACCTTAAGTAACTGTGATGCTTTTAATCCAGGTCATAATGAAGGATATAAGAACCAACCATGCCATTGTCAAAAATGAGTCTTCTTCGTCGTCGTCGTCGCCCCCCCCCCCCCCCCCCCCCCCCCCCGATTGCTGCCAGGTAAGGAAGAAGTGAAATATTGGGGCTGGGCACTGGACTGTGTGTGTGAAGCATCTTTGAGATTGGTAGGAAGGAATGGTTTCCTGCCCTACCTACCTCCTGCTGCTGCTCCTGGAGAACTTAGAGGGTGAGGCCAGCAGGGGAGAAGAGGGAATGTTTTAATGTTTTAAATGTTTTAAGGAGATTTTATTTATTTATTTATTTATTTAAAACATTTATATTCCGCCCTTCTCACCCCAACGGGGCCTCAGGGCAGAGCACAACATATATAGGGCAAGCATTCAATGCTGCAACATAAAGTAAACTATACATATACACAAACACTAAAATCAGTTACACCTACCTTAAAATCAATTGCTTAAAACCATCTCAAAACAACTCTACTAGCTCTGGTCAGCAGAGTGGGTTTGATATTATTGCACTGTCCCAAAAGCTTTATAGAAAGAAAAAACCCTAAAAATTGGGGGATAGCGCAAACATTATAAAACTTGGTGGGTTAAAAGTGGTAGATGTGCCTTCCGTGTGTGGTGATTTTCACCCCTCTGGCCCTAAAACTGAAGGAAGGGGAGCCTGGAGAGGCCCACCCATGGTGGCAAATGGTTCAAAAAATTGTTTTTTTTGGATACGGAATAAAAATGCCCATTTGGAAAGGTGCCAGTTTTCAGAAGGCACTAAAAAATGAGAACGGGGGTCTTACAACTGAAACAAACAGAAACGGATAGCAATTCTATACAAATGCACAAGTATAGCACTCATGTTGCCTACTTGAACCTCAAGAGTGAAAGTGTGGGAATGAGGTCTTTCACTGAGAAGAGCAAGCATGAAGCATGAGGTTATGCAATGAGTCACAGGCATTAAGGGAACGAAACATCCCTTATTATGTGTGAGAAATCCTTTCCTGCAGATTTTTATGGGGATTTCATTCAGTCTGCACTATCTGAACTGACAGTGAACCAGATACAGTTCCAGAATCCACATATTTGCAGATAGTGGCAGATGTGTCAAATAAAATCTTCACTTTTCAATTTTTTTAAAAAAAATCAGCACAAACATTCAAATTTTGCCTGTTTCAAAAAAAAAGAGGCACCTTGTTCCTATTTTTTTTTAAAGTATAGGAGTTGGAATGAATGGGATATGGAGGTGAGAAAACATGGAATTTGTTTATTACAGAACACACTTATTTCCTGATGATTTATTTTCATGCTAGGAAAAGCATCACCTGATTGGCTTTATTGTCTCTGGTTATTACTCAAGTAAATCCAAAGCTGGCTTTCTATTCAGAGAAAGTATTTCCATTCATACAACTAAAACAAAAAGTGCTTTTGATGATTTTCATTTGAATCTGAATGGTATATGTGTACTAATTCTTACTGAGTCTATGGATCCATCTACACTGTAGAATTTACACAGTTTGGCACTTAGTTGTATGAATGGAAATACTTCCATGGCTCAATACTATGGCATCCTGAGATTGATAAGTTGGTGAAACATGAACACTCTTTGACAGAGAAGACTAAAACCCTTGTAAAATCCCAACTCCCATTATTCCACAGCACTGAGCAGTTAAATTGGTGTCAAACTGCATTGATTTTACAGTGTAGATTCACTCTGTGTCACTATTGGGTACACCCCATGTCCAATGGTGACATCAGGCCAGAATTAAAGGTTTGACAAGATGGCCTCATTTCATAGTTTCTTCAAATCAGAATAGGAAAATGGTGCAATGATCAAAAATGCCATCATTCTCTTTGTATACTCCACACCAACCACATTATTGCATTAAACCCTTTTTGAGCTTGAAAAACACTCCATTGGAGTGTCAACACAAATAAGAATACAATAATGTTATTTCTATTTCACCCAACCCAACTTCTCACCAGATATTAAAGTTAGTATAGTTACAGATCTTTTTTCTTTATAACAAAATAAAAGAACAACCAGAAAAAAACTAAAACGAGGCAAAATTGGTATGTAAAGGCCAGACAAAAATGACACAGGACAATCATTTTAAAAGGAAGTTTTAACCCTAAAGAAAGAGAAGAGCCGATCTGTGGGCAGTTTCAAACAAATTAAAATCATCAATCCTACTAGGGTTTTCCCCTCAGCTTGAAAGAGATATCATGTTCAATCCCCCATAATGCTAATCTTGGCAGTTGCTCTTGGCCATGTTCCTCAGATAATTCCAAAGGGTACAAAGACATGAAAAACATCTCTTATATGAAACACACCTCATGGGTAATAAGATGACAGGGGGTGAAGAGAAGAATATGAGCTTTGAAGAATGCAGGACAGTTTTCAAAGCTGCCTACTTTTTCTTCTTTCCCTAGAATAATTCTGTCAAAGATACTTAGCCAGGCTGTCACATATGCCTTACTAACACGACGGGATTCCAGATCTTCCAATGATTATTGGCTACAAGTGAAAGATATGGCAACAAAGATAGTTGCACAGCTGTGTTGTCTTTTTCTTCATGTACGTATATATTCAATGTATCAAATACTGGAGTTTTGACAGCAAGAGCAAATAGAAGAGGAGGAAAGGAAGAAGAAGAAAAAGAGAGGAAAAGGAAGAGAAAGCAGAAGAAGAAGAAGAAGAAGAAGAAGAAGAAGAAGAAGAAGAAGAAGAAGAAGAAGAAGAAGAAGAAGAAGAAGAAGGAAGAGGAGGAGGAGGAGGAGGAGGAGGAGGAAAAGAGGAGCGGGAAGAAAAAGGAGGAGGAGGAGGAGGAGGAGGAGGAGGAGGAGGAGGAGGAAGAAGTAGTAGAAGGAAAAGAGGAGGAAGAAAAAGAAGGAGGAGGAGGAGTGGGGAGGGGAGGGAAAGGGGTAAGGAAGCCCACCTAAAGTAAAAAAAAAAGGAGCCCATATATCTGGGGTCTTACATGTGGTGTGGTGTAGTTCTGACATTCTGACCAAACCAATGTGGTGCAATGTGTCAGTAGGGAACATTTGACACTCCCAATGTTTTGGTATACAACTACCTTTAGTCCCATAGAGAGTGTGGCCAATGATAAGGGAATGTGACCCCCTCCCTAATAATAATAATAATAATAATAATAATAATAACAACAACAACAACAATAACCACGACAACTTTATTTTTATACCCTGCTTCCGTCTCTCGGCTTACAAAGGGACAAGCCCAGGGAGCACAAAGTTAAAAACATAACACAATAAAATAGCATCAAAACAAAACCAAATAAAAACATATCACAATAAAACATAACAGCATAAAAACAGTACCATGCAGAATGATAAAAGAGCTGAGTTCAGAGGGCTCTGGATTTGTGCAAATTCCTAGATAAAGCTAAGGGAAAGTGCAAAATTCAGAAGTCAGGGATGGGAGGATAATGTTCACAGACATTAAAATAGGAGTGTAGAGCAGAGGTCCATGCTAAAGTTCTGGAACTTAGGTAATATTGGGCCAATTCTCTGGAACTACCTAGTCAAAGGCACAGCGGAATATCCATGGAGGGTCAATGCTTCCTCTCTCCAGGTATAGTGGATACAAGATTTGTATAGGGAGTGGTCTGAAATGTCTCTTGGTATAATATTTATGTCCCAGACTTTTGTAATAATATTTTTTGTAGCCCAGCACATCTCTATTCTTGACCACGAATGGTGTCTATGGGAATAAAATGTGTAGTCCTTTTTAAAGGGGGTTTTCCATCTCCAAGCATCCTCTAACATCTGGTCCTCTTTTAAGTCTATAAATTTTTTTGGCAGGGTGGCAATTCTCTCCTTAAGACCTTTTTTTGAACTTTTTATTTTATCCAATTTACTGTTAAGCATTCTGTTAAAATCACCCAGAAGTATAAGATCATCGAATTCCACTTCATCCAATTTTCCCTTAAGATTCTCCACAAATTTGGTTTTGGGCCCGTTAGGAGCATAAATGTTGCAGATTAATATTTTTTGATTACCCGAAAGAATTGTAGCTGCCACCATTCTTCCCTCTGAATCCTTGAATGCCAATTCTGATTGTAGTGATTCTTTTATATAAAGAACTACCCCTCTTTTCTTTTTTTCCAAAGAGGAGTAGTATAATTTGCCAATTTTCTTATTCGTGAGGTGGGCCGTATGTTTGTGCATAATATGGGTTTCCTGTAGGGCCACAATATCATACTTATCTCTTTTTAATTTAGTAAACAATGCTTTTCTTTTATTTGGGGAATTAAGACCATTCACATTCAGAGAAAAGAGTTTTATTTGATGTTCAGTTATCATTGTTAGCATCATCTATATCCAGTCCTGGGTCGTCTCTTTCTTCGTCTGGGTTAGAGTTTCCTTCGTCATCCGTTCCTGTAGCCTCATAATCCGGAGAGTTGAACCTTGCTCTCTTATTGTTTTTTTCCTTTTCTTGGAGTGGTTGGCATCTTTTTTGAAGTTAAACTCGCATCTAATTTGCGTTCCTGTTTTGGGGGTTTGTTCCTTGCCTTGTCTGGATTTTCGTCTTTAATTAAACTCTCATAGAAATCCTTCGCTTTCTCTATTGAAGTCAGCCAATATTTTTGGTCGTTGAAGGTGGTCATTATCCCCTCCGTTTTCTCCCACCTAAATCTTATATTTCTTTTCTTTAACTCATCAGTGAGAAAGAAATATTGTCTTTATTTATTTATTTATTTACTTACTTACTTACTTCTTTTCTACCCCACCTTTCTCGGCCCAAGAGGGGATTCAAGGCGGCTTACAAATCCGGCAAAAATTCAATGCTGCACATATAACAATAAAACAAATCTCATAAAAATATAAACAATCTAAGCATAAAAAACCATTAAAACGCATACCAATCTATCAAACAGATTTAAAACCACATATGAAATGCCAAGTCATGGTCTCATATCCATATGAAGCAATGTCAATACTTTTAGACCAAAAGTCTCATAATCACTTCCAGAATTTCCCACTGGTGGCCATGCTGGTGAGGAATTTTGAAAGTTGTAGTCCAAAAGTACAAGCTTTGGTACAGCTAAAAATGTCTGATTACATTTTCCTACCCATTGAGGTAAAAATATGCTATGCTTATATATAACAAAACAGATGTGTGTGTCATTTTCAAATATTAAATTTAGTTGGTACCAAGAAGCTGTTTCTAGTAGGTGATTTATCAAATGATAACCAGGACTCTTTTACATGGAAATATATTTCTTATAGACAGAATTTATACTACACCTCAGTTGAAACAACTCCATTGGCTGCCAGTTTGTTTCTGGGCACAATTCAAAGTGCTGGTAGTGGTTTTGACTTATAAAGGTCTAGATGGCACATGGTTTTAGTGTCACATTTCTCCAACTTTCACTGCAAAACCTCTTCATTCCATCATTTCTGGTGTCAGTTTTCTCTCAAATCTCATCACATCAGATGTATTTTGTTGTTTTTTCGTGTTTCCTTTTTATTCTAATATCAGTGGCAATATTTAAACTATTCACTTGGAAAGCATCTATATAACCCGAGGCCTGGCCTTGATCTACTTCTCATTGCCTTAAAATCCAAAGCACTTTTCTCCTGCCTGATTTTTCCCCACCATTGTCAATATAATAACATAAATCCAAAGTAATAGCTATTAAACTATCAGTCATATAGGGAATTTATATTTATTTTGCATGGGACAAGCATTAGGCATACTAATGCCTTAGTTTACTACCTTGAGAGTTTTGATACAAATTGAATTTTGTCTGAAAGATCAACACTCTGCATATGATTACTAAAGAGCTGAAATAGAAAAGATGACACAAGAGCCTTAAAAGGTAACCTCAGCTACTACCATTGAATAATGTTGAGAAATATACAAGCAAATGTCCAGGAGAGTGAGAGAATGAAGTGTGTGTGTGTTTGGCATTAAATGATGAATTGTTTTAATTGTCCCTAGCGATATGCAAGTGGCACAGCTATTTACCATAGTAGGAAGACTTGAAATGAAATGAAATACTGATAATTATTTTGCAGATCTGCTGGTTCTCTGAATTTTCTATGTTTACAGATTAAATTTTGTTTTTGTCATGTACCTTTGAGTTGATTCAGACTAATGACATCCCTATCATAGGATTTTCTTGACAAGGTTTGCTCAGAGGAGGTTTACCATTTCCTTTCTCTAAGTCTGACATATCATGACTTGCCCAAAATTGCCCAGTGGGTTTCCATGGCTGAACATATATTTGAAGCCTTGTTTCATGGAGCCCTTGTTAAACAGTCAATCAATTACAACAGCTAAGAGAGACTGGCTCTCTTAGCTAAATGATAGTGGAAGAAAGAAGATTTTACAAAACAGATACCTGAGAGGATGACCCACAAGGAGAAAAATTATTTATAGGATGAATCAGATCTACATTTGGAGACTCATATGAATGCAAGGAGAAAGCATTCCATTGTATTCCTTCCATTGAAGCATATAAAAGTTTATCTAAGGAAGCATTTCATTGACATCAACACCATACATCAAAAACAGTACTGGCAGTCCCCAAGTTACAAGCTTAGAAATTACTCACAGTTAAGAACTGGGTGAGATAACTGGAAGTGAGAGAATTCTACTTCCAGGAAGGAAAATTCAATCCTGAAAGAGTTATCATGGAGAGAAGAGTCTCAATGGAAACTTCAGCACCAATTCTTGTTTCTACAACAAGCCAAATTTTTCAAAATTTATCTCAGGGTCAGAAAGTGAGGTTAAATCTTCTGAACACAGGTAAAGACAACAAAGAAAACACCACAGAGGTGTTAACCCTTCCCTATGCTATCCAAAGCTTTAAAAGTTATATTTTGTCTAGAGTTAGACTTATAAAATGTACCTCTTCCAACTTACAAACAAATTCAACTTAAGAACAAATCTACAGAGCCTATCTTGTTCATAACTTGGGGACTGTCTGTGCTTTCTATATCCGCATGTGCCTACTAGCAAACCTTGAAAGCGTTTGTCATGAACATCTACTGCTTAGATCTGAAGATGGTTCTATCTCTATATTTTCAGCAATGCCACTTCTTTTTAACATTTCTTTCTATTTTATTTAATATTTATATGTATAAATTTATAATTTATATGCTGCCTTTTACTGTGAAAAGGAGAAGAAAATTAAACAGAGAGAGTTGGGGAGAACTGTGTACAAATCCCAGATAAGCAATGCAGTCCTATACATGTTGGCTTCTACATAAATCACATTAGTTAAATGGGATTTACCCTTGTATAAATTGGCACAAAGCTGCAGTACAAATGGGCACATGAGGGGATCTGTGTTTTCTAAAAATGTCTGTGGCAGATTTATTAATGCAACATTTTATACACATAAAAAGGTAAAGGTTTCCCCCTGACAATAAGTCCAGTCGTGTCCGACTCTGGGGTGTGATGCTCATCTCCATTTCTAAGCTGAAGAGCCAGCATTGTCCATAGACATCTCCAAGGTCATGTGGCCGGCATGACTGCATGGAGTGCCATTATCTTCCCGCCGGAGCAGTACCTATTGATCTACTCACATTTGCATGTTTTTGAACTGCTAGGTTGGCAGAAGCTGGGGCTGACAGCGGAAGCTCACACCGCTCCCCGGATTTGAACCTGCGACCAACAAGCTCAGCAGCTCAGTGCTTTAACCCACTGCACCATCCATACCCAATAAATAATCACATAGTTTAAAGATATTCAAAAGGAACAGAACAGATTCTATAAATATTGCCCCTATATTTCCTGGACCTCAACTAGTTAACAGTCTCAGCAGCAAACACTGACTGTATAAATGTTTACAAGATACAGCCTTGAGCAGTTTTAATAAGACAGACGGTAAAACTGTGAATGTTCCACAGTGGACAAATAATAAGTCTGCACAGATCATCAAATACAGCTAATGCCAGAAGGAAAAACCAACATTAACAGACATTAGAACAAACTTGAGATTCTTGAGGGCTTGATTATACGTTTAGTGACAGGCCATGACTACCTCTTCCCATCACTTTAATATTCCTGAACATGTGTCATCTGACACCACTTTTTCTTGATATTAAGTGTTTTCTGCATCTGAGTAAATTGTGCTGTTGGAAAAAAGCTACCATTAACCCTCTAGATAGCTCTATTATCATCTACAAAAGCTTGAAGGGATTACACTTAGAAGGTTAAAGTCAATGTCAGTTTATTTTCAACAGCAAATAACAAAAGATGATATAGCATCATTTGTGAGAGATGGGGGAGCAACCCAATGGTAAAATAATGTCTGTATTAGAAGATTAAACATATTAACATAAAGGAGAATTATGTCAGACATCAAAGGACTAAAGTAAAGGTGGGAGGAGTGTTGCTCAGCCGTTCTCAGTGACTACATTAGACTATATTGATACACCCAACCACAAAACTAAAATACTAGTAAAAGTTCATATAGTTGGCATTTACCGACCACCTCATCAAACTGGAAAAACTGCTTGTCCTACTCCGATTTCACCCCTCTTCAGGCAGAGAGCCCACCAGCTTCCATCACACAACATTGATCTACTTCCAACAGGGCTCCATAGCTGAAGAGGGGTGGAATTGGTATAGGCGGCAGCAGTGGCAACATGGGGGCTTCCTGTGTTGCATTGAAAACAACGGGGGAAAACTGAGCAGTCCATTCTCCTCATCCCTGTTTATTGGCCATGCTGGATGGAGCTAATAAACCATGGTCCACAGCCATTTGAGGGACCCAGGTTGCCCCATAAGTTCAGAAGGAGATATTTCATTTCCATCTATTCCTCACAAAAACCGTTTTTAAAAATTATAGAATTAGAAGGGAGTACAAGGGCAATCTACTCCAACCCCTTCCATGAAGAAATACACAGCTAAAGAATTTCTGAAAGATGGCCGTCCAATTTCTGTTTAAAAATCTCCAAAGAAGGACAGTCTACTACTTTCTGAGGTAGGCCATTCCATTGTCAAATAGCTCTTATTTTCAGGAAATGCTTCTTAAAGCATGTTAGTATTATGTTTCTTGAATACATTGGTTTATTTCCTAGCTTTTGGGACAGTAGAAAACAAGCTTGCTCCCTCTTCTATATGACATTTCTTCAGAATCTTAAAAACTGATATCTCCGTCTTCTGTTCTTCAAACAAAGCATGTTCACTCCAATCACTATCCTTATAGGATTTGGTTTGTATACCTTTTATCATCTTGTTTACTCTTCCCTGGATGCATTTCAACTTTTCAATATCCTTTTTCAATTATGATGCCCAAAACTGAACATAGCATTCTTAATGAGATCTCACCAAAGCATAAGAGAATTGGACTGTTGTTTTCCTCAATCAAAATGCTCCTGTTGTTGCAGCCCAGGCATATATTGGCTTTATTTTAATTTTTTGGGCAGGAATAACATACTATTGACTCAGGTTTAGGTTGTAATCTACGGAGAACCCTAGATCTTTTCTGAATATTTCACTATTATAAACAAAATGCCCAATTCCTTGTGATGAGTCATAAACTTTTTAGACTGCATTAGAACCCGTTAGTGCAGTAAGAAAAAAGACCTGAAAGTCTCCTGTAAAACAGGGTAAAATATGTGACATAATGTAAAATAAACCATGTGTAGTTCACATTTGATCAGCCCACATGCTGCCTTGCCAGAGAAAGAAAAAATGCCAAGCAGGTGAACAATAAACAAGTAGTTTACTCTTCATAAATTCAGAACATGTACATTTGATCAGTTGAAACATCTCGCATACTGTCCTTTTCTGAGAGATTTAAAATTGTCTTTCTTTGTCTGTGTGGATAAATTCCTGCAGCAGTCCATGAAGCAAGAGCACACTACAAACTCTGTCACTGTCCGCTTCTCTCTTCTTCTCTCCAAGCACCTGCATAGCTCAATCCTGAAAAATGTTACAGTAGCCAAAAGTCCCAGGCTCAGCCTGCTCCCTGGGCATAGCCCGACCAATCAGCTTCATGTATCTTATTTTACAGTTGACACAAACATTAACTGATTCCTTGCAAGCTCAAACAAAATGAAACAGAAAATCTCCACAAGTACCCCAGAAAAGAAGTCAGGAGCAGCAACAGAAGAAAAAGTAACCTTTATATGTACCAATTATATCTGTTTCTATGGATCAGAAACAAAAGTAAATATTCCGTCTGCCCCCCACTTCCCCCACTTCCCATCAGTTACACTAAAAGTGTGAATCAGTACAAAGCACATTTAGTAGGAATTTCAGCTAAGCTATGCATGTTAGCAGATTTTTGAATAGGCAGATTAATATATATCACCATGTGCTTGCAACACTCACATCCAAACATTCTAGTAATTTTATAAGACAATCTCTTGGAGTCTCTTTTGTTATATTCTTAGCTTTGATTTTTGAAAGATTTTGAAATACTTGTCTCATTGGATTCCATTCCCATTGACCCAAGCTGCACTGTTGCATCTTACTCAGAAAGAGCCTACAGGCATAACACATGCTTTCTTCTACAAACATGTCACCCAACATGTGGATTGTGGTAGCATAGCTACTAGGCCTGGGTAACAACGGAAAAATTTGTTTCTAAAATCGATTTGTATTTGGGGTTTTTTTTTGTTTCGATATTTAAAATAATTACAAAATTTTCCTTTTAAAAAGTTCGATATTTACGAAATTTCGTTAATAAAAAAATTAACGAATCGATTTCCGAAACAATAACGAATTGATTCGTTAATGGCGGACGCGACCGCGAAATACGCTAAAAAACCTCCAAAACCTTCTGAAGCTTCCCTCTCCCTCTGTTGTTGACTGTTGGTGTGATATTATAATTTTTTTTCACTAATTAAACAAAACATAAAACTGGCCCAGACATGCGGAAATAATAACGAAACGACCTCAAAACAATAACTAAACGAATACAATATCGAAATACGAAGCATTTACAAAACGTTTTTGAAAATTCGTTTTTTTAATAATTGCTCCAGAATGGTTCGTTATCGTCTTGTAATTGAAAAAATTAACGAATTATTAACGAATTACGAATTAACGAAACGAAACCGCCCAGCCCTAATAGCTACACCAGCATCTGTGAGGCAAGAGTGTGCAACCCTATTCTCCTAATCTGTTCATTAATCATCTGGACAGGATGCCAGAATAAATCTTTGATCTCAACTTGGTTTGTCAAATTATGTGCATATAGAACTGTTTGAAAACCTCAGTCATAATATGCAATATTTTTAACCTATGGAACAAAGCAATCTCAGGGATTTGTGAAATCTATATTAGAAGCAATATTATACAATCAGAGACACATAGTGTTTGACATTTGCTGGCAATCTGCTTTATCTCATTTTCTGCCAGCTTTGGCAGTCACATCACAATTATTTTATGCAGGGAAGTGTGTGTAGTCTTTTTTTAAAAAAAAAAACCACCTTAACTTTCCCATTGAGGCACAGGGGCAGAAGAGTTTATTCTACTTTCTTTCTTTTTTTATATGGCTGAAGCTTTTACAGGTGAGAAAATATGGATCCCAGCTGCTAGCTTTTCATATCCACATTACCGTATATAATAATAATACTGTCATTTGCCCAAGTGCTTTATTAGTTCATCTGATCAAGGTTGGAACTTTGTTCCATAGAATTGTTAATGTCGACAGTAAGTTTCCCCTTTACTCTAGTATCTTCTTAAAGGCAATGGAGCACACAAGAAAGTTTAGACACCCATATATTTCAGGGTTTTTTTGTGTTTGTTTTTGTCGTGTTAGGAGCGACTTGAGAAACTGAAAATTGCTTCTGGTGTGAGAGAATTGGCTGTCTGCAAGGACATTGCCCAGGGGATGCCTGGATGATTTGATGTTCTTATCATCCTTGTGGGAGGCTTCTTTCATGTCCCCGCATGAGGAGCTGGAGCTGATAGAGGGAGTTCATCCGCCTCTCCCCAGATTTGAATCTGTGACCTGTTGGTCTTCAGTCCTGCCGGCACAGGGGTTTAACCCACTGCACCACCTGGGGCTCCCATATATTTCAGCGAAAGATGGGTACACTGGTGACAAGGGAAATCTGGCAAAGTAAGATAAGAATGGTTTGAAAAGTCAATCGCATGTATAAATCAAAGGCAAGATTTGGGGGCAAAATTATGGATTTTGATATGACCTATGGATAAGTTGAGGGTCATTCCGTGGAGAGGGGGGAAAAACAATTGCCTGGGCCTTAAAAAGGCCAGCAGAGCGAGACAGTGCTTCTTTTAGGTTCTCCTGGGACAGACTAGGGGTGCTTCCAGACAGCACCACATTGTGGGTTTTAGTCAGGGGCAAAAAAAATAATGGGACTTGAGAAGAGGTCCACACACAGAACTGTTGGTCCCAGGATTTCTGCCTCTGTCATCCATACTTGTTGCTTTGTTCTGGGATTTTGAAACCCCCAAGATGGCCGCTGAAGGATGTCTGCCATAAATTTTGGCAGTTTTTTAAAAAAGAAACTTAAGATGTGAATATGCGAATATGTGGATCATTTTATAAATTCCGTTTCTGGGTTATAGAGGCTGTGTGGCCATCTGTGCAGACAATTTTGGCTGTGTACTTGTGCCTGGAACTACAGGATGATGTTCCTGAGTTATACATGTCTGTTCCTCATTGCTTTTATCATAAAAATTGGGAAAGTTGATTACATGGCAAAACTTTTGTTTGTGTGTCACAAACTTCTCTTGCCAGGATAAAGTTTTCGCCCTCTAGTCAACTGTTGCCATGTTTTTAGGATACAACCAATCATGAACCAACATGTATAACCTAGGAACAGACCAACATAAAAAGCCCCATATTTTCTGAGTGCAGGGACATATCAGAGATCCGAATATCTTCATTTTCCAGCAAGAACTGGGATATTCCTGTACCTGAAAATCTCATGGTTTTTGCCATTTGTAGCAATTTTCCCGTGTTTTTAGATGGCATTTAGCCACCTTCCATTTTGATGTGGGAGCTCCTGGGATAAAGGTGCTGTGAGAACAGGCCCTAGGTTCTCATGTTTTGCTAGTCTACTCAGAGAAGGGGATGTTTCCTTTTTCATTAAATTAAAGTATGGCATTTACTTTGACTCATGGATATGTTCACCCAGTTTTTGGGGTGGATGTCTGCATTAAATTTCTAGCTATACACATGAGTATACACAACAGTTAGGCTCTGTTGTGAAAATAGTAATGCAAACAGTGCTGTCACTCGCAACAAGTTTTATTTTGCTTGTAGAGACAACATAGTGTAGCCAAATCTGACTGGCTGCTTCAAGATCCTTAATAGAGCTATTTGCAAAAGAATCTCTAAACAAGAAACTCTAAGCAAGAAAAAATGACCCAGAGCAGAAAGTTGACAAATCATGGTAATGAAAAGATAAAGAAAGGTTAGCATACTAAATAATGGATGTGTCTGGAAATCATTCTAGAATCTGGGATACCCAAAAGTATTGCCACAAAATGGATGTTTGACCCTGCCCTTTGTCAGCTATTAGAAAGGTGTTATCCCTTATTCTCTGTAGTGCTTATGGTATAACCTTGAAAGGTTTGGTAAATAACAGTTGCAATATTCCATAGTCATTGATTCTAAAAACATTTCATTACAATCCACTCTGTGCTGTGCATTTGGAAAATGACCAAAGCAAACCAGCTTCCCACATTATCTTAACTATCAGCAAAGTGCCAAGTATAGTAAATCAAATGAAAGTTATAATGAACCATAGCCATCTAAGCCTTCTTCTTAATAGGATGTCCTTCCAACACTTTAATGTCAAACCTCTGGCTAAAGCAAAAGATCAAAGCTTAACTGCCTTTTCAGGGTATTTCTCACAATACTGAGAAAAGACAGGGACAACGGTGGTATTTAAATCAGGAACTTTAGAGTGATTTGCATATCATCATCTCATTGAGATGTGCGTACTCTCTCCTATTAACTGATTCCCACATTTTAATTAACTAGCTGATAGCTAGATGTGACTTGCATAGAATCTCCCTCTTAGGAGATACCATAAGGTTTAAGCACATCCTCATTGGTTCATAAACTTTATCTAGAAAGACAAAATTTTTTACAAGGATTTGTAAAAAGTGGATTTTCAACTACAGGACATAAAACAGCACAAATTTCTCATTTTATTTTCAAGGGACTCTTCACACATTACATAGTAACCAAATTGATTTATTGCTGAGCAAGAGAATAGCTGCAGTGCAGTTCTTTCCCATCCCAGTATCTCTCTCCTGATGAGTAGAACTAACCCATTGGGCAACAGAGATCATGTATGATCTTCTTCTACAAGAAATGTGACTTGTTCATTTTCCTTGTATGGGAAAGGAGTTCTACGTCATTCTCCAAGAAGTGAAAAAATGTAGGTCTTGAAGAGGATTGTTCTTGAAGTAATTTTCCTACTTGTTACACAATATTCTCATCATGTTATCATGCTTACGTTTCAGGTAAAAGGTAGTATGTTTGTGATAGGTATGAATAAAGAGAAATTTAATTCTGTCTGCACCTCATTTAAAAAAATGTTCAGTTTCACACTTCCCAAATCAATAAGTGAATTGGAGTGTAGGTTGTTAAATATTTATTAGTACCTTTCATGATTTACTCTATATTTTCATTTATAAGATTAGTCAAAAATCAACTTACACATGAGATATACTATAGATGAAAATATACCCCATCACCCCAGCATATTAGGGGAGGCAAAGTACACACACACATGTACATTAATATTCATGGCAAAAGAATGCAAAATATATTATATAAAGATAGAATGTGTAAAATCTAGCCCTGAGATCCTGTAATGCTGCTTTTCACCCCTTCCAAACTTCTCCAACTACTTTTTTGCTTCTCCTAGCTAAGTGGAGCAGAAGTAAGTGAGTTAAGAGAAATGCACATGAAAATGCATAAACAATCTATGTGGACTTTTAAAAACTCATTAAACAATGCCTTAATGGAAAAAAATGATAAATTCAAGATTTGAAACAAATAAACTTTAAATTAAAAAATTAACAATGGGGTAAAATGAAAAATTCATTTTGTGTATGAAACAAAGTTTGTGTGTATTAATTCAACAGGAAGCAATACTGTAACTCTCTTAGCCACCCATGTGGACAATTTTGGATGTTAAAGCATTTTGAATTTTGGAATCACCACAACTGGGATCACCACCACTAAAGAAACATATGTCTGCTATATTCTCTCTCCTTCTGATGTATATGTCCAGAAATGAGAGATTGTAATGGTCCATGTGTGTTGTTTAAAATGTTAAGGTTTATCTTTACATTAGGAATCTAATAACATGGGGGTACCAAACTTGGGCAACAGTGGGGGGATTTGCCAGGCAGTGTGGTGAATCTATGGAGCACCAAAGGAAACCGACACCCCATGGCCCACTTCACCCACATTGCCTCTTTCCCCATCACACAGGGGAAAGTTTTGCTGCCTGACTTCCCTCCGTATTGGCTCTATTCAAAGCAATGACAACAGGGGAAGTTCCCCGTGTTCTCTGGGCTCCATCCTAGGATGCTTTCAGGACAGAACCAGGAAGGATCCCAGCTGGAAGTAGCCCTGTGTCATGTGATGGAAGTGTCCTAGGACAGAGCCCAAACCTCATGTGATGTGATCCTTAAATTGAACATGGTATGAAATAACTATTGAATGCAATAGAAAATCATACTGCAACTTTGTTTAAAATAATAATCTTGAATTTCTACCAAATCCCATGACATTTGAAAGAAAAGCCAGCTTTAGATCATGAGGTAGCCTCGACATTTTATCATATTTCTTAGTCTCTTTGTTATTCTATCCCTTCTCCAGTTTTCCTTTTTGCAACCTTTTGGACAAATCTGCAAATGTATGGGTTCGGAACCAGTTTTGAAAGGTGAAAAGAAACTTTAAATATCAATACATTTTCAGCCATTGACAGGGATGATCTTCTGTTGTAATCAAGATGATTATCTATGTGGAAATGATGTAATTATTCATGATCACTTATGAGTCAGACCCTTCTAAATATTACATTTAAGAAGTTTTAATTGCTTGCTGCTGACTCTGTTTTTATTGTTGTGATTTCAATATATTTGTTTATCTGTTATGATTTAATCAGCGCCTGGAATTAACTTGGTTATTAATTTGGTGAGTAATGTTTTCTCCTCTAGCAACTTCATCTAAATTCTAGATTCCCCACTTAACAATGAAGTTAAAATATGTGATGGTGAATTTGATTAACAGAACTGGTGAAGATTAAGCTTTCCTCCTCGGTCACATTCAATAACATCCACTGTTTCCAAAGAAGAAATATTAGAATTAAAAACAATGTTTCACTGGAGGAAATATGTTGTTAGACAGATTACTCTGTGTGGTTTCTTAGAAGGCAGTTGGTAGGGAGACCATCTTCTGAAAGCCAGTTCAAAGAGTTGGACTTTGGAGCAGAAACAACAATTATGCCTTCTTTTCTAGTCTTTTTTTCTTCTTTCCCAAAGTAAACTTTGGAAGGAAATATTATGGAAGAAAATAATTTGTTTATCAGGAAACCAAGACACTCAATTAGCTAGGACTCTATCAGAAAGTACATCCATGTATCTATATGAAAATAAAGTGAGGTTTTTGTGGAGCATGAAAACACATTTGGTAAATTCTCCTCTATTGATTATGCCAAAGAGCAGTTTTTATTTCACAGTATTGTATAATATGCAATTACCACAGAAAAATAGGGAGATCTTTTCAGAAAGGCCTTTTAGAATTGAAGAGAACCTTTAGGACAGTAGTTCTCGACTGCGGGTCCCCAGATGTTTTAGCCTTCAACTCCCAAAAATCTTAACAGCTCGTATACTGGTTGGGATTTCTGGGAGTTGTAGGCCAAAACACCTGGCACCCACAGGTCAAGAACCACTGCTTTAGAAGTATAGTGTTGCAAGATACAGGATGTAGCCATGGTCACCAGAGCCTGGAAAAGCTACTATATTGGACTACAACTTTCAGAATTCATGGCCAGCAGAGCCTGGAAAAGCTACTATATTGGACTACAATTTTCAGAATTCCTTTTCAAACAATATTTCTCAGAATTCTGTTTTGGATTACAACTTCCAGAATTCTCAAGCCAGTATGGCCATCTATGTATTTTCTCAGAAATTCCCTTGGGAAAGCTGCTAAGATGTCTTTTATTATTTATTTATTTATTTGCTACATTTGTACACCACCCCTCTCAGCCCGCAGGTGACTTTAGGCGGTTCACAAGGTAACAATTCAATGCCAACAACATCATAAAAACATTTACAACGTTTAAAAGCATATCAATTAACATATCAATTCAGATCATAACATTTAGTAAAAAACAAATCATTTGTCTCCTAGATAAAAACGTAATCTGATCTCATAGTCCAATTGTTCCATAATCCTATATCTGTTGCACTGCCTTTTCAAACGCCTGCTCGAACAGCCAGGTTTTGACTTTCTTTCGGAAAGTCAAAAGGGAGGGAGCCGATCTAATGTCCCTAAGAAGGGCATTCCATAGCCAAGGGGCCACCACTGAGAAGGCCCTGTCTCTCATCCCTGCCAAATGTATTTGTGACACAGACGGATTTGAGAGCAGGGCCTCCCCAGATGATCTTAGCATCCTAGATGGTTCTTAAGGGGACATGCGTTCAGACATTTAAGTTGGGCCAGGACCATTTAGGGCTTTACAGGCTAACGTCAGCACTTTGAATTGTGCCCGGTAGCAAACTGGCAGCTAGTGGAGCTGGAGCAACAGAGGAGTTGTATGCTCCCTGAGGGCAGCTCCTGTCAGTAATCTGGCTGTCATCCAGACAACTATATATTCCTCCAGATGAACCATAATCATATAGACATATCTTGATGCAAAGCATATTCCCCTCAAATTTATAAACTCTTTTGTGATTGATTCAAGATCTTGTTCTCTGAAATTATGCTCCTTGAAGTTGATCTGCAGAATTGCTACTATGAAGATTAAAAATATAAGCGAGAAGTTTATTTAGCTCATTCTGCTAATTAAGTTGTTGACTTTTGGAACATTGCCTTTAATTAAGCACAAGGAAAACCACATTAACCTTTTAATATAAAGTTCAAATGAATATTCCTCAGGTGAGACCTGACTCTATTGGGTTTCTCTATCTTTAAACACATACATGGCAATATTTAACCAAGACATAGTGGCTAATGGTGGAAAAGGTGATTAGTACCAACTGCTGATTACTGAACGCAAATTATGCATGAATTCATGTGTGGATTCTTAATGAAGTCTAATACAGCACACATTGTGAAGCATATTTAGTTCCTAGCTGGAAATCCTTGTGTTCAGTATAGCTAATGAACTGTGTTCTTATTTTGTTGCTGCACTTTTATAGAGCTTCAGCAAGTTTCTGGTTTATGAATCCAAGCATTACTATTTTATTATGCTCTTATTTATATATGAGCTAGTCTGATTCTAAATTATGCATTTTGTGCTATTTCCATTCCACATCACGGCATTGGGAATGTGTCTATTGCAATGGAATTTCCAGATTTCAGCGGTTTCCTTCAATCAAAGTAGGCACGCTATACAAAACAAATGAGCTCCCACTAGAATTTGCCCCTGAAATTTTTCATGTTCAGTACCTTCCAGATAGTCTCTCAGTATGCAATATTTGTACAATGTTCACCAAGCACTTGACATCTGTATCTATTATTTATTTAATTTATAACCAGTTTTCCAACCTCTGACAGATCTGAGACAGTTTTGTGATAATTTACTTCAATATTTGACAGTTGATAGTTGACAGTTGATAGAACAGCCAAGTTTTTAGTCTTAACCTTACAAATATATGCCAGATTTAAAGGTGACACACATAAATGAGGATAACAATACCAAAGCACAGAATTAAAGGTAACATTTTGTTTAAAATACCACACAAATGTCAATCAACAAAAATTTAAAAAATGAAACAATAAAGGATAGTGCCGCCATTCACCTTATATGATAAGGACCTGGTAATCAAAAATAATTTAATATGCTGGAGAAGAGAGAAGGGCAAGGAGTTTCAAACAGGATGTCACAAAAGCTAAACCTTAGCCAGTCTTGATCTTTCCAAGGATCTGGTACAATTAGGTCCCATCTCCAAGATATCATATTATGTGCACCTATACAAATAGATGTATTCTAAAATTTGAAAAATCCAAAGCATTCTGGTTCCATGCATTTCAGATAAGAAATACTCAATCTGTATTGTTCTTAAGATCTTGACTAGCAGTAACATTAGGGCTGTTCACACAAATATCTGCAGATGTTAAGAAGAGGTAGGCTGTATATTGTGACAACACAACCAATTGCCTTTGTGACAATGAGCTTTCTGTATATAAAATGAGGGTTACTTGTGTGTATTCTCATATTGTCATAGAGCTGCTTGTCTCAGAATAGGAATCAGAATTGGTACAGAATCCCATTCATTAGCTAGCAGTTGAGGAACACTTTTATCACCATGTGAGCTGTTTTCTGAAGCACTATGCTTTATTTCTTGCACTTGCATGCTAGAGAACAGGCAACATGAACCAGGTTAATTTTTGTATAGCTGAAACACAGCTTAAGAAGGGGCTACGTTGCTAGCTTCCAAATATTTAAAGATCAATAGTGTAGTGACAACTTCAAATATAAAGGATCATAGCTTCTCCTAGTGTGATGGGATAACTACTCCCATCAATGTTATTATGTGGAATGAAACCAAAACAATAAACAGTGTATGAAATTAATAACTGCAGCGTAATCTGGCATTAAAGCAAGTTTTGGGCTTAACTGTTGTATACAACTTGCTTTTAAAAACTGAGTTGTTAAAAAACACAGAAACAGCACTTTTGAGAATTTACTAAACAAGGAAGAAACACAAATATTGAGATTCCAATGAAAAATTAAATTGTAGTTTCTTTTTGCTGTGTATGTGGTATGCAGATTTTCCCATGCAAAAGAATAACTGTTTTGGACTATAGTTCCGTACATATATTTACATATAAAGGCATTCTTCACTTAACAAACCTCTGATATGGAAGGTCCTTTGTATAAAGTCTTTTTAGCTCAGGACTCCTCATGGATACTAAAATCCATAGAGTCCCAAGGCATTCTGTATACAACATGGCCGAAAAAAAGTGTTTTTTTTGGAATGGGAAAAATACTTTCAACTCATGGATGGTGGAATCTGTGGATGCAAAATTCATAAATATGGAGGCTGACTGTACAATAGTACCTTCTAAGATGGCTCCTCCAAATGAGTGAAATTCATTGAGCAAAATTTTATTTTTCTTTAAGGAAAGATGAGGTAGGAAGAGGACAACATGTTGCTTGTGGTATTATATTATTCTGAATCCTTTCTGAAGAGTATCCAGTTTGAAAGTTCCCAAGATTTTTCTAATTTCATTCATTGCACCCCCCAAACAAGACATGAAATATATGTCAACACATTATATTTCTTTTGTTGAAAAATAACTCATCTATAAAGTTTTAAAAGCTGTGTATGGAACAAGTCATTAGGTCTTAGGATACTTCTCTTTCTGAACTCACTTTAAAGGTATGAATACCATTTGCTTGATTTACTATTAAGATTCATCTACCAATACTACTTTTGAATCATCTAACGTATATACTAAATTGTAATTCATGTTCAGATTCTACCAATGTGCCTCCTATTTTAAGATCTTTCTACTAATGCTATTTGGGGTTTGTTTACTAATGTAGATGCTAGCAATTATTAGATGCAGAGATTTGATCATATTTATGTATTAGATATTATTGATTTGTTTTTAAATTTACATTTTGATTATGTTCTTTTCTTTGTTGAAAGAAAAATCATCATCATCATCATCATTCATGAGGATGTGTATATAAGGATTTCAGCACTGGTGTATACCAGTGTTATCCTTCAACATGTCTGTGAGGAATATCAACTTTAAAGTTAGGGACTGACCTGAATAGTCCAAGAAACCTGAAGGGAATTTTGATCTGATTGGAAACTTCCTTAGAGCTACCAAGAGAGTTGAGGAAGACTGGGGTAGATATGATGTAGCCTCTTGCTACCTGATATAAGACTTGTGTATGTGAAGGACTCTGATGAGTGTCATGGCAAGGTTAAGAAAGAAACGCCTCTCTGGCATTTCCCTGCTCTCAGTAGCCCTGGATTTACCAGCATTCTTCACATGATAATTTACTCTTGACTTGCCTTTTCTTACCATCAGTGATTAGTTAAAAGTTTCAAATGTGCATTGTGTATTGCCGTTATTGTATGCATTCGTTTATTTTGAGGAATAAACTCAAAATAAACTAATGTGGCCCTAAATAAATAGGCCTGCATGGTGAAGTTTTGGATCCTATCTTTTAAAACCCTGTTTTATGTGGCTTCCTGAGGCTTGATATACATATCTTTTAATATAACAAAAATTAGATTTTTAAAATGAAATAGATATAAAAACAATTAAACTCATTTAAACTCTTTCTTTTACGTTTAGACAGCTCAGCTTACACAGTGTGATACCTTAAATGACTCCTGTATTTCATTTGCTCCTGTGGTACACATTTATTTGCCAAGAGCTCAGCAAAAATGTAAACAGCTTAATGAATCAAATCAATGGAGGAGAAATCCCTGACAAAATCCACCATTTTCTGTGCAGAATTTTCACCCCATGGTGAATGTATATTTAAGAAATGATATGTCTAGGTGGGAATTTGTCACAGGATAATGATCTCCTACTGCTACCATACATACAGTACCCAATAAGTGACACCATGTAGCAGAGACAGTCTTGGAAAACTAACTACTTTGGAGATGGTTTTGAAGGCTGGAAAGTAATAGGATTGTGGATAGCTGTTCACAATAAATGACAAGATGCATGTAGCATGTGACAGGACACAAACAGAGTTAGAGATGTACTCCCTGTGAGACCTGAAATTCACCAGCAATTGCCTTATAGATTGCTATTTGCATGGTGAGTTAAACACACCAATACATCAGAAATAGAGCTTTTTCCACTCTGAGAATGTCAGTTGCCTGTGTGTCAGACAAGATATGCTTTGCAATTGGGAACCTGTGCTCTGTCCTAGACAAATCAGCAGCCCAAATTGGCATCTTCTATAAGAACTAGTGTTTGGTCTGAAGGCAGAAAGGAGGACAAGGTCTGAGGTGGCAGGAGCCTCCAAGTGGAATATAATGTGTGGGCTGAAATATGATAGATAAGGCATATATTTTTACATCCAAATAAACTTCTTGAAAACTTTCAATTTTATATGAAGTGTCATGAAGCTAGTCCTCAGAATAATCCCATTTATCTAATCTTTGTCCTGAAGCTTAAACTTTGATAGCAATAGACCTGTTTGTAACCTTAGATTTAGGGTGCTGTCAGACTACATTAGGATTTAGGATTTCATTTTACTTGCTGTGGCTGCATCCTATGGAATACTGGGATTGGTGATTTGGTGAGGCACAAGAGTTCTTTAGTGGAAAATTCTATATGTCCTTTCCTTAACCTCAAAGTCCTGATTTCAATAGGATAGAATTATGACATTCTGCTATAATTGCGTTGTGTGAAAGACTCCCTGCTTTGACCCAGCAATGCTCTGTAGAAGAGTTCTATGGATAATATGTACTGCTAAATGGGTCCTAGAGCAAATCAAACCTGAAATCTCAATAGAAAGTATTGACCTAATCACATGAGGTCCTTTTCAATGGCATGCACTGGTTCACCAATACTTCTACAATGCAGGCCACCAGCTCCCATTTCACAGCATAGAGCAACTTATGGGTGGGACTCAGTCATAAAGGTATTGGCGAACTGGCACATGCAGCCGTGGTGACAACATGGCAAGCTTCCTGTGCTGTTAGAAGTTGATGGGGGGAAGCCAGGTGGCCGACATTTCCCCCTATGGGATGAGGTCTTGGGTGAGTTGGGTGATACAGAGCGTGGGGCAAAAGGTTCCCCAAACTGCCTGATGGGTGCCACTGGAGTTGCCAAAATTCGTGGCAATTCCAGCAACTCATCTGATGAGGTCGCAAGATGACTAAGCTGTGACTGTTGTCCTTTGCCATATCCTGAGAAGATAGAACTCACTAGAAATGATAACAATGCTTGCTAAACTAGAAGGATGGCAGAAAAAGAGGATGACTACATTCCAGATAGATAGACTCATTCAAGGAAGCCCTGAATCTTGAAGACTTGAGCAGTGCTATTGATGATGAGATGACTTGGAGATCTCTCATTCCTTGCCATAAGTCAATGTCAACTGGATGGCAGTAAACTACAACATTAGCAAGAGGCTGGTGGCCCAATTTGTGGTAAAGAAAAGACAGGTATTTGAGGGAGGTAAACCTGTTTCCTGAGGTCTCTCAACTTTTTTGCTAATCAAGGTCATTCAGATGTTATAAGGGTTGAATGAAAAGTAATGCCTCCACCTTCATAACTCCTCAACAGATGGCAGTACTGGTATGCGACAGGTACTTGTTCAGTAGACTCTCCTCTACAGTTCCATTTTGGCAGGAACTCTTAGCATTGAACAGTTGTGTTGTTAAAGTACGAAGTATGGAACCCTGAGCAGACGGTCGGTCAATGCGACTTAAGCAATGTGCAGTCATTGAATTCTTGACAGCAGAAGGTGTCACCCCAAAGGAGATTCATCAGAGAATGCAAGCTGCTTATAGTGATTGTGTTGATGTGAGTATTGTGCGTCATTGGGTGAGTAAGTTTTAAAATGTTGAGGTGGAAACATCTGGCTTGCATGACAAACAAAGAGTTGGACATCCTGTGACAGCAACCACCGAGTTTCACAAACAAAAGGTTGACAGATTGATTCAGGACGATCGTTGTATCACCCAGATAGAAATTTCAAGCATAATCAGCATTTTACAAGAACGCGTGGGTCACATTATTGCTTTGCTTGGCTGTCGGAAGATCTGTGCATGATGGGTACCCAGGATGCTGAAATGAAAGCACACGGACTTGAAACTTCAGAGACTGGATCTCACCACTGTACAGCATCCTCCATACAGTCCAACTCTTAGCACCGTCTGATTTCCATCTGTTCCCAATAATGAAAGAAGATGTGCGGGGACATCATTATGCTTCTGATGAAGACATTGAGAGAACTGTGAGATGCTGGTTGCGGAAACAGAGTGTCAACTTCCTCTGTGACGGCTTCAGAAAACTTGTTCATTGTTGGCAGAAATGTATCCAATTGTCTGGTGATTATGTGGAAAAGTGAATAGTGGTAGTTAAAGAGCACATTCTAAGGATTATTTCTGCATTTGATTTATTAAAATATTCCCATCCAAATCCAAGTAACGAAGGTGGAGGCATTAGTTTTCATTCAACTCTCGTAAGTTTGAGGAGAAACATCCCTGAGCTGTAGTCTGTAGAGAAGTAAAGTAAGACACAGCTTGACAGAAAATATTTCTTTTACAACTGGACCTCAAATCCTTCCTTTATAGATGTTGGGCCAGATCCAGGTTCATATAGGCTTTATTTGAATCTGAGCCAACAATTGGGGATCTACAAAATATTTTAGGAGTCTCTGATATTCAGACTACAGTATTATACTGAAGACATTTTAGACAGGTTGAAGATTGGTCTATTCTGGCTTTACCTCCTTCCTCCTTAGCTGTGATAATTTAGCTTAACATAAATTCTTAAGAGTAAGGAGTCATAAATCTTTACTTGTTCATTAAATATATGGTTCTTTTTTGACAACTCAATATGATTAATCTTCTTGAGGTGAAATATGATCATTCTCCTTATTTAGAATCCTCCCTGGATTTCCTTGAAAGGTGAAGATGCTAACTCACCATTTGAAAATTAGAGGTATTTAAATGAAAGCCACATTGTATAATTCTCCTCTGCTATTTGGTGGGTTGGGATATCTTTCCCATGAAAGTCCCAGCAGTTCACTTGCCTTCTGTACTTAGATGAGACATTTTGTGAAGCACAGCAGGAATGCGTGTCCCAGGTGGAGTATTACAGTTTAATATATGCAAAAAGAACTTAAAGTTTCAATGCACCTTTTCTGTCTGTTTCATCTCTGGCCACTGTGCTGTTCTCAGCATCTGTGCTCATCTGGACACTGAAGATAAACAACTGTGTCAAAGAGATAACTTACAAAGAACAGGCAGAAGGAAACACATTTTAATTGCTCAGCCTTGCAATCTTTCCTCTTTCCATGGTTAGATTTTCAACACTTTTTTTCTATTACTCAGAAATATTTGTATTTGTACTATCATGAGAATGACAATTATTTGTTTTACTTTCCCTAAGTATCACAGTCTTGGATCTAAGCATTTCATGTCCATGCTATCCTGATATCTTTGTGGATGTACTGAAGGGATGGGAAACTTACATTGAGTAATATGAACCCAGAGGGTATACCTCAAAACAAGGCAGGTGGGAAATATGCGCATTGCTTAATCATCATTTGGGTCTCAAACTGGTTCCAGGATATCCTGTGTAACCATTATCTGTACAGCACTTACTTCAATGCTCTAGGACACATATGTCAAACTCATGGCCCACAGACTCTCCATGTCATTTTATTTATTTATTTATTTATTTATTTATTTATTTATTTCATATACTTGTACCCCACCCTTCTCAGCCCCAAGGGGGAACTCAGGGCGGCCTCACAGCAAACACCATTCGGTGCTATCATAATGATAAGAACAATCAACAAAATCATTAAAACAAAACATTAAATAAACAGTTGTTATAACACACCAATTAAAATCTGGGTCCAAGTCAATTCATTGTCACTTCGAAATTGCTTATGTCTTCTTCATACAAGCCGCTGTTCAATTGTCAAATGTAAGGTCCCACAGCTAAGTCTTGAGTTTCCTTCTAAAGGACAGGAGGGAGGTGGCCAGTTTGATGTCTTGGGGGGGGGGGGGAATTCAACAGATGGGGAGCCACTGTTAAGAAGGCCCTGTCTCATGTCTCCACCAATCATGTTTGTGACAGTGGTGGGATCGAGAGCAGGGCCTCTCCAAATGATCTTAAACTTCATGATGATTCGTAGTAGGAGATACGTTCAGACATGTAGTCTGGCCCATGTGCCCCTGAGATGCTTGACTACAACTCCTGTATGTCTCATCATGAAACATCATGACTAGAGCTGATGGGAGTTGTGATAAAGTAGGATCTGGAAGACTGTTTAGTCAGGATAATGGAGTTTGAATTTAGATACAAGGCTTGTGGGTATGACGTTTCACTTTAAATGTTTCTCTAACTGTTTCCCAACCTCAGAGTCACAAGTGCTGTTGGGTTGCAATTCCATTATCTCCAGTCCCCATGGCAATACCATAGGAATTGTTGTTCAACAACATCTGGGGGCCCAAA
The DNA here is from genome assembly GCF_025583915.1 of Anolis sagrei ordinatus. NCBI lineage: Eukaryota > Metazoa > Chordata > Lepidosauria > Squamata > Anolidae > Anolis > Anolis sagrei. Next base: position 133,823,101 of record NW_026847549.1, read on the forward strand.
ACTAAGAAGCACTGAGCACTATTTTTAAAATTATAGCTGGCCCTCTGTTTCCACAGATTATCCATCTAGTAGATTCAACGGCCTTTTGAAGGCAACCATAAGGCTGAGATGGCCCTTGATGAAAATGAATTTGGCATCCTTGCTCTAGGAAACCTACTAGGCAAATTGCAGTTGAACAGACATATTGCAATTGTTTCCCCTAATCTGTTTCTACATCTGCAGATGTGTTGCCACTGTTCAAAAAGAGTCTAAGGATTATGTAGATATCCCACATTTAAAGAAAGGGAGCAGAAAGAGTGGGTTCACAGTACTGCCTCATTGCTGATATATGTGCCTTATTTGTGATATATGTATGATAGTTATAGCGGAGAGAATGGGGAATATCCTTTTACAGTATCTTGGAGATTCATGCATATGGCACAATAAAATCTCATTAAACATAATGGTCCTCATATCTTGTGAAAATGTTTAGGACTATACGCTCAAAAGATCTAATTATGTACCAAACTCCACATGATATGTGTGCACGTTCTTCTGTAGCGTTCTGAAACCACATGAAATCCTATCTAATTTAAAGTAGTATGAAGATAGCTTCAGACTGCAGGCAGGCAGGCAACAAATTCCCACAAAAACTCATGAAAGAAAGCCCTTAATGTGCTCCGTGGTTTGTAATCACCACCCAGGTCTCAAACTGGTTCCAGAATATACTATGTAATCATCTGTACAGCAAAACCACATACTGTATTAAATGGTCAGTGTACATGGGGCCTGAGACTCTGCTTCAAAAATAATGGGACATGGGCCACCTTCACCCACAAGATTTTTTTTATTTTGTGTCAAAAGCATTGCATAAATAAACAAGTATAAAACTGATAAAATAGAGGAAGCACAAGTGGCTAAATAATTTCAGACCAAAAATAGGCAACAGCATTGCTTTACAACCTACCATATAAAATGGTGGCTGATATAACCACTTTGGAGGTATTCTACAAACTAGAGTGAAAATCTCTCAAAGGGATAAGTGGAGAATATCTCTGAGGGAACTAAATCTAAAGCATATGAGACGCTCTGATGTGAGAGGAAATGGATTGTTGTCAAAGTCATTTCATACCTTATTAGGTTAGTTGCCTCGGGGCTATTCTACACCTCATTAATGTTTCAGGGCAGAGACTCATGGTTGTGTTGATTATTTGAGAATGAGGTGTTGATTGGTTTAATGGGCTAAGAATCTAGTAATGAGAACTCAGTAATAACTTTGTCTTGGCAGATTGAAATTCTTTTTATGTCACAGTTTTATGATTTATGGAACTCCAAAGCCAAGCAAGAAGCATGGTATGTCACTTAACAGTCCTTACTGTGACTTGACATAAGCAGTGGGAATTCCACAGCCATGGCTGCTTGGGCAGTAGGATATCGATGCCAGGAATTTGAAGTTTTTTTAAGTCCCGTAGATTGCCAAGGGGCACCTGGCAAGCTTTGCTAACTGCAGATGTTTTGAGTCAGGAATCAGGAATCTCACCAGGTTGAAGACAAATGCTAGAGACTGTTCAATTTGTGCAAAAGGGACACTCATACAGCAATAGATGCTCAAAAGGTACAAGTGTAAAGACATAATAACAAGTAGGCATTTTTAAACACAAAGAGTTCTCATGCATTAACATTGCTACATTTTGAATCTCCTTCCCTTTCCGTACAGCATTTCCCAGGCCTATGACGGGTCAGGAGGTGGGTGCTAGCCAGTGCATGCCCTAATTGGAGGAGGCAACGGTGACATAGCTGGGAATCTCCTCCCAGCTGAGCAGGGAAACCCCAAGACTTCCAGTGGGCTGGCATGTGTGGTCACGAGGGAGGAGAGGTCTCCAGGGAGTTATACCAACCCCTGGGTGGGTAGCAATGGAATGTTGGAGACAAAGAAAAGTCTAGAAGATGATTTGACAGGATTATGCAGATACCGGGTCCTGCCGGAGGAGACAATGAAAGCTGTTTTTCCGGATATCTTCCCATGCTGGGAAGACAAAGAGAGACTCCCAAAGATGTCTATTGGTGACGGGATTGCAATCAAAGTTTCTTTGACCTTTGGATAGCTGAAATTCCCAAAAAGTGAAGTCTTGGGCAGTGGCAGATAGCTTCCTATAGAGATCCTGAAAAATCCTTTGTTCCAAAGATTATGTCCCATCTCTGGTTCCCACGCAGGGCATGGAATTGATATCTGGAATTGCTCAAGAGGTGGTTTGAGAGGATACTGTAGTTCATGTACATTTGTCTTCATTTTATAGAGTTTAATAATAATAAATAAAAATATAAAAGAGAGTTAACATGGTGTTTTTGGCATAGACTTTTAGAGGGAAAGGGGATGAAGAGAGGGGATCTCACCATCGTTGAGCCTACGGTGGGAAGGCTTATTTGCCTTATTAATTTATATTTTATCCCCTCCACACATGCGCATATCCGCATAGGAAAGAAAGAAAAATCAAATCAAATATAGAGAGATACATTGTAGCAGGAGTTTGGAAATTGAGGTGTTCTTGATACATTGTGGCTGCCCAAATTGTAGCTTGGCTGAGGGGAAAGGGAGAAGGATAGATCAAGGGTCGATCTCCAGCAAAGCTGGAGATTCGCTACTCTGGACCCGCTCAAGCTGAAAAGCTGAGCTGGGTTTGTGTGTAGGTGTATGGGGGTTTGGAGGCTGTAATGAATCCCTTACCTTAACTGGCTGGCTGAAGCCTAAGGGAGTAGGCCTGGTGAAGCCACTGCATCCATTTTAGGAAAGGGAGCCGGGTGGAAGCCATTTTAGTTAGGTTTTCCTTGAGGAGGCATGTTCAAGTCTTAGAGGGTAAATAAGGAGGCTAGGATTGGCTAGAAAGATAGAGGTGGGGCCTAAGTGGTGTAGAGGGGGAAAGTGTCCTTTTAAAACACAGGCTTGAAATCCCAGTTAGTCAGTTGTTGGTTGGAGTTGTTAAAGAGCAGTTGGAGAGTTGGTGCTAGTTCAGAGTGAGTTTGGGTTTAGAGAAGAAGATTGAGTTAGTCTTTTGTGAGGTATTCAGAGAAGCCATTAGCAGATAGCTAGAATACTGTGGAGGAGTAGTGTCCAGTTAGTGGACTGTTCAATTCCTAGGGAAGTCTAGTTCAGGTTTTTTTTTTTTGCTAGATTCCTAAGGGGCAGTTTTGGGAGTTACTTTCAGAGATTAATTTCCTGAAGTAATTTTCTGTGGTGGAACTTTGAAGACTTGTAACCCAGAAGAGTTTGAGATTTTACTCTAACGCAACCACAAGCTTTCATGCCAGTATTTTCTAAAACCATTAAGCATTTGTACCTGAATTATTTCAAGCTTGTTCAATAAACATTCTTGTTCTTTTATTAACTTATACTAGTCTCAGTGTGTGTACCTTTGTGGTCAAAGTATTTCTAAAGTCAGCTTCACAGCAGCCACTAAGAAACTATACTATTACCTTTCTTTCTTTCTTTCTTTCTTTCTTTCTTTCTTTCTTTCTTTACTATTTTGGATGTATATACAATAAAAATTATTTTTTAAAAAAAAGAAACTATAGTGGCACAGTGTGTGTTAGAGAAGAAACTCTCAATATTACCTCGGCCTGATTAATATTGGAATGGTGGCAGCAGAATTCTTTTGAAGAGGCATTTTAAGTCGCTCAGATCTAGTGTTTCCCAGTTCCTATCTTTTAAAATACTAAGTGTCTCTCCCCTTCTCTGCTCTAATCTCCCCTGATATTGGTATAATCAGTGGGATATATTTCATCAATTAAAATAAAGAGAAATCTTAATATAGAGCTGTTTCAACAACCACACTCCCTCTTCCTTTTGACGGCTTTATAATTTTGGTGAACACGTGTTCATATTTTAGGAGGTGCCTGTGCATTATAGAGGCTATGGAGTTGGTGTGATTATAGGTCCTGAGAGACTTAAGGGAGGCTGTGTGGATAATGGCAATTTCATTCATCTGGCCTTCCATCCTTAGGAAACTATAATTTTCACATGGACCGAACTATGACTTCTTTTTATTAGAGGTTTCAGGATTCAACAACAACAGAATTTACACATAAAATTTTGCATACTTTTTCTGGATAGAAGTTTCTCTTCCAACCTGCACAACACCACAAGCTGAAAAAAGCTATATAGTAAAAATCCTAGGCTCATCTGTTGCCCCATGGACTGGATAGTGGAAGAAGGGAAGGCTCACATATTGGATTGCAGGCTTCCTGGGTTGAGTTTTCAAATGCAACCCACTGACCTGGTGCCAAAACTCATGGAAAGCCCAGCTTCCTAGAAAGAAGTTTGTCTCCTTCATCTGCCAACAGATATTTCTGTAGTGAGGCTTTAGTTGCTTCTCTCCACTGAGAAAGGAGTTTGTCTTCTTCCTCTACTGAAATAAGTGCAGCTGGACTTCAATTGCTTCTCTCAGCTGAGAAAGGAAGATTACTCCTTTCTTGTTGCAAAGAGACATGTGGTTAGGATTTAACAGAGAGAGTATTTCCACCTTTTCAGCTGTTTTGAAATGTCTCCACTTCTCTCTCTTCTTTCCATTTTCCCCTTTGCCATGAGGCTACTTCCATAGCTGCATATTGTATTCAGCATGCAAAAATATTTCATGCTTCATGCAGGAGGATGAAAAGATGAGAGAGCAGAACCTTTCCCTTTCCTGTAGTCTCAAGCAAAAGCACACACTCACATCATTTCCTATCTTATCTGTTGCTCTCTATTAATAACTTTTCCCTCCTTGAACAAATTCTGACTTTGCCTGGACATACATGCTCCAGTTTTCATCTGTACCGTGCTGGAGAAGGCAAAATTGGGACAAGTTGACAGTGTAAGGCAGTCACTTCAAGAGATGCAAGTCAGCTATTTGCTTTGTTAGAAAAAAAACATTGTCAAGGGCAGTCTTCATGTCTCAAGACCTACCGAAATAACCTTGGGCATACCTACCTGCAGCATTTTATATGGCAGATAATATTTTACTGTATGATTTCTTATTCCCATATTCTGTGGAAAAACTATGGTTTCAGAGTACAGTTCTCAAGTGCTCCCAGTCAGCATGACCTGGGGAATTTTTTCAATCTTTGGTCTTGGCACGCATATACACTCAAATATATTTCTGGGGGAAGGCTTGACCAACAAAATTAGATCCAATTGGTTCTTAATTCTACATACACTTAAGTTTTCTTCAATGTACTATGCTAATATTGTTTAATTCAGAGAAAGAGACTCATTAAAAGCTTATATTTAATATTTTCCTCAGTCGATGAGGAGGAGGAGGTGTTGTTATTCTCATGGATTTGGAAATGTGAAATCTTGTTTGAAATGACATCTTATTTAAAGAACTCAAGCACTGTTATTAGAAGACAGGTGGTGGGTGGGTTTTTTAAAAAAAAAACACACACACACACATTACAGTAGATACAAAAGTTTCCAAACCTCAGTTTTACATTTCAGGAAGTTTAAGATAAAACCTGAATACATGGTGATAAGAAGCCATGACAGCCAGGATGTTATCTTCAGTGAGAATATTAAAGACATCCCAGAATCAAACTGATAACGTGAGAAACAATTTTAGATTATAAAGCATCAGGTGTATAGTGCTGGGAAGGAACTGGCAAAGGAGTTTGAAAAATATTGCAGAGACCAGTCCCCAATATTGGAATTTCAAGATATGAAGTCTGACTTAATGGTTTTTAATACTTAAACACCTTTCCGTTCTTTGTAACATCACTAGGCAGATGACTTTTGCAGCCTGAAAGATGTGGAAACAGTCATTTCCCTTCATATGCATTTTGTTCCAGGTCACATCACATTGTAAGAACCATTGTATTAAACTACATTCCTCCCCTACTAAAATCATGTAGATGTCTTCTCAGAGATAAGTCTCACTGAATTGAGCAGCATTTCACATAAGCGGCTTTTGGGTTGGAGCTTTACTAACCAAAGAAAACTGGGGAAAGAACACTGATGTTATTAAGGTATAGATGTTGGGAATGGATTACTAGATAAGGCTAGCTGCAAAAGGATTAATGCACTGAAAGAATACCCAAAGCTTATTTCTCAGGTGATGAGCAATTTATGAATGCAATGCCAAGTATTTATTCACTTCTGATGGTGCTGTATATTTTGAGCCAAATGTAATATTTTGTTGTTTCCAGAACTTCAGTAGCAGAAATTTAGTTTTTTCTATAGAAATCAACATTTGATACAGGTTGAATTTTCCTTATCTAAAATGCTTGGGATCAGAAATGTTGCGTATTTCAGGTTTTGAAATATTTACATATCCATCATGAGAGATTTTGGAGATAGGACTGAAGTCTGAAAACAAAATTCATACATGTTTTGTATACACCTTAGACACATAACTTGAAGTTAACTTTGCACACAACAATTCAAATAATGTTGTGAATACTGAACCATCAGAAAGCAAAGGTGTCACTATCTCAGCCACTCCTGTGGACAATGTTGGCATTTGAAGTATTTTGGATTCCAGAATTCCAAATAAGAGATATTCAGCCCATATTTCCTCTCAGGGCCTTCCACACAGCCCTATATCCCAGAATATCAAGACAGAAAATCCCACATTATCTGAGTGTGGACTCAGATAACCCAGTTCAAAGCAGATATTGTGGGATTTTCTGCCTTGATATTCTGGGATATAGGGCTGTGTGGAAGGGCCCTCAGACAGCATGATCATTCTGATCTCTTTCAAAAAGTGTTTGTTCTTCTCAGACTAGGTATTTTAGGATTGTTCCAAGACAATTTGCTGTCTGAGGGTGGCTTTCTGGGTGAGAAAATACATATGTTTCTTTTACATTATAACACTTCGATACCACCTTACAGAACCCTGGAATTTACTAAAAGCATCACAAAATGGCAAACCCCAGGATTCCATGAGTAGGGAAAGTGGTATAAATTTGCTATAATTGTGTGAATCTCAAGATAGGTCGAGCTAATTCTGGTTGCATTCCATTTCATAGTGCATTTCAAAGGAAAAATCAGTAATATCTGCAAATATACCTTTGAGACCTACAAAGTTGGAAATTGTGTCTTAAATTCTTATAGTCCTGCTGCTGCAGAGCTTGGAAAGTTGTTTTTCAAAAATAATTACTTATAGTTCTAATGCTCCTCGAATGTATTTAATTACCAGTATAATTTCAATTTTGAAGGAGCTCTTTACAACCACATTTCTCATAAGTCACTAAAATTCTTGCCTGTAATTGGCATGCTAAAAGTTACTGGGCTGTGTCACATAGCCAAACTGTCCTGTTTACTTTGTCATTGCCTTACTATACTATTTGAATCATGACATTCCTCCTAATTAAAAAGTTACAACTAAAGCACACAAAGACTGGACTTTTTAAATTGCAAAACTATAAATTACATTAGTTATACCTTGTTATTGAAAAAAAGATTTATAGCATGACCCCTATATCTGCAGAGGATATTTTCCCAAACTTCCTGTGAAAATAGGAAACAATGGATAATGAAATGAACAACTTCCACCAGCTATTGCTCTTGAGGACCTCAAAAAATTACTAGGGATGTATCTGCTTTAGGAGTTTGCTAAACCACTAGGGCAGTGATTCTCAACCTGTGAGTCCACAGGTGTTTTGGCCTACAACTACCAGAAATCCCAGCCAGTTTGCCAACTGTTAGGATTTCTGGGAGTTGAAGGCCAAAACATCTGGGGACCCATTGGTGGAGAACCACTGCTCTAGAGAGACGCAATGGCCCCTTCTAAAATCCACATTGTCCGCTTTGAACTGGATTATATTGCAGTGTGGACTTAGATAATCCCGTTCAAATCAAATAATGTGGATTTTTCTGCTTTGATAACCTGGATTACCTGGCAATGTAAAAGGGGCCTATTGTAACCTCTGGTGAAGGCATATCATAGGACCCTTCTACTATGCCAGATAATCCAGGTTATCAAAGCAGAAAATCCACATTATCTGATTTGAACTGGATTATCTTAGTCTACGTTGCCATATAATCCAGTTCGAAGCAGATAATCTGGATTTTATACAGCTGTGTAGAAGGGGCAAGAGAATCTCTTGGAGGAGATAGACAATTTCTAGAGAGAACATATTTTGTCAGATGTGAGTAGGTGAAACCATGGATAATGCCCCCACATATGGGTGTCATACTGATCACAAATGCTGTCTAAAACCTACTGTAAAAGCCAGGCACCTGCACCAACTGCAGAAGCTGGTGACATAAGCAGTAACAGGGACCTGTGTGGTCCTGTCATACCTTCTTGTCACACCACTTGTCGCTGCCATAGAACTTCTTTGTTTAGTTTGCTTGCCTGGATCTAAAGTAGGTTTTAGGAGGCAGAAGGCTCATGTTGTTGTTCATTCGTTCAGTCATCTCTGACTCTTCGTGACCTCATGGACCAGCCCACGCCAGAGCTCCCTGTCAGCCGTCACCACCCCCAGCTCCTTCAAGGTCAGTCCAGTCACTTCAAGGATGCCATCCATCCATCTTGCCATTGGTCGGCCCCTCTTCCTTTTTCCTTCCACTTTCCCCAGCATAATTGTCTTCTCTAGGCTTTGCTGTCTCATAGTATGAAGGCTCATAGTATGTCATAATAACTATATATCCATGGAAAATCTTGGATAACTAGCTACTCCCAAGCTCTATGCTTGCATTAAAAGAGGGCACCTATGTGCTGTGCTCCCTTGGGATCTTCTGGGGTTTGGTTATAGGACCCCCTGAGGATACCAAATTCTGTGGCTGCAAAAGTCTCATTATGTACATTGACATAGTAAAATGGTGTCTCTCACATACAATGACAAAATCAAAGGTTTCTTTTTTTGGATTTGAAAAATATTTCCAAGCTATGGATGGTTGAATTTGTAGATACAGAATCCATGGACATGGTCACCAGACTGTACTTCACTCTTGCTAAAATTAGTTGGTAGGTTTTTATACTTTCTCCTCCTGCACTTCTGAATAGTCCTTGCATTGAACTGCAGAACACTTCAACCCAAGGGAGGTTATGCACCACTGAAACCCTGACAGTTTTTCAAGTGACTTGGAATATAAGAAGAGTCAGCTCTCACACCAACGCCATTCTTTACCCTTTCTGAAGTGCATCCGATTGCTAATAATCCCATTTCAGAAACAGCAGGAAGTATTAGAGTGTAAACTAAGATTTGCATTGTGTTTGAATGTAACATTTATGCATGAACATTTTTAAATTTTGTATATTTATATTCTGTGTTGAATCTGTAAAATAGATATGTGTATTTGCATTGTTATATTTACATAAAACATAACACCTTCCCGGAAAATGCACACTACGATATACAGGGATGTAAAACACTCAATGATATGGTGGAATGTAAAACTCTCTATATATAAAAAAGCAGATGAGGAGAGATTTCATGCTACATTTGAATGCAATTCTGTTTCTTCCCAGTCTTTGCACTATGGAGGAAGAATCAAATGGAAAAGTTTTAACATCTGCTGATAACTCTCTAGAAAGTGTGGTCTCATTAACTTTCAGCTTGTGGTTTCTTGCTCAAAAAGAAATCAGAACCGGTATGATTTTCTATAGTCATAATTTTTATTTTTGCTGACAACAGGAGTAATTGCTTTGTGCAGCAAAAAAACAGGAGTAAAAATGTAGAGGGGGGAAGGGAAGCTGTCTGAGAAAGATAACAGTATTTGCTCATTTTAAAAGACATTATATACTTATGGTTCCTTCATTCAGCTCAGAGAATTTCTCAGTGCCTTTTTAAAAGTCTGAAAATGCATTTCTGGTGAAGCATGTAAAATTGTTCTGGGCAATGAAATGAATGGCAGGATGGGAGCATGTTGTGACTGCATTTGTTCTGATTCTTCACAGTTCAAAAATAAAAGATTCTTCAGCCACAGGAGAACTTTGCTGGTTTCCCACTTCATAGATGCACTTTTAATGGGACCATGTAGACAAAAATATAGGCCATGCATGAAGGTGAGAAGCTGCCTCTTGATTGGTTAGTGGCAAGAGATATTTCTCCTGAACCAATGTAATTAGACTGTAGTTAGACTGCTGGATTGAAGCTTGAGAGATCCAGGTTCACATCTGAACTGAACTATAGAACTTCCTGGGTGATTTGGAACAATTGCTGTCTCTTAATCTGATATATCTCACAGGGTTGTTATAGTTGTAAGGATAAAATGATGAGTAGGATACCTTTTTATGTTTTTGGAGGACTGACAGGATATAAATGTAATTAACGAAATGTTCCGCTAAAATGACTTTCAAATCATTTTGAAGGGAAGCTTCTTAAGCAATCATCATCATCCCTGGGCCAATCTTCAAATAGGTAGATGTGTCCATTGTCATTAGCGTTTGCTTCGTGCTCTGAAACATGATGGAAATTGGATGCCATCTTAAGTACGGGAAGACATTCTGAAAGCATTCAATGCATGATAGGAGAAGATGGGGTTCTTCACAGTGAAGTTTTCAAGCAAATAGTCCTTCTTGGAGCATTCATCCAACAACTGAGAAAAACTCAGTTGTCATGGAGATATTCATGTTATTTTCAAAAAGGGGTGTGAAATGTCAAAAAAAAGTTCTGCTTCCTATTCCATTTTCAGCTGCCCTCATTCAGTTTTCCAAAATCAGGAGGGGGCTGAGCTGTTGTTCAGGTAAGATTCAGTCCTTTGGTGCCATTGAGGAAATTTTAGGTGCTTGTTTCTCTGTTGTTTTTAGGCCTATCAGGGTGAAACTTGCCTCATCTGTAGCCACATTTATGGCTGCAAACCTGCCATGATTCAGAACATTTCACCAACCCACCTCAGGTAGAGTGCCACTCAGCCCCATCGGCCCCATTCACCAAAGAATCTGGTTGCTTATGATCTGTTCAAGTTAAAGCTTTGGCTGGATCCTGCCCAGTCCAAATTCAGCTGACCTGTCAGATCACCGAATTTTCCCAAATCTCAAACAGCCAAATGGAATTCTACACACCCCTATTACAACTCTCCTATCCTACAGGCTTTCCTTTAGGTCATGATTAGTTCCTTTCATTACTACTGAAATGTATGTTTGGGGGGGGGGAGAAGGGGTGAGACGTTGTGGAGTATCTTGAAAGTATTTTTAAGCAGAGCTGACCAAGGAGTGGCCAACCAAAGGTTGATGAACAGCAGCTCCCAGTATTCCTCACAATGCATGTCACAATGCAATGCATTGTTTTGCAGCCCAAGAAAGATTCGGAAGATGGTCCTGTTGTTCAGAGGAAAGTTTAAACTCAAAATGGTTTGAGCATTGGACATACCAAGATTATTATTACCAAACTATGAGCATTCCTTTTTATCCCCCTCTTTTAAATTTACGGAGTTGACCAAACCTAAATATGTTCCTTCTGTCTTAGGTTTACATATCCAAATATATTTAAAACCCTTCCCCTGTTCTGAGAAATTTGAATAGTTCTGAAACCTTTTAGCTGCTCTTGAAATTCCTCAGACACTTTACACAAGCAGGAACCGCTATATCTGCCCTAAATTTTGCTTCAGGCAGAATCTAGTGACAACTGAATGATATATGCATTCTCCTGAGAAACCTTGCTGGTTTAAAGAAAACTCTTTTAGCTTCCCTTGACAATGCACCGGTATTTTGCCTGAGTAGGAACTTCCTACTCTGCCTCAGATTTTCAGCAGAATATAATTCAGTGGCAATTGTCATATTTACTTCTCTGTGTGTCTGTTTCATAATTTTAAGTGCAACTGCAATTCTTGTTCTGGAAAATAATTGTCCCTTTGCAGCCTTCCATGGGAGCTGATGCAGCACACATGCTTTTGTGCACAGCATGAAAGTTTTCAACCTGCAAACCCATCTTTCCCACCACTTACATGTTAGTTGATTTATGGAATCTTTTGCAGGCAATTGCATTAAAACATGTTTTCTTGTTTAATAATGCAATGAATGGATGCTTCAATCCAGTGACCTATGAAAAAAAATCTAACAATAAAAAGCAAGGTGCCAGTGTTCATGTACCAAAGCTGCCTTTTATGTGCTTCAAAGAGAAATGCATGTAATCAGAAGTGACAACATGAAGACTGAAGGCATTTCTGCTGATGATGTGTCAAAAGGAATGTTGGTTTATCAAGCAAATAAAACATAGGTTTCCCTGGATGGAATGGAAGCCATTTTTTCAATGATAGATCAAATGGCCTCAACAAAATAGCTTACATGTCTCAAATTGCTTAATACTTCAGAGTTCATCTCTGGATCTCTCCAGGCAGAAAAACACTACAATAAACACTGAGATTAACCTGACCGGCTGTGGGATGTCATTGCGTTTACACAGCCAATTGGGCATTGGTCTGTCAAATGAAATGCGAGTTGTGTCAAGTTTGCAAGAGTGTTTAAAGCAGCTTGAAACAAATGATTGATTAAATGGGCTCATTGCTCTTGAAGGGTGTCGGCTTGGCAGTCAGGGGCCTTGAAATTCCTATGCTCAGTAATCGCTTTGGCTTTGTCCTGTGCCCTGACTAATATAGGTAATATTTGAGTGATGCAATTTTATCTGATTCTGTGGGGCTGAATTTCTGAAGCCAGTATGCATATTTCTATCTTAGGTGAAGGAAAAGCACAATGCCATGATGTTTAGAATAAGGATGTAAACCTTTGACTATTATGTCCTTGAGTGAAATAATGAATATATAATTCCTCTGCAGTACTTTCCCCCATTTTGAATGTATCAAATTATTCTATTGTGTAAACCTGGGAGGAGATTTATCAAAAGACTTATTTTATGAACAAAAACAGTATTTCCTAGTATTGGTTGGGGGGGGGGGGGGGGGGGACACAAAATAGGTTTTTGCATTTAAAATGTGTAGACTAATTTCCCCTGAATCATATTCTTGGTCTGGATACTAGGCGAAGATTCTTACTCATTCATTACTCTTCCTAATGGAAATGGCCTAAAAATGACCAATAATGAAATATCCTTTTAGGTGTATAGAAAGGGATTTTATTCGAAGAATAGGCTAATGGGTTTTTGGCCAGGAAATAGCCTGGCACAATTTAGATGTATAGAAAGGGGTTTTATTCAAAGAATAGGCTAATGGGTTTTTGGCCATTAAACAGCCTGACACAATTTAAATTGTTCCCCTAGAACACCGTATACCATATTTACTCAAATCTAATGTGCATCTTTTCTTGGCTTAATTGCTTAGCCAAATTTGAGGTGCACATTAGATTTGATGGCATGTGGCAAAAGATGCCTTTGCTCCTCCATCAGGGTGAGACGAGCAAATTTGCTAGCCTTCACCTAATGGTGGAGCTACCCTCCCAAAGCCTTTCTCTTTAGTCTCCCAGCTGATCATCTCCTAACTGAGAGATGGAGGAGAAACAGCTCCCCTTTCCCTCCCCGGTCATTTCTCCCAACTTGGGGGGGGGGGGGGAAACAGAGCTCCTTTCTCTCCCCAAGCCATTTCTCCTTCATCCCCCAAAGTTGGAGACGGGGGAGAAATGGCAGCCCTTTCCCTCCCTGATGATTTATCTCCAGTCTCCCAACTTGGGAAACAGAGAAGAAGCAGAGCTGCCTTGTCTCCATGACTATTTTCTCTCCTGATTCCCAACTTTGGAAACAGAGGAGGAACTGAGCTGGAAAAGCGAGAATAGAGTCAAAAGATGAAGCCAAACCTTCCAAAACCCAGCCTTTTTCCCAGCTGGGAGGGGAAGGGAGAGGGAGTGGGAGAGGGAGAGGGAAGAGAGTCCGTCAAACTGAAGCCAAATAAAAGACTTTGAGTGTCGCAACTCAGGGTAGCTTCACCTTGCTCAAGACACCACCACACACCAAGGCTGTAGGTTTTGTAGTTTATTGAGAAAAAGCAAAATCAAAACAGAGAAATAAAGATGCAAAAGTTCAATAGGCAAAACAGAGTCTTAAATGCAATGGCAAAGTGCCCAAGATCCAAAGGGAAATAACATGAAGCATAATCCCTTAGCAATGGTCAAACAAGAGTCCATGGTAGACAGGTAAAATCAGGATCAAAATCTCAAAGTCTCAAAGAAGCCAGGAGTGTTCCGCAAAAGCCAAGGTAATTCCATAGAAGTTGACAGGGAAAGAGCAACATTGGACTGACAAGAAATGCCTGTCAACTACATCATTAAATAAGTTTCCCTGACATGAAAGCATTGTGTTGACCTTTGGCTTCACGCTTGCTGTCAAGACGTGTGCTTCTGCGAATTCGTAATTGAAAACGATCCTGTCTACTCATTAATTCACTATTATCTTCAAGGCTAAACAACTCATTATCTTGGCCCAACTGGGCCTGATCACTCTGGGAACCGAAAGGAGTCTCTACCTGCACTTGTGAAGTTTCACTATCTCTATCAAAAGGCACATTCCTTTCCCTGGGGAACAGGCTTGCTGTTTCTTCTTCAGAAGCCACACTATCAGCCCTATATGGAACATGTAGAAGAATCTGTAACCCATCAGCCTCCTCATCATCCTGTAGAAAGTCAGGCCCAGAAGGCCCGAACAATTCAGTCTCAGACTCAGGCTCAGATTGAGCAACAACCTTGAGAAACTTCCAAATCCCAGCCTTCTTGCCTGGCTGGGAGGGAGAGTGGTGGGGAGAGGCTAGAGAGGCAGAAGAGACAGAAGCTGTTGCCCAACAGGGCCCCACAAAGTATTTTTTTCCAACTCCTTCCCCTGAAATATAACCTACCATTGAGGGTCTCCCATTCATACATTAACAAGGACTGACCTTGATTATTGAAAATCCCACAATATCTGCTTTGAACTGGGTTTTTTTAAGTCCACAGTAGGATAATGTGAGATTTTCTTCCTTGATATTCTAGGATATTCTGGGATATAGGACTGTGTGGAAAGACCCCAGGTTTTCTTTTCAGTTGCTGGAAGGTCAGGTGTCCTAACATTTTGTTTTTTAAAGAAGTAGCTCTAAGAAGCCAACAATTTCAAATAGTGCACCTTTTGCAGCTGCACATTACATTTGCCAACAAATATGCTTTTTGATGTCAGGGTTTTGAAAATTGAGGTGTATATAACATTCAATGATGCACTAGATTCGAGTAAATACAGTAAATGGGCCAAATGTGTTCGGCTTATTCTTGGAATAAAACCTTTTTCAATACATTCTGAGACTCTGTCATTCACATAAATACATATACTTATCATAATAGGAGATGGTTTCTCCACACTTCATGCACTAGCATTAATATTCAGCATCATACAGAATGTGAATTGGGGCCAGCACACAATATTATTCATGGTGTCCCTCATTTTATATCTCCAGTGTAACCTTTGTAAAGAAACTGCCCTGATTCATGAAAAAAAAGACAGCTATAAGTTATGCCAGATGTGACTGAAATTTACTTATTTTTATTGTGACTATAACACATAGTTCCAGCAATAAAGATACTATGGTTAGCATTTTGGAAAGTTGTATTGGTTTTAAATTAGTCTTGCTGATATAGCCTCTCGAACAAATCCCTATAACTGTAGTTCAGTAAGAGGGAAAAAAAGATGGCCTTTTCCCTACCGAGCTCATTTTATAATTGGCTCAAGCTTTCACAGAGAACCTTTGAGAAATCCGAGAGATTTTCCCAAGAGGGCTCCTCAAACATATAATGCTGATGTAGCACAAACTTTGCATAGCAACCATCCATCCTTCTCCAGCAGTTCTCCCTTTTGCTAAATATTATGCTTGTAAAGCAAAACCTCATGACATCAAGATGGGCCAGTGTGGCAGTTGAGCAAAGGAAGAGAATTCATCTCTAAGGGGTAGCTTCCAAGACTGCTTTTCTAAAATAAGATACATGCTCTCCACATGCTCTTTTATTGTAACTATGGGCCCTTCTGCACAGCCCTATATCCCTGAATATCAGGGCAGAAAATCCCACATTATCTGAGTGTGGACTCAGATAACCCAGTTCGAAGCAGATGTTGTAGGATTTTCTGCCTTGATATTCTGGGATATAGGGTTGTGTGGAAGGGCCCCCAGTTATCCCACCCCCTCAGGACTCTCTATTCTCCACACAACATTTTAGGCTTCTTGCACACCCACTCCTTGGATCTAAATTGGTCAATTCCATTACAAGGGGTTTGGTGTGGCAGATATGACCTCTGCAGCTTCAGATTCTGGAAGTTATCCACCACTGTATAATAATGTCAGGTGTCTCCTTCCAATTCAGTGTCAGTGGTCTTTCTAAGGGCTACAGAAATGACAAGGGAGGGCGCATGGAACCCATGATTCCTGTACTTTCCATCCCTGTCTGAACAGTTGTCTGGATCATTACTTGTTGCCCAGGATTATGTTATCTGACACCTTACAAATTCAAGTAAGAGTTTTCAAGTTGTAAACATGCACTTTCCAGCTGCCAGCATCACTGACTTTACCTCCTCACTCAAATAGAGTGGTTTGGGGAAGGAAACAGCAACAAAGAGAAGGGACTTGATCTGGTATTGAGGATGGCTAGAGCTAGGAAATTTTATTCTGAGTCAGAGGTATATATATATATATATATATATATATATACATATTCATGTATAAGTTGACCTCATGTTTTGGGGCTCAACCCATTACGCAAAGTAAGCATTTGCAGTATAGTTGATTTTGCCCAGGGGTGCTCTTGAGGCACTCTTGGGGGAAAATAGACCTTGACATATGCGAGTTGTTGTTACTGCGATGTATAGTTCACCTACAATCAAAGAGCATTCTGAACTCCACCAATGATGGAATTGAATCAAATATGGCACACAGAACTCCCACGACGAACAGAAAATATATATCAGTGATTGGTTGGGGGGGGGGGCAAAATACTGTTGGCTTACTGTTGAAAATTACCTAGGGCCACCTCTGGGTGCCAGACACCCCTGGCAGGTGCCACAGTTCCCTACTCAGGCACTCAAAAAGTCTATAGGCTGCACCATGGTGGAAAAGTAGAAAGCCCTCACAACCTCTCAGCATGCCTGCCATAGATGCAGGTGAAACGTCAGGAGAGAATGCTTGTAGAACATAGCCATATAGCCCGAAAAACCTACAACAACACAGAGAGTGTTGTTGCTTTCTTTAGGTTCTCCCAGAACAGACCAAACCTTTTGCCACCCTACTCAGAGAAAAGGGTGGTTCTATTTTTATAAGAGTTAAGGTCCACTATGCACATTGACTGATGGATAAGCTGACCTGGGTTTTTTGGGTTGATTTTTTGAGTAAAAGTTCTAGACTTCTACATGAGTATATAAGGTATTTCAATCTCACATGCAAGAATGAAAAAGTAAAAAAAAAAATCTCCCCACTGGGTAAAGTTATGAGAATTAATGGACATTTTCTGATTAATTTTCAAAACCTTTCTGCAAAACAATGTGCACAGAATTTCAGGTAAAATACAATAATTTGCACTAAGCATTGCAATCTGTGGAAAATACACCAGTTTTTGTGGGAAACATTGCATTTTGTCTGAAAAATTATTTTGTGCAAAAAAATGAAAATTAAGAGAGAAAAGAAAATAAGACCTAAACTTTTTGCTGTAATGCAAACATGTGTAAAGCCCCCATCAGGTGACAAGATATTTCCATCTTTGACAGGATATTTCAAGATGCCAATGCTGTTTTTTCATCAAGGATAAACAAATCTGCAAATATTCTGAATATGCTTACTATGAGTCAGGCTGAATTCCAGAATCAGTTCAGCTCAGCTTATTTCACAGTTTTCATAATCTTACAGTTTTCACAATCAGGGAAACTATGTCCCCAGACTAATGAAGTTTCCTACAATTGCTATAAAAGTTAAGCAAATTGTTTTTTATTGCCAAATAGTGGTTTGAGCATTTCACTAAGATTCTGGAGACCAGGGTTTGAATCTTCACTCAGCCATGCAAACCATTTGAAGGAATAAAACAACAAAGAGAGCTGAATCTATGAGTCAACTGAAAAAATTTAAGGATTTCAACAAGGCAGTTGATTACACTATTTAACACATTTTTTGTTATTGGATTATAAATGTCATTTCCTAATTGGTCCTATCTTAAAAACAAGGGAAAGATTTATTAAACTTCAAAAACTTTATTTTTGTGGGACATCTTGCAGCACATTTTGCTATAGTTTTTCAATGAATATCTGCTAGAGTCTCAACCAATTCAATGTAGCATGTGGCAGCCACAAAAACAAAGTTTCCAAAGTATAACAACTACTGTCAAAGTGAGTACAGCATATTTAAACAGGAAATAACACTTTCAAAGCAGGAACAGATTTTTTTTTTCTAATTTTGTTATATAGTGCTTTCTTTCAAGATATTCTGTTCCGGGCTCCTGACCAGAAGGATGATCGAGCCGTCAGTTTCTGGGATGCATCAGCAATTTACGACCTTCTAAATAAAACTAAAAACATGATTGATAGCACAAAATACTATCATTGTAAGGATCAGTTATGAATCCAAAAACATGGCCTTAGAGTCAAATGAAAGGGAGACTTGTACCTACGATCATATTGTTGGTTGATACTGAAATGTTATGGAGAAAGGTTCTGGGTGCTCCTATACTATTTATCTTTTCCAATGCTTCATGCTTAGAAGGTGATGACTCAATTATATCTGGAACTGAAAAAGAAATCTTCCCCCGCTTAATGATCAGTTTCAGAATAGAGTGTAACAACTTCTCACATCAGTGGCCTTGATTAAACAATGGGTGGATTCAGGCAGTGGACCATGTTGGCAAGTTGTCCCATTTTCTATGAATACATTATCACAAGATTCTTTCTTCCTTCCGGTGACTCTGCTTACTCTCACAAACTCACCAAGTCTCTTGGGCAATTTAAAGCCAAGGAGTATATTTCCATGGACTCCATAAAACTCCATAAAACCATATCTAGCTGCCTTTTGAGGAAGAATTATGTTTTCTTTTGCATTCTCCTTCAAGTACAAGACCTGTCCAAAAATCTACTCTGCAGAGATTTACATACAAAACAAATTCGTTTCATCAATGGTTTTTGGCATGGTTGGGTTTAAGAGAATTGCCTGCAGTTGTCTCTTGGAGAGATATGTTTGCCTTCTGGGATCACTAGGGACATCAGCACAGAAGTGTCAATACTGAGACAATGTGGGGACTGTAAATGGCTTTCAGAAAGAATCATCTGAAAGAGAGGGATGTGTGCAATCTTGATCTCTCCCTCCCTCTTTAAATTTTCACTCTGTGGACTGAGATGTCAGTGCTGAGCTGTGTATTGTTCTAACATGACCATCCATTACTTTTAGGCAGGAACGGTCTATCCCATTAATCACAGAGAGAAGGTTAAGTAAAGATGTAAGCATATTGGAAACAAGGCTTAAAATGCACATAACCTTGATATATTAGGCAAATGTCTAAGAAAGGGCCACAGACCTCAAAAGATTAATGGAAACAGACCAGGCAAAGTTATATTAACCATGCTAAACCACATAATGTTCCAATCTATTATTCTTGTACAGAAATAGATCATTCAAGCGATCTGCCACAGACATAGGCTACATCAGTATGTGTGTGTGTGTGTGTTTGCACACATTCATCTAATGAAAAAAATAGGCTCATGTATTTTGCTGTGATAAATAAGCCTCTCAAGTTTAATTTTCCTTTGCATGTTACCAAACTGTTGCTGCCATTCTGCAATGGAAATGTGTTAGGATAGAGGACAACAGAGCTACAAATCAAGTCTGACTCTTATTTTTCCTTGAACATGTAAATTAATTTGTGCACCCTTCAAGAGTCTAAAAAGTCATGGAGTAATTTTCACACTTAAGAAGATTTTTTTAAAAGAAAAGGAATCTGAAGTTCATCAAATAATGAATGTCGTCTGTTTCTTTCAATAGGTCAGCATGGCAGCAGTACTTAGGAGAATCAGGCTTTAGTTTAAAAGTTATTAAAGACTGACACAATCTGTGACTCAGGCTGGATCTACTACCATGTTATCCTGTTCAAAGATGACAATCTGGATTTTATATGGCAGTGTAGATAGGGCCTCACTTAACAAAAAACAATGTATAATCCCATACGAGAACTACCGGTGACTCAGGCTGTATCTATATTGCCATATAATTCTAAATATAGATTATCTGTTTTGAACTGGATTATATGAGTCTACACTGCTTTATAATCAAGTTCAAAGCAGTGTAGATCGGGCCTCTGTGACTGTCATGGTAATTTACTATTGTCATGTTTATTTACTATTATTTACAGTATTTATATGCCCTCACCTGAAGGGGACTCAGAGCAAACACATATATGGCAAACATTCAGTGTCGTTATGCACTGACAAGACAGACAACTGTACATAGATAGAGGTATATATAGACTTTCCCATCTTCAGCATCTTGGAGGCTGTGCTTGGTTCCGGCCACGGGGTGGGGGAGGAGGTGCTGTTGTTCCACTTTCCCTGCTGAAGAGCTTTGTTCGTAAACCTCCTCCTTGATTGAATCACTGGCATTTTTCTGTCATTTCCTTATGGGTGCCTTAAATACTTCCTCGCTTAAGCTGTACCTGTTTATCCACTCATACTGCTGTTTTCGAAACTGCTAGGTAGGCAGAAGCTGGGCTAAAGACCAGGAGCTTACCCTGACCTAGGGTTCAAACTGTCAAGCTTTTAGGTGGCAAGATTTACTGCAGCTTGTGATTAACACACTGTGCTAATGCCTGGTTGAACAGTTTTGTGCATAAGTACCTAAACATCTAAAGGTATTTTTATTAGGACATATCTACATGATTTGAAAGAGAGAGAGAAAGCTGATCATAGTTGTATTTTTTGCTGAACTGCCTATAATGCTGTTATATTTGAGGGCTTTGGGGTGAGAAAGAAGCTGCAATGCAATTGTCAAATCTTTCCTCCATATGAAATATTCTATGTCAGGAATGCCTCTTCCAGTCTCACTTTTCTCATGCAAATGTGATATGTCTGAAGACTTCCAGGTACATGTGGAGGCTCCCCTCATGAAGAAAAAGATTTCCATGTGTTCAAGTTGAGAATTTCTATTGGTGAAGGATTTCCCCCACAGCAAAAGCAATGACTGGATGGAGTAAGCATATTCATCTTCTCCCATATTTAAACTGTGTGCTTCACAAACATCTGAATAAATCTAAGGATTCCTGCTAGCTAACTCATGGAGTTGTTTCTTTGTTCAAGAATGGCCCACCAAACTACAATTCCCAGCACCCATGATTGCATTGGATTGTGCCGTGGAAATTAAAGTAATGCCAAACTGCACTACTTTCACAGTGCACTACTTTCACAGAGTCCCCAGTGGTGCAGTGGGTACGGGCCAGCTGCGCCCGTACCTTGGGAAGTCTGACTTGGCCACGGTAGTCCACGCTCTTGTCACATCCCGCCTAGACTACTGCAACGCTCTCTACATGGGGCTGCCCTTGAAGACGGCCCGGAAGCTGCAACTAGTCCAACGCGCGGCAGCCATGATCCTAACAGGAGCGGAGCGCAGGGAGCACACAACCCCCCTGTTGCACCAGCTCCACTGGCTGCCGATTTGCTACCGGGCCCAATTCAAGGTGTTGGTATTGGCCTATAAAGCCCTAAACGGTTCCGGCCCAAGATACCTATCTGACCGCATCTCGGCCTATGAACCCACCCGGACTTTGAGATCGTCCGGGGAGGCCCTGCTCTCGATCCCGCCAGCCTCTCAGGCACGGTTGGCGGGGATGAGAGATAGGTCCTTCTCGGTGGTGGCTCCTTGGCTGTGGAACGCCCTTCCTGTAGACGTTAGGCTGGCACCATCTCTCATGACATTCCGTAGAAAGTTGAAGACCTGGATGTTTGTGCAGGCGTTTGAGTAATTCAGTGCAATTGTGGTAATTTGAACATAGGAACGGAACAATGGACGACGAATTTGGATCACGTTTGGATGATGAGGTGATCGGGGGATGGAATTTGTGATAACTGTGTACTGATGATTGTTTATTAGCTATTAATGGAACTGTGTAATTTAACTGTTTTGTATATTGATTATTGCTGTTTTTATTGTCCTTGCTGTTTGGAAACCGCTGTGAGTCGCCCTCGGACTTGAGATACAGCGGTATACAAGAATAGTAAATTAATTAATTAATTAATTAATTAAACCCCTGTGCCGGCTGGACTGAAGACGGAAAGGTCATAGGTTTGAATTTGAGGAGAGCGTGGATGAGCTCTCTCTATCAGCTCCAGCTCCTCATGCAGGGACATGAGAGAAGCCTCCTACAAGGATGATAAAACATCCGGGCATCCCCTGGGCCACGTCCTTGCAGATGGCCAATTTTCTCACACCAGGAGCGACTTGCAGTTTCTCAAGTTGCTTCTGACACAACAAAAAAAAACAACAACAGAAAAGATGGGCCCCATGAATTAAACCCAAAGGCTGGAGTTTCCTCTCTACTAAAGCAAGCAATTAATGACTTGAATAGATAAACTGAGGTTGAACAGATAAGTATCCATCAGGCTTTCTGTGCTGTTTCTAGTATTGTTTTCATTTGGGAAAGCTTCTCTATGTATTGCTTTTTATATCTGCCAACCCAGCCCAATGAGAATCCTTTCAAAATAAAA
Organism: Anolis sagrei ordinatus; assembly: GCF_025583915.1. Lineage (NCBI taxonomy): Eukaryota > Metazoa > Chordata > Lepidosauria > Squamata > Anolidae > Anolis > Anolis sagrei. The sequence continues at coordinate 133,845,613 of NW_026847549.1, forward strand.
ATATTATCTGCAGTGCATCTAATTTTTTTTACATTTAAAAAAACAAATCAGAAAGAGACCAGAAATCTTCAATAACAAATGACAATGTGTGTATTGTGGAAGATGCTCCAATTGCCTCAGAGAGGTCCCTAGGAAAAACATTAACGGATATGTTAACAGCAAGCTCTGCATTTAGAAGCCATTAAACAATAAACTTTGCATCAGCACCTAAAGAAATTTTATTTAAAATGCTTACAACCTAAACTTGCAGCCAGCATGAACTTGTATTAATCTCCTGGAGAGTTTTTGAATGCCACAATAAAACCTTGTGTTGCTAGCATTTTAGCTTATTAATACTTCACAAAATATGAAATATAGATGCTTTTGAGAGAAAATTTGCTGTTTCCCAGGAGCTCACTAAGGTAAATTCTCTAAATACTCATACAGCTGTGCTGAGTGGTACAGAAGGTGCTGCATAAAAGAGAATCACATTCTGGAGCATTTTGGTCTCTGTAGACATCACTTGTCTTATTAAGGGGCAAAACACTCCAGGCATTTTCATTCACTTGAAAAGACTTTCATTCAAAATGCATTTAAACAGACTTACACCAACGTACACGATATTTTGAAGATCTTAAAAGGCAATTTAGTGGTGGGAAACCATATGTAAAGAGAACACCTTCTAAAGTACTATTAAGGCTCCTGGCTACATGAAAGATGCCTTACCCTATTGACTCCTTACTGTGCAAGCACCATCCAAAAATGCAAATAATACTGGCAGAAGGAGCAAGCACTGTGTGGTCTCTTTCCCACTCCTGCAACATGGTTGTATTTTTCTGTCATTACTATCACAGCAAAGCAAAGATAGACATGTTACTCCACATAACAGAAGAGGCATTGCATTTTTTGAAGCTCTATTGGTTTCATCATCAGACAAAGGATGTTTTAAAAACACGGAAAAGTGGAGAAGGATAGTAAAGGCACAAGCCCACACTTTGTGTCAGATGTTGCTTCTGTTGAGATGATCTGGAGGGATCTCAATACAGGCAACGTTCTCTCTTAGCCACATAGGAACTTGGGGATACAGGATACTCAAAGAGGCAATTTTAGACTGCTATAAAACTGACAAAGAGTTAAATTTTGGAGACAAAGAGGGATTCTGGGATACTATCAAAAAATAAAACAATTACAAAAATTATTTAAAAAAATTACTAGAATGGGCAACAGAAACGGAATTAATAAAAGAATCTATGATTAAATGGGCACAAAATATAGGCCATCCAATTCGATTAGAGCAATGGGAGAAGTTCTGGAACCTGAAAATGAAATACACCTACTCTTATAATTTGAAAGAAAATCAATTAAAAATGATACACAGGTGGTATATTACACCACAGAAGATCTCAAAATTTCAAAAAAACACATCCGAGAGATGTTGGAAATGCAATCAACACATAGGATCCTTCTATCATATGTGGTGGTCATGCCCAACAGCCCAAAAATTCTGGAGCAAAATTCACACCAATATACAAAAGATACTCGAAATAAAAATGAGAAAGGAACCAGAGTTTTTCTTGCTGAGAATGTTTGATGTAATAGGAGACAAAAATAAAGACATTATTTTTAATTATTTAACCACAGCTGCCAGAATTGTATATGCCAAGAGTTGGAGGCAAAAAGAAACACCACAAATAGAAGAATGGCACTGTAAGATATTGGATATAATGAATATGGACGAGCTAACATATTGGCTGACACCTAATGAAGGAAAACCGAAAAAACATACAGATTGGGAGCTAGTGAAAAACTGCTTCAAACAACAAAAAATAGAGGTCATTTCTTGATGGACAATAAGACAAAATATAATAACAGTATCGCAGGAAAGCATGCTGGACTACTTAGAAAGAAAGACACTTTGTCTAACTTTTGAATATATGTATAGAAGATCTTCAAAGAACAGATGGATGTCACACCATTTTTTTATTTTATTATTATTATTATTATTATTATTATTATTATTATTATTATTATTATTATTATTCTCTTGGGCCTTTTTTTGTGTGTGTTTTTCTTTTTTCTGTATTTTTGATTTGGCCCTTCAGCCAACCCCCCCTACCTACCCCCACACTTCCTATCCCCCACTATCATTTCCTACTTTTCTATCTCCTCCACAATTATACCCCCACTTTACATGTATTTACACTATAATGCAATAAAAATGATTTTTTTAAAAGAGGCAATACAATTACAATCTCATTAGCAACAGAAAAATAACTTCACATGAAACACAAATTGTCCCTTTCCTGTTCAAAGATAGCTACTCTTTTTAAGGCAGAGGGTATTGATATTCTCAAAAAGTACCTCTACTATTACATTAAAAAAGCATTTAGGACCCTAACAATTTGTTTCCATTGGCAAAAGCACCCAGGGACAACCAGGAGCTCTTTGGATTCCATGGCCGCAGCTATGGCAATGACAACACATTACAGGTGAGGATGGCTATTCAACAGGATTGAAATAAGTTCAGCTGTATTGGACAGTTTGGACTCTATCTTGCCACACTGAGGTGCATTCAGCTTCAGTGGAAGGCAAAGGCAAACCTCCTCTGAACAAATCTTGCCAAGAAACTTCTCTGGAAAAATAGTTGCCATAAGTCTGAAATGACTTAAAGGCCCACACCATCAGGAAATCATTAAATATAATTGATCATTTGAATACATTGATGGGCTAGGCCAGGGTCCCCAAAATAAGGCCCATAGGCCAGATGCGACCCTCCATGGTCATTTACCCAGCCCCCACCCTTAACTTTAGACTTAGGATCACCCTCAGTCTGAGATTATTTGAAAGTCATCCCAAACTGCCTAGGTCCTCTTTGAAAGTCTTGCCCTAATAGTTAATCCTGGCATGAAGAATAAGGTTGATTGGTTTTATTGTACATGTGTTGTTTGAATATTTTATGCTTATGTATTGTTCTGTTTTGTTTTTGTTTTGCTTGTTAGTTAGTTTTACAATTTGGAAACCGCCCTGAGTCACCCAGGGGAGACAGAGGGTATATAAATAAAGTTTTATTATATTATATTATAAAGCACACAATAACAACAATCCTAATTAACTTGACTATCTCATCCACCAAAAGCAGGTCAACACTTCACATTTAAATACTGGTAAGCTGATGATGGTTAAAATTGTTCTTCATTTTAAATATTCTATTGTTTTATTGTGAGGTTTTTTCTCTATAAATAAAATATGTGCAGTGTGCATAGGAATTCATTCATTTTTTTTCTTTCAAACTATAGCCCTGCCCCCCCCCCCCCAACAGCAGGCCGAGAGTCCATGAAATGGTTCTTTGCTTAATAAGTTTGAGGAACCCTGGGCTAGGCTGTCTAAAGCAGTCAACACAATTAAAATATATATTCTAAATAATTAAGAAAATGAAAAGTAGGCTAGTTGGAGGTGTGTAATAACACTGTCTGCCCCAGGGTGTACCTATACTACAGAATTAATGCAGTTTGACACTACTTTAACTGCCATGGCTCGATGTTACGGAATCATAGAAGCTGTAGTTTTAGACGGTTTGTAGCCTTCTTTGCCAAAGACTGCTGGTGTCCTATGAAACTAAAAATCTCAGGATTCCATGGCAAACTGCATCAATTCTTCAGTACAGATGCACTACTATGATCTTATCACATTGAGGTCAGTATGCTGGGTGATAACCAGGGGGGAGTTCACCGTGGATTGTGGCGTATCTGGCAGGGGATGGCAGGAAACCATGGCCCTGTGCCCAGCACTGCCCCTTACCTCATCCTACGGGGGAAGTGTCACTGCCTGACTTCCTTGTGTTCTTCTTTATGCAACACAGGAAGCCTCCCATGTTCCTAGCACTGCCTCTTACAACAGTTTGACCTCACTTCAGGCACAGAGCCCTGCCAGAAGTAGATCTACATTGTGTGATGGGGTCTAGCAGGCTCCATGCTGAAGTGAGGTCAAAGTGTCATCGGATGAGCAATTCTGCCCATGTGATGAAGTTACTAGTCTTTCCTATTCCTACTGTGATCATAATGAGTTTCATCATAATGAGTTCTTAATCAATTGGTTGGTAGTTTAATTTGTACATCTAATACAGATAAATATAAGAAAAGCATAAAAGGTTTTCAGAAGATATCAAAGTATAAATGTCCAAAAGAACAACTAGGCTGCTTTCTTTTAAATGTTCTCATTTTTTGGTCTTTTAATGCTTTATATTTATTTGTCATAATAGAAAAAGCTTTAGGGGAGTAGGGTTTCATCAGCTGAGACTTGAGTCACAGAGACTGCTGAGTTACTCATTGTTTTCATCAAAATTGTAATTATTTGGGATGTTTTTAGTATCCTTTATAAAAAAAAGAATTACAGAAGATGTTATATAGCTTGTGACCATTTTTCCAACTGAACCATCCCATTAAATTTTATTACAATAGATTACATTACAATTTTATCATCTTTTTTCCTTCGTCTTCCATTGGTCATTTTATATTTACAAAGCTGAATTTGTTTTGAAAGTGATTTGGAGTATATATTTTCCAAATCAATCTCTCTAGATATTTGCATGTATTAGCTTTATTGTTTATAAAGAGTATCATAGACCAACTTTCTTGTAAATATAATTTGTTTTTTGACTAATATCTTAGGATCAAAATGGATTTTGTACTTTCTCTTAGCTCTGTCTAGGAATTTTGCACAAACTCAGAGCCCTCTGAACTCAGCACCTTTATTGCTCTCTATGATACTGTTTTTATGATGTTGTGTTTTATTATATGTTTTATTTGGTTTTGTTTTTATTTTATTTTATTGCATTATGTTTTAACTCTTTGCTTTCTGGGTTGTCTCTTTGTAAGCCACCCTGAGTCCCTTCAGGGAGATGGAGGTGAGGTATAATTTATTATTATTATTATTATATTGTTATTATTTTAATGGAAATAGGGATATTCATAGGATTCACACTGTTATTATAAAATCTTTTTCTTGTGCTCTTTGGTATTGTTTTACTTTTATAGGGCCCTTTCACATTGCACAATTATACTACTATGAGTCCACTTTAACATCCATGGTAACGTATGGAATCCTGAGGTCTGTAATTTAGGGTATTCGGAATTCTCACCCAGAGATATCTTATATATATATATATATATATATATATATATATATATATATATATATATAAATTACTAGGGTTTTTCAGATACAATAAAAAGAGGGGGGACATATGTTTGGTATAGGAAAGTAGGAAAATAGAAAAAAAGGAAATAGAAGGAATTGAATAGAGAGGTGTTTTTGGGAGGGTGGGGGAGAAGGAGGGGGAGTGGGATATGATTAGGGTTAGAGTTAGGGTTAGAGTAAAATATATAGTCTAACTTCCAATCTTCTTCGCTTCGGGTGTATCTTCCTTTCTTTTTTCAGGTGGTCAGTCACAGTGGTTCGGCAAGCTCCTTCATATAATTTCTCCTAAGAGCATTTGATATTGGAGATTATCTTATATCTATTAACCATTTCAGGTTTTTTGTGTTATAAAATTCTTTATTGGTGTCCAGTCTGTTTTAGATATTTTCCGATTCTGTTTTATGCTCATCTGTTGTGTTAATTTATCCATATTCATAATGTCTAAGATTTTCATTAGCCATTGCTCTTGAGATGGAATCTGTTTCGTTTTCCATACTCTTGCATATTCTGGCTGCTGTCACCAGATAATTGAAAAGTTTATATTTATTTAGATCTATTTCAAAATCAGTTATTTCCAAGAGAAAGTATTCCTGTTTTAGTTCAATTATGTCACCCAGAGAGATCTTGTGCTACACTAAACTTCCAGATCTGGGATTCTTCAGGATATAGCCCTCGCAGGTAAAGTATGATTATAGCATTATAATTGTGTAAGGCAGAACCCCCGGTGGCGCAGTGGGTTAAACCCCTGTACTGGCAGGACTGAAGACGACAGGTCTCAGGTTCAAATCTGGGGAGAGGCGGATGAGCTCCCTCTATCAGCTCCAGCTCCTCATATGGGGACATGAGAGAAGCCTCCCACAAGGATGATAAAACATCAAATCATCTGGGCGTCCCCTGGGCAACGTCCTTGCAGACGGCCAATTCTCTCACACCAGAAGCTACTTGCAGTTTCTCAAGTCGCTCCTGACACGACAAAAAAAATTTTGTAAGGCTTTGGGGCCCATCTATAGGAGCCAAATGAGAAATGGCAGAGGTGAATGGACTCTGTGGTGTCCACATGATGCTTGATGCCCACATGAACACAACATTGTTCTGGAGCTTATCTGGATTTTGGGAATATGTAGATAGTTGGACTTATTCAGAAACATGCTGCTTTCTCCAGACTTGGGTGGCCAGGGGACAGGGGATGGCATTTACTATAACCATTCTGCCCCCATTGTAGCAGAGACAATAGGGCATGAATTTCTGGAAATCATCACACATGCTGACAGTGATCAGCGAGGGGAGAAAGGAAAGGAAGAGTTGATCCCTCTTTTCCTCCCTCCCTCTCTTCTCAGAGACACTCGGATGCTTTGGCCACCATCAGCACTTTCGACAAGCGATGATCACCAATAATTTTGCACACAGTGGTTTGCCACTATGACAGGAACAGGAAGATGACAGAAATGGCAACCTAGTGATGCTGAAATGGGGCCATGTAGGCTCTTTCTCACTGTAAAGGTGGCTCTATGCCATGCTGTGTAAACACTCTCTCGCTGTTGATCAGATTCAGAGGACTTCCCACTCAGGATCAGCCTGCCAGAAGTGGCACATGAAGATGTACCCATCTCCATGTGGTGTTTGTTTGTTTGGAAGGGAAGTTCAATGTCTAAAATTTAGGCAGGGTATCCATGCTACTTTAGGTTGACCCTTTTCTCCATTCCAGCTGCCACTGCTGGGGCATCAGTGGGTGAGAATAATAGGTAGTATCTACTAGACTGAAGATGCATCTACACCATAGAGTTAATGGAGTTTTATACAACTTTAATTGCTCTGGTTCAATGCTATGGATGTGTGGTGGTTCCTCAACAAACTGTACATTCCCACACTTGGATGGTTCACCTTCATTTTCCTTCTATCCCTTTCTGTCAGTTCAGAGCCTAAAATGTATTTTTGAAACTTCCAAATTTACACAGGGATAAAGGTATGTTGAATTATCCAGCCTTTCCCATATTAATTTGTCACAAGGCAAGGTAAAGCATGACTCATACCCCTCTGGATGAAAGCTTATAGATAGTTGCTTAGGGCTATCTGTGTTCTCAATCTTTATCAGAACAATGGTCCATAAGGAACCTACAGGGATAACTATACTTTTTTTGTGGATCCTGTAATGGCTGATCTTACACAAAAGCCCCTGTATCTATTCATTGGATATATGGAGTCTTGATTCTCTCAAACACAGAAAACATGGCTGCAGATTTCAACCAATTCTATCAAGAAGTTTTTTAAAAAGTTATTAGCAGTTCCATTTTTTTAAAAAAAAGTCATATAGCAAAAAAGGTCTATACATGTTTTGTTTGCAATTTGGTGGATGCTATTTCAGCACACAATGGGGGACTGCCTTGCCTGCAGATTATATCAGTAAGTGAATTGGTTGGCCTCCAAATCAGTCAAAGCTAAGCTTCATCATTTTTTTAAACCACCATCTTGATATCAGAATTGCAGGTGACTGAACTGATATTGTATTTTCACAAAATATTATACAGTCCAGTAATTGGAAAATAGTCCAGTCTCTTCCATTATATAAAGTAATAAGCAGCTTTTAATAAGCAGTGCTTTGCACATAACATTAAGACACTGCTTTTCTAATGAGCCATGTGGGTGGGATTAAATGTAACTACTACAATTAAGTACAGAGACATGCTCCATCTCCCTTTAAATAGTATTAAAATCCTTCAGTTTTTATTTACAGACAGAGATGTGCAGAAGAAAAAGGAACTGTTTCTCCACCTTTATATAGTACATGATGTTCCCAGCAAAGTTGGAGGCAGACCAAAGATTCTGTACAATGATTCTTATAAATGGATATTTTTATCCTATTGTACAGTCTCATGAAAGAGATTGCATATAATATGCTACAAATCAAGTGCATCTTTTAAAGTATGGATTATTAATGATAGTTGGCATTCCTGTTTTCTAGTGGTTCTCAGGACAACCTTCATATCTTTTGAATTATTTTCCTCTTTCAGTCTGAGTATGGCTTTTCCGTAAAAGACGGGGGGAAACAGCAAGCACATCTGTTCCATAATTTTTCATCCAAGCACTGTTTAGTACACAACATTCAGAATCCTGAAGGGTAAGTTATAATTCTTGGTCTGGAGTGAATTCTGGTAAAGAGAATATTAAGGATGCTAATCATAGTGATGCATCAAATGCAGAAAGAGAGTAAAGTAATCTGGAGATTTTCATGATGGAAACTACTGTAGGAAACCAAAAGAGACTCTTATCAGCAATCTTCAGCTGTTCCTAGCTTGTAAGGTTGCCAGTTATTTGTTTTGTTTGCCGGAACCAGCAGGTTTGTTCTTTCCCACACTGAAGATTTTGTGAAGGTAGCACACTTGTAAACACTGTGAAAAGAAAAGTTATTTTTAAAAGCCATTCACTCTTAAAGGCCTTTAAAATACCTCATTAGCATTGCAGTTACAATGATTATAACTTCATGTTTTTAAAGAGTAGGGAAGTAAATCCCCATCGAGTTCATTCCTATATGGAAAAAATAATTTTTTCAAACAGATTTGTTTCAAGATTTTTTCTATTTTTTTAAAAAAAATTGGACTTATTTGTAAAAAATTGATTTGTTGACAACCCATTTTTGAACACGTAACATTGTGTTAGTGCAAAATACACTGTTTGCAACGTACAAAGATGTCTTTGTGAGGTTTTCACACAAACATTCTAAAATGTGAAAGCAAGCTGGTGCCTAGCTTGTTGGTTTTTTTTTTTTTTAGCAAAGCTCCCATATACAATACATAATAATTTAATGAAGCAGAGCCATAAGAATGGATAGGGAAGAACTGAATGTAACAAGCAAAAATTGAATAAAATGTCATGATGTCACAATAAAAGTATTAGAATTTAATTCGCCCTGGAGTTTAGATAGATTTGAAATGGGAACAAGAGGAAGGGGAGGCCCAAGAATTGGAGCATGAATAGTATATGAGTGCTTCACTCTGCCTAATGATAGAGTTAGCCCTATTCATGGACTGTAGCCCATTTCATCAAATGAGTGAAGTTAGCAAATTATTATTATTTATAGGGAGATACAATCTGTAGGGTGAGATGGAAGTGAAATGCACACACACAAAAAGAAAACATTGAAAATTACCTGAGATCATTAGCTTGCAATAGTTCAGTAGTAGCACAAATATCTTAGCATGGATGGCTGATGGATAAATGTATTGTCCCAAAATCTATGTATAGTCCCAAATAGAAATAGCCCATTTGATATGTGATGCCCCATCTACACTGCCATATAATGCAGCTGAATTGCATTAAACTGCATTATATGGCAGTATAGGCTTAAAAATAGATTCTTGATAGATCATAGAATCATAGAATTGGAAGAGACCTCATGGGCCATCCAGTCCAACCCCCTGCCAAGAAGCAGGACAATTGCATTCAAAGCACTCCCGACAGATGGCCATCTAGCCTCTGTTTAAAAACCTCTAAAGAAGGAGCCTTCACCACAGTCCGGGGCAGAGAGTTCCACTGCTGAATAGCTCTCACAGTCAGGAAGTTCTTCCTAATGTTCAGATGGAATCTCCTTTCTTCTAGTTTGAAGCCATTGCTCCGCATCCTTGTCTCCAGGGCAGCAGAAAACAAGCTTGCTCCCTCCTCCCTATGACTTCCTCTCACATATTTATACATGGCTATAATGTCTCCTCTCAGCCTTCTCTTCTTTAGGCTAAACATGCCCAGCTCTTTAAGCTGCTCCTCATAGGTCTTGTCCAGACCCCTGATCATTTTAGTCGCCCCCCTCTGGACACTCGGCCTCCTCTGGGCAGATCATTTTGGCCAAATGCCTCATCACACTAGAGCATGGATCTATTTTAAATCTGTTTGCTTCCTCCTGCAGAATTCCAGGGTTTGAGTTTAGTGAGGTCCAGGATCTGTCTGGCTGAGCAGTTTAAATTTCTGAAACATTTTTTTATTGCTTGCACAGCCCCAGTAGCTACGATTAACTCAGCCCTATTTGTTAAATAATTATGTCTGAATTAGTCAGTGGAAATAGCTTTTATAGTTGTTTCCAGAGCATTGTATTCCCAGCAATTACTACTCAGATTAAGAGAAATATGTTTTTTTTTTCAGTAGTGTTTGATCAGAATACTGTTTGGTGGGCTTAATGTGATGAGTTTGGATACCAGTTTTTAAGGAAATCTAAAGAAGCAAGCTAGAATATGCTGACAGCAACTATGCAAAACCTTTGGAGCCCAGTTAGGTTCATTCTACCTGCATGAATAATTAAAGATCGCCTCCAAATGTCTACAGTCCTTATTCCTTTCCTTTTGTCAGAACATGCATCATTATTTATATTGGTCCTAATTCTTAATACTTCAGCTTAACTGTGTTGCAGATAGAACTGTTATGTACTAGTCATTTATCATTAGGCCTAAACTTTTGGAGTCAGATGATATTTATTCTTCCTTCCCTCCCACTCCAAAACCCCTTAGGTGGCATATGAAACCTTATAATGCCTCAAATTCATCATGGCTTCACAACTTGCTTTTCATAATTCTGAAGGCAGGAGTTCTGAAAACACTTTGGGGAGTTCTGAAATGCTAAATCCTGTGCCACTATGGAAACTTTAATAGCATTACCTTCTCTGTCATAATAATAAGGAAATACAATCAAGAAGTATTGAAAAATCTGGCCTGTTCCCACGATGTGTCCTCAATTCCTTTGACTTTGCAACACAAGTCCTAGATGAGATTCAAATGCAATTTTTTTTGCACAATAAAATGGGGCTGGCAATTTTGAAATGAACAATATTCCCAAAGAAGCACCAAGATGAAAAAAGTGTGTAATGCTGAGTACGTAAGCAGAAATTCCCATTGCCACATTTGGTTTTCTGGTAGAAAGAGATGTGTAAAAGGTGGAAAGCGAGGATAATTGATATCATAGATGAAACTTTATTCTTAGGGTTCTAGATTCAAATGGTTAATTGCATAGACCATTCTTATGTGAGAAGTGGGGGGAGGGGTTTGTACAGTATAGCTCATGCTCTGTGGCATCCTATGGGAAGGAGATGAGAACAGAGGGGACATCACTAAGGGATACTTCACTGTTGGCCAGCCAGCATACTTGAGATCTTGGTGAAGGCAAATGACACTGCAGCAAGTGGCACCGTAATCCATCATATGTGTCATATGGTAGTAGTCTGCTGGTTTCTGCCATCTCCTGAGATATTCCTTCCTTCTGCATCTGGTCTAATTCCATTCCTCTCTTCCCACTCAAATTCAAATTCTACCCTTTACAGGAAGAGATCCAGAAGAAGTGTGTGATTCCTTTCCCACCAATCATGCTTTTGTGAATTAGCCACCACTGTAGGGTGATAACAAGAACATAAAGGACTAACATTAGAAAGCTCTCCTTGTTGTTCCACGGCTGGACAAACAGTGTGTTCAGTTGCTTCTGGGAAATAGTGTAACCACCGTGCATCCTAAGAATTCTCCTTATGCTGCAACTTCTATAATAAAACAGCTCCATCAGGTAAATAACAAGGCAATAGCAACATTCTTATCATAACTGTTCTCCTTTTACTACTAGCTTTCAATAAGGCCCCAAGTGGCTTTCAATGGAGAAGAAAAGAAGTAAGCAGGTCTGTTAAGCTGACCCTCTTCCTATAGTTGCTTCTTTGTCTACAGCAGTGGTTTTCAAAGTGTGCTCTGCAGAGCTCTTGGGGCTCTGCGAAGCATACTGAGGAGCTCCACAGTTCCTTCTTCCTCCTGCCTCCTCCTCCTTTCCCTCCAAGCTTCCATTCTCTTTCCTTCTCCTCCCCCTACTTTTCTTGCCACCAAAGCCTTTTTTCCTCATATCCCTCGCCTCTCTTGCTGCCAAAACCATATTTCCTCACTTCCCTCTCTCCCAAAAGTCTTTTTTTCTCACCACTCAGATCCTTTTCCCTCGCTTTGTTTGCTTCTAAAACCTTATTTCCCTCCCACTGCTCAGGTAGTGCTTTGATTGTGTTTTTCCTGCATGGCAAAACGGAGTTGGACTGGAAGGCTCCTGGGATTTCTATTATTATTATTATTATTATTATTATTATTATTATTATTATTATTACAAAGGGTGAATGGTCATGCTCACACACTTGAATACAACACCAATTGGATGCCAGCCATACATAATATTATCTCCATCTGGTGTAGTAACAATGACAGGTAGTGGGTAAAGAATATACCCCAGATTTTAGCTTGAAGGTTAAGGAGTTGTCCAAGGTGCTGAACCTATTTTGGTGATAGGGTACAACACCTTGAGTAACTCCAAGAGCAGACTAAAATCCAAAGTATGTTCACCACCCTGTTAACATGGAAACCACCAGTTGCCAATATATAATAAGATATACTGCAAAAAGGAGAAGTGACAGGAAAGGTGAAAAAACACACACACAGTTCCTAATTTTGCACAGATTATGAATTAGATGGAAATGGTTGCTAATAAGGTAGGGATGCAGAGCAGAAGTTCACAGCCAAGCTGTTAGAATGAACCATGCTCTTTTGCCTCTCCCTCAGCTTCAATCCAGTTAATGATTTCTAATAAAATTTAGATGAAACTGTATGGTATCCTCACACAATTTAAGAAGTCACTTTCCCTTTAATATCATAACCAATTTGTCTCATTCAATTAGAATATGTCTTGTTGGAATGCCTTTGAAGACATTCTGATGAGTTTTTGAAGCATTGGAGGAGCTGCCCTGCTTTGCTGCATTGGGCCAAACGTCTTTGTAGTGCTGAATGTTGTTTTGAACACTGTGCAAAACAAAACAGAGAGAAACTATGCTCTCGGCATATCTGTATATATTAATTGAAATATATAAATACTTTGGACACATTTTCCTCTCTTTTCTGTCTCATCTCTAGACAAGATGCTGACCTCTTTCCCCCCAAATAGGCTTTATTTAAAAGTCAAAATAAATCCACTAATAGCTGTCAACAGGTTTCCTACTAAAAGAAATTAAGATTAACAAATTAATCTCAGTTCAATGGTGACAGCAATGAGGTAACCCTGAGTCCCTTCGGGAAGAGAAGGCAGATTATAAATAAATTATTATTATTATTATTATTATTATTATTATTATTATTATTATTATCATTATCATTATTATTATTAGTTGAAACACTCATGTTCCAAGCTCTAGGCAATCTGTGACAACAATATCCATACTCCACTGTTGTCTCCATTTAGGATGTTTACTTCCACACAACTTGAAAGTGTTCATTTGCCCCCAACCACCTATGATTTTTTTAAATTTAAATTTTTATTTTAAAAAAAGCCTCTTGTGCAAAGGAATTTTAAAAATAATACAGTTTCCCATTCAAAATCTCCAGTGTAGCTCCTGACATTTTATAATGCCCTTTTGCTCACCAAAAACTGGTACAGTTTTAGGTCCCATGGATAGGAATATAATATTGAGACTGAGGAAATAAATTGTGTCATTCCATTCTGCTTTGAAAATGCAACACTCTGTCAGGTTCTATGTGTGACATTCAAGAATCATATTGAAAATCTTGAACACATCAAGAGAGGGTGACTAAGATGGTAAACATCCAGAAACCAAGCCCTATGAGGAATGTGTGTGTGTGTTTGTATATAGGAAATGAGAAAACTAAGAGGTAGACATATTTAAATACCTAGGTAGATATTATGTAGAAAATAGAGCAAGCTACTTTTCTGCTAATCCAGAAACTCAAACCATGGATTCAAAATGAAGGCCCAAGAAAGTCAGACTAGATAACCTTAAAAATGTCCAGAGAGGACACACTTTGTTGGGCATGGATAAAGGAAATGGATACAACTCCCATAAATATGAGAGTGTACATGAAACGAGATTCCACCTGAGCATTGGGAAAAAATTCTTATCTGTAAGAACTATTTTGAGAGTGGGAAAGATTATCTCAGAGAGTGGAGAACTCTTCTTCTGTGGAAAACTTTCAATAAAGATTGAATGGCAATTTTCTAGGTAAGTTTTATGACCTCACCACATGAAGAAATGGCAACAACCTAGGACACTTCTGTCTCAATTGAGCCACAGAGTCCTACGGAGCCCATCACATGACATAACTTCCAGCGGTACTCTGGGGCTCAACTGGGGCGGCAGCATCCTATGATGCTGCACCACCAACGTGGGAGTTTTTCCATGTTCCATTAGAAACAATGAAGCCATTGCAGGGAGGGAGCCACGCAGCTACACTTCCCCATGTGTGATGGAGACGCATCCGTTGCTGGTGAGGTTTGTGAATCAATCCAGAGGGCGTAATCAATGTGATGAGATCCTTAGTTGTTTCCCCACATGGCAAAGGTTGGATTCAGGTCTTTATGACACAGAGGTGTTGAACCAACACAATAATGGAGCCATAAGCTTTATTGATGGTCCCGATTGCACAACATCACAAAATACTCTCACAACTAGGACTCGGAGCAATGGGTTCAAATTACAGGAAAAAAGATTCCAAGTGAACATTAGGAAGAACTTCTTGACCGTACAAGCTGTTCAGTGGTGGAACTCTCTGCTTCAGAGTGTGGTGGATGCTCCTTCCTTGGAAGCTTTTAAACAGAGGCTAGATAGTCATCTGTCAGGGATACTTTAATTGTGCTTTCCTGCATGGCAGGAGGTTGGACTAGATGACCAATGTGGTCTCTTCCAACTCTATTATTCTATGATTCTATGGAAAGCACTGGCAAACAGATCTTGCTTTCTATATCCAAAGAACTACCAGACTAAAGTGCTAACTCTTGTATCCATTTTTCCCCTTTGTATCTACAGTGCAGGCATGTTTTGTGATCTTCGTTAGGAGTCACTTGTTCATTTTATTATTTTACTTTATTTTATTTATTTCCGGTATTTCTACCCCGTCTCTTCTCAACCCCTGAAGCAGGACTCAGGACGACTTACATTTGGCAGCAATTTGATCCCACTACATATAATAAAGCAATGTAATAATAATTAAAACAATAAATAGAACATTCATTAAAAACAATAAAAACAGTATTAGCCATATCATCATTGCAGTCGAATTCTATATCCAAAGTGCTATAAATGTAAGGTTTTGATCTTAGCCCTTTCAGATTTCTGCATCTCACCCTCAAATAGGTTGACCAATTTGCTGGTGTACAGCCTTAGAAAATAAATGTTATACATATGTTTTAATTATATGCTTTTAGTATTTCTACATTTAAAAAGATTGCAATCTACCCTCACTATATTATAGGAGTAAGAGATCTAAAATATATAATGCATGCTCACGACCAATTTAAATGCTCTCTTGGTCCCTTCCCCTTCCTTTATTTCATTTATTGGGGGGGGGGGGAGAAGACAGAGCATTTAGTACATTTTAATCATTTTTAATATTCAATTTACTAATTATTGGACTGAGTTCACAGGACCATGCATCAGCAAATCATGAGCTATGGTAACTCCTATCATAAATTCTCAAAATAGACATTCATTTTCTTTGGCAGTTCAGATTTAAGTGATGTTAGGCTACATTCAGACCACTCACCTACTTATGCTTTCCTTATGAACAGAAGCAATTGCACAAATTATTTTGAGAGGTAGCTATGTTGAATGCCAGCATATTGCAGCAATTTGGTTGTTGGATTAAAATTCTGTGACACCAGGATTCAGATCTCCACTCAGCCATGGAAACTCATTGGGTGATCTTGCATATCAGACTCTCTCAACCTGAGAGGAAGGCAAAGGCAAATTCTCTCTGAACAAATCATGCCAATAAAATCCTATTATAAGTTCACCTTGGAGTTGTCATCAGAAACCATTGAAAGGCACACAACAATAGCAATCAGCTGTGTTAACCATCTAAGAAAATATAGAAATGTGCTGTTGTCCCCATATTCTGCTAGTTTCTAGAGGACTTCCCAAGGACATCTGATTACTAATATGTAAAAAAAATGTTAAACTAGATGGGTCTGGCTGATCTGATTCTGCAAGATGCTTTAGATCAGTGTTTCTCAAACCATGCTCCTCCAAGTGTTTTGGACTTCAGCTCCCAGAAACCCCAACCATCTTACCAGCTATTAGGAACTGTGGGAGCTAAAGTCCAAAACATCTGGAGGAGCACAGTTTGAGAAACTCTGCTTTAGATATTTTGTACCTTAAATGCTTACAGTGTTATTACTAAGTTTGTTTATAGATCCTTAGATTTGGAAGAGATAACAAGGGTCATCTAATCCAACTCTTTCTGAAAATTGGGGGAATGGTGCCCTGGTTATGTAAGTAATTGTGCAAGGGAGGGGGGAGTTTCCAAGGTTCCTTTCTCCCTCATTTTAGAGCTATTGAGATGGAAAGTTCTACAATGGTAGAACACATTTACCACTGTTGCCCCACCCCCCCCAAAGTTTCAGAACATTTCACTCATCCACTGATTTTTAGGAATTTAATTTTTTTATGAACAACATTTATGTTGTAGTTTTACTTTTCAAAGGGGGTTGGGGCCTTTGGGAGAGGGGGTGGGTATTCCCACAGTTTTCCAGACTAATTTAGTCCGTAAAACTCTGATGCCTGAACTGCAGTCCAAACACTGGAAATGGTGGGTTTATCCCATGCCTTCTAAGAAAGCATGGAATATATCCACTATGTAATTAATTTGCTACAAACCAGGGTTTTCCTGGTTTGTAGCGAAATAATTCAGGTTTGTCCAGGATATCATCTGGGCAGCCCCTTCTTTATTGCTGGAGTTACTGCAATAAAGGGGCTGTCTGGATGCACTCTGAGTCTCTTCTCCAAGTTAAACATACTCGGAGATTTCAGAGTGGTACCAGAACCAGCATGATATAGTGGTTTGAGTGTTGGACTATAACTCTAGAGATCAGGTTCAATTTCCTGATCAGCCATGAAAACACACTGGATGATCTTGGGCAAGTCACCCCCCCCCCAAAAAAAAACCCCATAATAGGTTCACCTTAGGGTTGCCATAAGTTGGAAACAACTTGAAATCTCATAATAACATCAAACACCAGAACCTGGTCACACATCCTTTCATGTAAAAACTCATTGATGGTTTAATCCCTTCACACATTTTAGCTCTATTGTTTATGGGGGAAGAGATGTAATGCTATTCTACTACAAAACACTTCAAAATCTAACAACATTTCCCAGTATATTTTTCCCTCATCCTAAATTGTAATACCATCTCTCTGCTTTTTAACACTCTCTATACACTCCCACCCTGCCATTTCCCTGAGCAACTTGTTTGGAATCCTAGAAAGAATCTTTGGAGAGCAGTTTTCCTATTACATTGTTTTACTATATGGTATTGCATTCTGTACATTCATCATAATCATTCTGCTTAGGAAGGTGTCATACGGTATGCCTCATCTCCTACACCATTCTGCTAATAAAACATAGAGGTCTGAACTCTAAATTTGTATAGCTCATAAAAGTGAAAAATTGATAGTGCTACTTAAGGAGACTGAATTGTCACCAAGTAGGCTTCCAGCCATATATGCTGAAATGTGTTCAACAATGAATTATATAGGAAAGCCTTCTCAAACACCAGTGTCTTATTAAGCTCTTAATAAGTGGTTCTCAACCTGTGGATCCCCAGGTGTTTAGGCCTACAACTCCCAGAAATCCCAGCCAATTTACCAGCTGTTAGGATTTCTGGGAGTTGCTGGCCAAAACACCTGGAAACTAACAGGTTGAGAGCCTCTACTCTACATGAACCACCGATGGGTCCTATTCCTAGTGACAATGACATTGAATTATGGCCCTGCCACATTTATTTATTTGATTTATACCCTGCCCTCATATCAAGTGGCTCACACCAAGTTGAAACAAAGTGCAGCCACAACCTAGTTGACGCAAAAACATTAAATAAACAATTTGATTAAAATAACTAAATTACCACAATTTAATATGCATTAAATCACAGCAAAATGGGAGCACATCCCATTAAAATATCTTTCTGTTGGAAAAATCTAGAAAGCCAAAAGCTAATGTTAGGATTGTCCAAGCCATTGTATTTCTCATTTCTATGTATAATTTTGAGATACAGTTCTGGAGAAGAGTTCCACAGATACTGTAGACTGCTAAAAAAACAAATACATGTGTCCTAGAGCAAGACATCACTTACTAATAGAGCCTCATCACATTAGAATATGGATCCTCTTTACATCCAGTTTCTGCCTTCCGAAGAAGCCTGGGACTTGTAGTTTAGGGGAGGGGCCTTTAAACTGCTCAGACAGGTCCTGCGCCTCACTAAACTACAAACCCCTGAATTCTACAGGAGGCAGAACCCTGATTTAAAGTGAATCCATGCTCTAGTGCAGTGGTTCTCAACCTTGGGTCCCCAGATGTTTTTGGCCTACAACTCCCAGAAATCCCAACCAGTTTACCAGCTGTTAGGATTTCTGGGAGTTGAAATCCAAAAACATCTGGGGACCCCAGGTTGAGAACCACTGCTCTAGTGTGATGAGAGTCCAGAAGAGAGAATCAAGCTTGGTAGGATAGAAGGTGCATTCCAGATGGGTAGAATCAGTCAATGAAGTCAAGCTCAAGCTAAGACCAGAGCAGGGTTACTGATGATAGGGTGATTCTTCAGAAACAACAACAGTAGTTTCTGAAGAGTTGCATGGAGATTGTGCTAATGGTTTCCTGTAAGAATACTCACAAGCTGGCATTCCACTATAAAGAGCTAGATCAGTGGTTCTCAGCCTGTGGATCCCCAGATGTTTTGGCCTTGAACTCCCAGAAATCCTAACACCTGGTAAATTGACTGGGATTTCTGGAAGTTGTAGGCCAAAACACCTGGGGTCCCACAAGTTGAGAACCACTGAGCTAGATGGTGGTCCTTGGAGAACGTTGCAGGGATAGATATATGTCACTGTTTGGAGCTATGTGTCTGCCCTTCACCCTTTATTTGTTTTCTGTTTGGTTGGCTCTGTCTAGATTCAGCATGTACATTGGTAAATCAGATCAAATAGTCAATAAATAGTGTATGTCTCCAGAGATTTCTTCTCCAGTTGGTAACTGTTATATTTGAAATGTGTCATTGCCCTGGCAAGTGGGGCGTACATGACCATATTTTTGCTGTAGCTTAAGGGAGTTCAGTTTTGAAGAAGTTCCTTCTCCGTGAAACTGATTGATTCTGCAGCATTGGATAAGAGATTCTCCCTGAAGCAGCCACCATCAGGTCCAGTGCTTGCATTATGCTGTCGGGTTTGATCAGGAAATAACACTGTGTCGAAAGTCTCCACTGACCATGATTGCATTGCATTAATAGCGCCAATAGAAGTTTAAGTTCCTTTCTGTTATTGCTGCAGCAAGAAAGTAAAGGGACTGTCTTTAGCCCTTGTGTTATTTAAGGATACATTTTCCAAACCTGCTTACTTTGCCAGAAAGCTCTGACAAACCATATTGATTTCAGGAAGCCAAGGATTATAACATTCTACCAGGAAGAATCTACCTAGTTAGTTAGGTCTTGTCTCTTATGTTGTTATCAGGCTAGTTTGCTGTTAAACTATGTTGATAACACTGCGGATTCAAGTCAGATCTAGTTTATCCCCAAGTCTTAATCCTGTTTCATACAGGAAAGCACTAGAATTGCTTCTATAAGGAAACTAAGGAAGTTGAAGCAGTATCACAGAGTTGTACATATATAATGTAAAGGCAAAAACAAATACAAAATCCTATATTTAGGCCAAAAAGCAAATGCACTGGTATAGGATAGAGGACAAATGAATCGGCAGTATTACATGTGAAAAGACACTGGGATTAGGTTTCAAGTTATCAATGGTTAGAAGTTAAAGCTGTACCTTTTTCAGGAATGTTTATGAAGAGGAGTTTAAAATAAAAATGTTGGATCTTAAAGACATTGAAAGAGATAGTATAATAGGCTCTGTACAAGTATGACTTCTAAAGAAAGAGCTTACTATTTTGAGAAAAGCTTTGATGTAGAAATGTAACTTACAAATATATAGTGAAGAGACTTTTGATATAAAAATGTTTCATACATATATGGCTTTGTTAAAAACAGTGGACATGCCTTTACAAATTAATTTTCCATTCTTTAGAGGTGATAAAATGTTGCACTTCACAAACAATTGTGAGTCTTAAAAATACACTTGCCATACTTTAGAAGTTGTAATGTTGTGCTCTGCAGATGCAGACATAATTAATTGACATGCTTCCTTACTATAACTTTGATAGAACTTCCCACTTGCCTATCAATAAGCACACTTATATACTTTGTGGTATTTAAAAATAGTTTTAAATATATATTTGGCACAAGAAAGAAAGGCTTGTTGTTTCAAGGGGTTCTTTTAGGGAGTAAAGGGAGGGACCAGTTCATTTAGGGAGTAAAGGGAGGATATAAAATTGTGCTGAATTTTGTTTGTGTGCCTTTGTGTACCATTTTCTTGCAAAAATTGTGATAAAATACTTTACTACTTCACCAATAATTTCAGACTGGTACTTTTGGAGTGATCCTTGGGCCTACGTTTCTTTCATGGATCCCCATCTTGTCAATTACTGACAATAGCCATTTGTTTAGAACTCCACAAACTCTATGTGATACCATATAAATTCCTTGTGTTTTCAGCTTTGACTTGTTTCTTGGACTATTCTATTTAGTGACTCCATAACTGATATTTCAAACTGTTTTTCATGCGTAAACTCCAGACTGCTTTGACCATGGTTCTGCTATTTGTAATCCTGAACTGTTTTGGTATCTCTGTTTTTAGTTCTTTAGGACTACAGGTGTACCTGGACACATTATCCTGAGGCAATACAACCTCAGCCTGGCCTTCCAGAAAGGACTAAAACTTGACAATGTTTTAGAAAAATGATCAACATTAGTTGATGGTATCAAAGGCTGAAAGTCCAGCAACAGAATAGTTTCCAGTATAAGTTATCCATCAAAATAGCTCAGATATTCTCTGTCTAGATCATTAGTTGATTTTCCATATGGTCTTGATTTCAACATGGTCAACAGTAGAGAATTTTGTAGTCAGAGATTTGCGGTCCCAAATTTCTGACAACTAAACACTGAGAACCACTGATCTAGACAATCTATCTCCTTCAACAATCCATGCAATTTTTACTACCTTGCCAATCTATTGTTGAACAATCAAAATCCAAAACTACATCTGTTAGAACTATTAGCTAAGGTATCCAAGTCAAAATTGTATTTACAAAGTAAACCAACTAGTTTGCCAAACTCTAGTTCCCAGGCATTCTGTTATTCTAGGGAAATTTAACAGGGGGTAGACACCACCACTTTCCACATTTACCAGATTCTACTCAAACTGTAGAGCATCCAGTCAATTCTAAGGGAAACAAAATGTTAGCAATCTAGAGCAAGTTGATTAAATCAATTCTGTGCCTTCGGAAAAATAAGTTCTTCATCTTCCTAACTCTGAATAACAAAAACAAAACTTATTTATGCTTGCACATTAATTATATCATTTGTTTCATAAGTGATTAAAGTTTAAACTCCACAAGTCATGATCTGTTAGCTATTTAGTGGACACACAGTCCTCCAGTATACACTCACCTAGGAATAAGTGTTACTGAACATAGTATGGATTACTTCCAACTGAGCAAGCATGTATAAAGTTGGGTTTCATATCTTCCGAAGGAATGTGAGATTTGAATTATTTTCATTATTTTTCATATTTATGTCTCTATATTCTGCTCACAACACACATTCATATACATACCAAGCAAGAAAGCCTCAATTATTCAGCTTTGAAAGGTTGAAAAGATGATATGGAAGGACAACATCATACTAAATCAGCTTTAAGAGAGCTCCCAGTTCCGGAAATTACTACATTTCTCCCTTGGTTTGTGCCTGCCATTTCCTGCTACTAATGCATGCCTATGCGGTATACTTGGATCATTCTTTGTCATCTCATTTCTGTCTTGTATTTGCTGAATAGAATGCACTCCTGGTTATATTCTAAATATTGGATGAAAGCAAGACATGTAATTTGGAAAAAGGAAAACTTTTTACTCCCACCCAAGAGTTATTTTCATTACAAATAAAGATGTAAATTACGCAACACTGATCAATCTAGTGACTATAATTAGATAGTCGGAGACTTTCTAATTATATGTTCTAGGAAGGTGACAAAAGTCAAATATTGAACTTCAGCATACTAGACACTTTCTTCTGAAATATAATGTATTCAGAAAGAAGAGTGTACAATTACCATAATTTAAAAGGGTTTTTTTATTAGAAAGGTTAATATTGTCTTGTAAATAGGCCTGTGATTTGCATTTTTCATTATAACATATTTTGCACCACAAATAAGTTCATTAAGTGATTTGAAGGACACCGCCATGTCTCAAAGAACATATGTTGCATGCAGGAATAATATTATTCTGCAATACCATCATTATCAATTATTAGCCATGATTCTATATCATTGGCTATATTGCATAATTTTATAGATATTTAATTATGTAGAAAAGGTGCAAAAGAAATTAACAAGACAAAGTTGTGTTAAGTTGGCAAATGAAAAGAGTGAGACCAAGTCTGAATGATCATCAGCCATCATCCAAATCTTCACTAGAATTATTTCAGGAACTGTTATTAATAACTAAATCTTGCTAATGAATGAAGAAATACATGACTATATCATTTAAGTGACTGCACACGCTCCTTCTTCATTATCACTGTGAATGGAGACTGCCGATAAGATTCTGGTTTCAGATTGTATGTCCTAAAATTTGCACTTCCTCACTCTCGGTATCATACCACCTCTTTAAGGAGCCCTCTTCTATACATGGTTTAGCTTTTTTCCTGCTTATTTTTGCTGTTGAAATTGTTTTGAACTTTGCAAATTAACTTTAAAACTGAATTAAACTTATCCAGTCCAATTTCTTCATGCTCCAAACAATTCTCAATTTGTCTCCTTCAATTCAAGATTCAACCACATTATTTGCATCACTCCAGCTACCTTGTGTACAACTTGTTAATCTTGTGTGGGGCGGGGGGATAACATCTGTGTAAAATTATGCAGAAGTGGGAAAAGAGGAAAGGATTCAAGTTTTTTCTTCCTTTTCAAAATTCTTAAACCTAAGAGTATTTATTAAAATTGAGTGGTTAAAAAATCAGACTAGAATAAGGAGGAATTACTGGTTGAATATACTTTATCTGAAATGGATTTGCATTTTTGAATACCTGTATTTGCATATACATTTATAATGAGATATCTTGGAGATGGGACCTGTATCTAAACAGGAAATTCATTTATGTTTCATATGCCCCTTATACAAATAATAATAATAATAATAATAATAATAATAATAATAATAATTTTATTTGTACCCCATCACCATCTCACTGAAGAAACTCGGGGCGACTCACGAAGCACTCCAAAGTGCCGCACATAAAATAGACAATACGTAGACATAAAGATGATAATAACATGAGATTACAGTCACCAACACACATAAAATCACATAATAAAATATTAAAATTCATAAAATGCAGTTATAACTGCAGATAAAACTGGTTGTTTTCAATTAACGAGCCGAGTGCCAGAGTGAAGCCAACTCAGACTAACCCTTAAAATCTACTCAAGATCAAAGCCTTGTTTAAAAAGCCATGTTTTTAGACTGGATCAGAAAACCTGGAGAGAGGGGGCTAACCTAATCTCTCTAGGAAGGGCATTCCAGAGCTGGGGGGCCATCACCGAGAAGCCCTCTCTCTCATCCCCACCAACAGTATTTGGGATGGTGGTGGGACCCAGAGAAGGGCCTCCCCAGCAGATCTCAAAGCCTGTGTTGGCTCATAGAAACAGATGCAGTCTTGCAAATAGGTTGGTCGCAGTGTGCAACCTATTTTAATAATTTTGTGTATAAAATAAAGTCACTATCTCAGCCACCTATGTGCACAATTTCATATTCTGCAGCATTTTGGATTTCTGGATAAGGGATTCTCAACTTGTACTACACACAATTAACAGTCAGACTATGCAATCTGGATTAAATAAAATACAACTGTATGAATGACGGGAATGTATGTGGTTCCAACGCCAACGACAGTACACCTCTGTATATCAGTTTCTGGAAAACAGAAGCAGGAGAATGATGTGCTTTGTCTCAGCTTGTGTCATACATTTGGAGAACTTTCACACTACGCTGTTATAACACTGCAATTCCATTTTAGTTGGTAGACAATGCCCTATGGAGCCTTATGGGTTGTAATATGTGTCCCATGCACATTACACCATTAAAGCATTTAACCGCCATGAAAACAACTGATTGAATCTTGAGGTTTGTAGTTTGGAGGGACACTGGAGCACTTTTGATGTGAATTCTAAATGCCCTTCCCTAAATTGCCAGTCCCAAGATTCCATACAATTACACTATGGCAATTAACATGGAATCATAGTGCTATTGGTTATGTAGTGTGAAAGGGTCCATGGACAGTCCAGAGCTTTGAGACACATGCAAAATTTACCTTAATTGCCAATCAATGTGGCGAGGAATTCAATTTTTTCTGTTTGTTAACATAAAAAAACAACCATAGAAGTTTAATAATAGCCAGACAAGTGAAAAGCACTACTACTACTGATAATAATAATAATAATAATAATAATAATAATAATCTTTATATATGTGTGTGTATGTATTTATATTTTATTTATTTATTTATTTATTTATTTATTTATTTATTATTTAAACTTATATGCCGCCACTCCCCTGGGGCTCGGAGCGGCTTACAAGAATAGCTAAAATCTAACAAAGTTTAAAAGCAATTTAAAACAATTTAAAAACAACAGTATCAAACATTAAAAGCCTGTCGAAACAGGTATGTCTTACATGCCCTGCGGAAAGCTGGTAAGTCCCGCAGGGCACGAACCTCAGGTGGCAGAGCATTCCAGACTGATGGCGCCACTGCTGTGAAGGCTCTGCGTCTGGTTGCCGCTAGACGCAAGGTCTTGACACTGGGGACATCCAATAGATCTTGGTCCTCAGAACGGAGGGATCTCTGGGGTTGGTAGGGGGTGAGACGATCCCTCAGATACATTGGCCCCAGACCATGCAAGGCCTTAAAGGTGAGTAATAGGGCTGGGCGGTTTCGTTTCGTTAATTCGTAATTCGTTAATAATTCGTTAATTTTTTCAATTACAAAACGATAACGAACCATTCTGGAGCAATTATTAAAAACGAATTTTCAAAAACGTTTTGTAAATGCTTCGTATTTCGATATTGTATTCGTTCGTTATTGTTTTGAGGTCGTTTCGTTATTATTTCCGCATGTCTGGGCCAGTTTTATGGTTTAATTAGTGAAAAAAAATTATAATATCACACCAACAGTCAACAACAGAGGGAGAGGGAAGCTTCAGAAGGTTTTGGAGGTTTTTTAGCGTATTTCGCGGTCGCGTCCGCCATTAA
Organism: Anolis sagrei ordinatus; assembly: GCF_025583915.1. Taxonomy (NCBI): domain Eukaryota; kingdom Metazoa; phylum Chordata; class Lepidosauria; order Squamata; family Anolidae; genus Anolis; species Anolis sagrei. The sequence goes on from NW_026847549.1 coordinate 133,871,189, forward strand.
CGAATCGATTCGTTATTGTTTCGGAAATCGATTCGTTAATTTTTTACCATTTACGAAATTTCGTAAACATCGAACTTTTTAAAAGGAAAATTTTGTAATTATTTTAAATATCGAAACAAAAAAACCCCCCAAATACAAATCGATTTTAGAAACAAATTTTTCCGTTGTTACCCAGGCCTAGTATACATCACTTGATAGTGATCCGGTGCTCAATTGGTAACCAATGCAGCTGTAGTAAGATTGGTGTTATGTGGCATCTCATCGGAATTCCCGCAAGAAGCCGAGCAGCTGCGTTTTGTACCAACTTGAGCTTCCGAATCACCGACAGAGGGAGGCCAATGTAGAGGGCGTTACAGTAATCCAGTCTTTGCTGTTAATAGGGAAGTAAATATTTAGCCTTGTATAGCAATTGCTTTTAGGCTTTATGACTAAAAAGCCTCCATCTCCTCAACTGCTAGTTTGCTTCTGTAAACATTTAATCTTGTGCATTTTTCATGTTCTATTTTATATGTATAACACAGGCATTGTAATTTATGGGTTCAGCTTATTTTGTCCTGACCTCTGTCATGGGCTTTGAAGGTGCAAATGGATCTTCTATTTCATAATGTTTGCTGCTGTGTTTATCCCTTGTCATTTTGATTTGTAATGTATTGCAACCTGGGTACTACTAATGTCTGAATTTAGTTCTTTGTTTAGAGGATTGTCCAGACCCCCCCCCAAAAAAAACCCAACACTTTTAAGTCCTATTAAACTAAACAGCGGCTTTAAGCATATTCATTTTAACTTTTTAAATTGATGATGATGTTTAAATGTGCTTCTTTTGCCCTATATGGATTGTATCCTTTGGTTGCACTTGGGATTTTGATCTACAATCCTACTCCTGGTGGCTGCTTATAGGTTAAGATATGCCATCACTCTTAATGTTTTCATACATACAACTTGAAAGAATAAAAGACCATTTCATATTCCATGTACATTAATTGTTGCTGCTTAGGTTGGCAGGTAGAGAGTGCACATTGCCATTCCTCTAGCAATTTATTCAGATTGCATAATTTAAGGATGGCCGATATTGGATGTCTCATGTCAGAATGCTTATTGCATGCAGCTCTGCAGCTACATCTTAGTTCCGAATGCAGCAAAGCTATACACACAGAGCAAGCTGCTCTATGTACACATTTCCGTGGCTGGAAGTGGGTGAATATTTTGTGTTTGCAAAGAAGAGACTTCAGCAAGAACATTTGTTCTTTTGTGTGTGGTGTAAAATGCCAAAGGGCAACCTCCACATTAACAATTATTTGTACTATGATTTTTTTTTTCTGGACTAGATGCATGCCTTTCTTTAAATTTTCCCTGAAACTAAATGATGCTTCTATTTAATAGGAAAATGCCAGATATTTATGATGCAATGATGCAGCTGACTTTTAGCTATGAGACTCTTTGGGAGTTTTTTCCAAGCAGGTGGATTTCAGACAAATAAATGAAAAAGACAGATGGAACATTTTCCCCTTCCATACCTATAAGTCAATCAGTTTTTCATTTCTAATCTGTGGTTCAACATTTGATCTCCAGATGGTGTGACATTGCCGTGAAATTATATGCCTTCTGAACTCATTTTACAGAGAGGCCACAGATTGTAAATCTTTGCAAAGGGCCCCAGAGGCATGAGAGGAGCAGGAGAAAGGAAGAACTCAAAGATATGCATTGCAGTTACAGCACAATATCCATAGATTAGAGATCCACAATTTCACTTACCAGTGCTCCAAGTATTGTCAAAGACTTTCATGGCCGGAATCACTGGGTTGTTGTAGTTTTTTTTTTTTTACCTCTGAGGATGCTTGCCAGAGATGCAGGCAAAATGTCAGGAGAGAATGCCTCTAGACCATGGCCATATAGCCCGAAAAAACCTACAACAACCCAGTGCTCCAAGTGTTTGTGGGCCTCACTAGATTCTCCAGTGTGATTCTGTGGTATGCTTCCAGCCCATGTATAGTCAAAATATAGGCTTTGATATTATCCATGGTTTTAGGTATCCACTAACATATCCTCAATAGATATGGGGCCCATACTATATTTTAAATACAGAAAATATCATTTTCTGTGCAGGAGTAACTATTTCTGCACTGAAATATTATCCTCCAAAAGGACAGTGGTGTTTTCTGCACAAAACAACCATCTACAAATTTTGCGCAAAATAAGTTCCAAACTTATTATGCGCAAAATTTGTAAGTGGTTGCTTTTTTCCTAACTTTTTCTGCACAATCATTACAGGATTCTTCTCCTCAGAGTTTGTCAACCTTTAAAATTCATGTTCTTCAACCATGTTCTGAATATTTTTGAATATTCCTTCCATTCCTAGAGCAAAGAAATCAATGCTAAAGGAACAAGCTTAGGCTTTGTTATAAGAACTACCTTAGAGACAGAATAGCTTTCTAAGGGTGCTGTGCTAACACAGAAGTAAGCTATTTTTACTTTTAGAAACAAGAACTTAAAGGGTAATGGACAGTTGGAATGCCAAGTGTTGCAGGATTTCCAAAGCCCAAATGTAATTTCTCAAAATAAAAAACACTGACAAAAATTTCAGAAATGTATAAAAACTTGAAGAATATTTGTGCGAAATGTAAAACTCACCAAGGGGCTTTTTATCATAGGTGGTAGACTTGTAAAGCTAAAAATTATTGGAATGTGATACAAAATCTGATACAAGAAATGTTTAAAGCTAAAGTTAAACCTAACCCAACCTTGTTCTTACTAGGATTACTGAACGACAGATTTGTAAAAAATGCTAAAATATTACACTGCATCATTCTAGCAGCAAGAATATACTCAAAACAGGAAGACTACAAACTTACCTCAAGAAAAAGCTGGATTATGAAAATGTTAGAAATAGCAGAAATGAACAAATTATCATGTTTGATCAAAAAAGAAATCAATAGAACCCTTTTGTAAAGCCTGGAAATTTTTTATAACATAACAAAAAGAAAGGGAATGTGAAGTTACTTATGGGAATTTAAGATTAGTAAGAAACACATTAAACTAGAAGATAGAAGGAGAGTATTTGTATATAATAGGATAAGTGGGACAACACATAAGCCAGAAGTGTGGAGCTGCTCCAGTGTTTCACCAAACCTCCAGCACATTCCTTGATTTCGTATGGCATAGGGGAAACCTGGGTTTACCCGGTTTACTCCATGTAATGGACCAGTAGTTCCTGGAATTCATTTGGATATACAGGGGCTAATTCTGCTTAATAGGGATTTGGGATCAATGTAGACAACCCCTGAGTCATGGGAATAGGGCTGAAGAACAATAATTAATTCAATTTGTGATTGTGACAGTTTTTTTGGTATTGGCTGCTGGTTCACAATCTGCATTGATGGTTATGGGATCCTGGTGGGTCAAAAAGAAATTAGTGAACTTCCATGAGCATGTATTCTATTGAAAAACACGTAAATCTCTAAAGTCTCCACAAATAGAGATAAGCAGAGTGTGATCTATAAGGGATAGGTTACAAAACTTCTAAAATTATCATTGGCCGACAGGGCCAGTTGCACCATTGATAAATTAATTGGGATGTGGAACAATGTTAGGGTCAAAAGACTAAGAAGAAAACAGAGATTCTTTTCCCATCGTTCAGAGGTTTTCAACAGGGTTGTTTTCTGCTAAAACGGAAGTTAGAAGTTGCAAGTAAGTAATAATACTGTGGCTCCAGACACACCTGCAAAACACTCTGTTAAGGTCATTTCTGGCAGCTTTTCATCAAATGCTTGTTCATCCAGACTGAATACTGCTCCATAAAGAAAGGTCTGTATGCTTGCAGAAAACGAAGTAATTTTTATCAACTGTACATATACCAAGGCTATTTGATTGTAAGGTAAAGGCATAATGCGGCACATTGAACACACATGTATTAAATAGCAGTCTTTTTAAAAGTTTTATCTAAGAAGTTTTTACAAAAATCAAATTTATTACTAGTATTTTTTTGATACAGCTTATCTTTTACCTTTTTTAAAATCAAAATCTATCAATGATCGGGTCAAGGTATGGAACATCTTGAATTATTTCAGTGTCTTGAAATCCTCTGCTTTGAAGCTATCTAAATAATCTGTGGTCATTATTTTTGTTTTCTTGAAGGTTCACCTGTAAACCTGTCTTTCCCCTTTCTTCCCTACTTTCTTCAAAAATCATTCCAAGTCTTTGCTATTTTCTGCTAGTAGTATGGTGTCATCTGCATGTCTTAAATTGTCTGTACTCGTTCCTCCAATTTTCAGACATCTTCCTTCTGAGTCTAATTCTGCTTTAAGTATGATATATTTAGTGTGCCATAACCCCTTGTCAATTGCAGAAACTATTCTGTTTCTCCATGTTCTACCCTGAGTACATTAGGGCAATCAAATGTGATATACCCATTTCTTTGATAGCTATCCATAGTTTTCTGTGATCTACACAATCGGAAGCTTCCATATATTTTACAAAGCATCTTCTGAAATTCTTTGTTATGAAGCCAGCTTGTACCTCTGGCATTTCTCACACCATAAAAGTCTATGCTGTAGAATTTTCAACATTGTTTTGCTTCCATGCAATGGCCATATGGTTATTGAAATCCCTGGTGTCTCCTTTCTTGGGATCAGCTATTTAGTGTCCATATTTGTTCACAGATTTTCATTAAAACTACAGTAAAGTTTGTTTCTGTAGCTTGAGGCAGCTCTAATAGTATGCCATGTGTCCCTCAGGATTTATTTCTTAGAAGAACTCTTAGTTCTGCTTCCACTTCATTTTCAAATATTGTAGATTCATCTTCCTTGAGTAAATTTGTCATCCTTTCATCTTTTTAAATATATTGTTCAGTGTATTGTTTCCATTGTCTTTTTATTTCTACTTGGTCATACAATGTGTTCCCCTGCTCGTTTTATGGCATTCCCACTATTGGTTTATACTTCTCTTTGATTTCTCAGATCTTGTGAAAGAGATTTCTTGTTCTTTCTTTCTCTTCACTGATTGGTATAATAGTTCTCCTTGTCCCTGCACACCAGTTATCGAACAGTTGCATTCTGGGTTCTGACCTTATTCCTGTCACCTTTTACTTTTGTGTTTCATTTGTACTTAACTACTTGGAGAGTTTCATCTACCATTGTTGAACTTTTTTTCTTTTTGGCAGTAGATAGTGTCTTTTTGCATTTTTTCCCCTGATGATGTCTTTTTGGCTTCAGTCCAGAGTTCTGGCTCCAAGCCAATTAAACGTAACAGTTCAGGGTTGTTTTGATGGTTTGTTTGTTTTTCACACTACCTACAAATTCTATGGGGATACTCTTCACATTGCCTTTGGGCACAATTGTTTGTTGAGTGTTTTTTTTTGCTAGCTTTACTTTAATTTTTTATAGTAGCAGTTCCACGGTCTGTGTCACATTCCTTTATCACACCTTAAAATACCTCATCTCTGATGCCTGAAGTTCAGCATAGAATCTTTCAATTTCTTATTCTTTGTCTTTGTAGTTGGAGCATAAACTTATATTATGCTTATATTGATTGGATTACTTTGAATTTTTGTTGATATTATTTGGCCAGACTTTGCATTATATCCTATGCCTGATTTTCCAAAATCCCCAGATTCATGCTTCTCACTTTCCTTGTTCCTTTCCAGTCTGTTTCAGTCAAGAACGGCATTTTGGAGGCAGTTGCTGCTGATCTTGCCTATTGTAAGCAGGCACATGCAGCCACAGCAGGAGCTTTATTACATTGTTACTATACATTCTACAGCAACTCAGTTCTGAAAATTTGTATTTCTGCACTTTCACCATCCTTCTAATTATTCTACTGCTTAAAAAAAAACCTTCCACCTAGATAGAGAAAAAGGAGAAAGGGAAATCTGTGTAAGTACAAACTAACTTTTTTTTTTTTTATTAATTTTTATATGAGTTTCCTGTATTTTGTACAATGAAAGTGTGGGAACAATATGTTGGATAGAAAGGGTGGAAGAGAAAAAAAAAATGTGTTTATGGGAAAGGAGGGGGGGAAGGGAGGTAGAGAAAGAAGGTCCAAAAGTGAAGAGCGGGGGGGAGGGGGTGGAAAGATAGAGGGGGGGGGGGGGGGAAGGTCATCTGACTTCCGTTCAGTCTGCAGGGAAGATTCAGCTTATCTGCATATTATTTTTCTTCTCAAGGTTCTTGACTTTGTTTCTGTTGTAACAACCTTATATATCTAGTTTAATTTGTTTCTTTAGATATTCTTCTAGATAATTCCAGTTAGTTTGTTTGATTTTGTCATCCTTTTCTAGACTTTGTGAGAGTTTATCTAGGTTCTTAAAGTCCATGATCTTTTCAATCCATTCATCGCTAGTTGGGGTTTTTTTGTCTTTCCATTTTTTTGCAATCAAAATTCTTGCCGCTGTTGCTAGGTAAAGGAATATTTTTTCTTGATCCTTGTTAAATTTTATGCTTGTTATATTCAAGAGGTAAAATTCTGGTCTCATATCAAATTTTGTTTGTATTATGTTTTGAGTGTGCTTGTGGATCATTTGCCAAAATTTTTTAATTTCTCTACATAACCAGAATTGGTGATAATAAGTTCCAATTTCTTTTTTGCATTTCCAACAGAGTCCATCATTTTTTTTGTTGAATTTGGCTAACTGGGCTGGTGTTAAGTGCCATCTGTAAAAGGTCTTATACCAATTCTCCCTTATATTAGTAGCCTTTGTGAATTTTACCTTGTTTCTCCAGACTTGCTCCCAATCACTAAGTAATATTGAATGGCCGATGTCTTTGGCCCATTTGGTCATGTTTTCCTTTATCAGTTCCTTCTCATTTTTCCATTCTAGGAGTTTCTTGTATAGTATTTTTATCAACTGTCTGTCCTTTTTCATAATAATATCCCAGCATGTATCTATCTCATTGAAGCCAGTTTTCGAGTCAATTTTAAATTGTTCTTTAATTTGGAGATAATGAAGCCAGGTCATTCCGCTGTCCAATTTCTTCAATTCTTCTAAAGATCTTAGTTGCCACTCACCATTGGTCTTTATAAGCAACTGCTTGTAGATAATCCACTTATTTCTCGGGATTTCCCTCTTATGGTGTGCCTCTACTGGTGATATCCAGGCAGGTGTTTTTTTATAGAAGAAATTTTTGTATTTTGTCCAAGTCTTTAATAGGGAAGATCTTATGTAGTGATTTATAAAATTTCTTTCGATGGACGCTTTTTCATACCATAGGTATGCGTGCCATCCCCTCCTGATATTATACCCTTCGAGGGTTAAAATTTTTTTCTGGTCAAGAGTAGCCCATATTTTAGTCCATGATAGAGCGGACGCTTCATAGTAAGTTTGTAGGTCTGGTAATGCCAGACCGCCTCTTTGCGTTGCATCTATGAGGTTTTGGAATTTAATTCTATGTTTCTTCCCGTCCCAGATGAAATTTGAAATGTCTTTATTCCATTTTTTGAAGCATAACCCAGTTTTTATAATTGGGATCATCTGAAACAAGAATATGAGTTTTGGCAGCACACTCATTTTGACCACTGCTATTTTCCCTAGTAGGGATAAATTGAGATATTTCCAATTTTTTAGTTTTTTTTTGATCTCCTCCCAAACTTTTTCGTAGTTTTCTTTGAAAAGTTGTCTATTAGATGGGGAGATCACAATACCCAGATATTTGATTTTTTTTGTTATCTCTATCCCTGTGTCTTTGTAGATTTTTTCTTTTCCTTCTTTGTTTACATTCTTTGTTAACATTTTGGTTTTATTCTTATTTATTTTGAAACCTGCCATTTTCCCAAAACTTTCTATCTTTTCTATCCATTTGGCAGTGTTTTGTTCCGGGTTTTCTATTATACATAGTAGGTCGTCAGCGAAAGCTAAGACCTTGTATTCTTCCGATTGGATCTTCAGACCTTTAAGATCTTTACTTTCCCTAAGCCCTTCTAGGAGGACTTCCAGCACCAGTATGAAAAGAAGGGGAGATAGGGGACAACCCTGTCTTACCCCTTTCTGTATTTTTATCCTATCCGATTGTAAGCCATTAACTGTTATTGTCGCATTTTGTTTTGTATGTATAGCTTTTATGGCATTTTGGATGGAATATCCAATGTCCATTTCAGTTAGTACCGCTGAAATAAAATCCCAATTCGTGCGGTCAAAGGCCTTTTCCGCGTCTAGGAAGAGTAGGCCTATGTTTTTCTGTGGATTTTTCTCGTACAATTCAATAATGTCTATCACTATCCTTATATTGTCCCTCATTTGCCTATTTGGGAGAAATCCCCTTTGGTCTTCTTTTATTCTCCCTTGCAGTAGTTTCTTGAACCTCTCTGCCAGTAAACTCGTGAAGATTTTATAATCATAATTCAGGAGAGAGATGGGTCGGTAGTTTTTTAAATTTGAAGGTTCTGTATTTTCTTTATGAATAATTGTTATATTCGCTTCCTGCCAAGTTTCCGGCATTTCATCTCCTCCCAAGATATTGTTCATTATCTCTTTTAGTTGAGTGGCTGTTTCCTTCTTGAAGGCCTTGTAGTATTGGGCTGTAAGCCCATCTGGGCCTGGTGTCTTATTGGTCGCTAATTTGTTTATGCATCTTAATACTTCCTCTTCGTCTACCGGCTTGTTCATATATTCTCTTTCTAGATCAGAGATTCTTGGAATATTTTGTTTAGAGAGGAATGCTGTTATGTCATCTTTAGATATCATATCTTTTTTATAGAGGTCTTGATAGAATTTTTTGAATTGTTCGACGATGTCTTTCTCTTTGGTGTAATTCTTGTTTCCTTCCTTGATTTGGGTTATGAATCTTTGTTGTCTTCTCTTAGTTAGCTTTTTTGCTAGGTACTTCCCTGGTTTATTTGCTTTCGCAAAATTTTGTACCCTAAGGTAGTTCATTTTTCTGGCCATTTCATCAATTTGTGTTGCTTCGATTTCCTTCTTGATTATCTCTATTTCCAGTTTGATTTTTTTGTTTCCTTGTCTTTTCTTGAGTGTGTCTTCTTTTTCTTTCAACTTTTGTTCTAGTTTTGTTAACTTTTCTCTCCTTTTTTTATTTCTTATCGCTCCCTGTTGTATGAAATGGCCTCGCATGAAAGCTTTGCTCGCCTCCCAGACCATTTCTAATTTCGTTCCCTTATTGAGGTTATTGTCAAAAAATTCTTGTAGTATTTCTTTATTATGTTTTATGTCTTCCTCTGATTTTATTAGTGAGTCATCTAGTCTCCATTTTCTATATTGATAATTTATTTGCATTTCGATCTTTAATGGGCAATGGTCCGTGTGAATCCTTGGCAGTATTTCTACTTTGGTAGTTTTTGCTATTAGGCTGTTGGACGCCCAACACATATCTATTCTGGACCATGTGTCATGTCTATTAGAGTAGAACGTATAGTCCTTTGTTTCGGGGTTTTTTGTCCTCCAAGTATCTTTTAGCAGGAATTCTTGTTGTAGGTGTAGGAAATTTTGTGGTAGTCTCCCCCCTCTGGGGTCTCCCCCTCTTCCTTTTTTTTTTGATTTGTCCATTTTGCAGTCAAGTACCCCGTTAAAATCTCCTATTATTATTAGATCATTATATGTATGTTCTATTATTTTCTTCCTTAGGTATTTTACAAAGGTAGATTTTGTTCCATTTGGGGCGTAAATGTTACAAATTAGAATGTCCAGGTTCCTCACCTTGAGCTTGGCTGCAACTACTCTGCCTTCTTCATCTCTGAAGGCTAACTCTGGGTTATACTGTTCTTTTATATACAATGCTACTCCTTTTTTCTTTTTGGGAGCACATGAGTAAAATAGTTTCCCTAATTGTTTGTTTTCCAGGTGCGCCACATGTTTTTGCATTATATGCGTTTCCTGGAGTGCGATTAAATCACATTTCAGACTCTTAAATTGGTTGAATATTAGTTTTTTTTTATTTGGACTATTAAGCCCATTCACATTATTAGACATAATTCTTATTTTCATCATCGGGAATTAAATCAATTAAGTCCTTTGTATTTTTATTCTTGTGTATCTGCTTGGCGTAGTCTTCTGGTGACGTTTGTCTTGCTCTTTTTTCCCCTTTTCCTCTTTCTTTAGCTGATTCAGTCATTCCTGTGAATTCCATCTCTTCCTCCTCTGTTTCCTCAAATTCTTTGGAGGTCGCTCCATTTTCTTGATATCTCTTGTCTCGGTCTTGTTCTTGCTCTTTTTTTCTGATCTTCCTGTAAAAGTTTTTTGCCTTATCGACTGATGTAATCCAGTATTTTTCATCTCCATACGTGACCATTACTCCTTCATACTTTTCCCATCGGAACTTGATTTGTCGTTTCTTTAATTCGTCCGTTAGAAAATAATATTGTTTTCTTTTGGTCATCACGAATGCAGGCACCTCTCTTAGTATTGTCACTTTCCTTCCTTTAAATGTTGATATTTCTTTTGTCTTCTTGGCTAGAATTTGGTCTCTCAGATATCTCCTTGATAAGTGTACCACGGTGTCTCTTGGTGTGCCATTCTTCTTGGCATAGGTCGTCTGCACACGGTAGACCCGATCAATATTTTTATCCATTTCTTCGTAGGTTATTTCTAACAGTTTTGCCGTTATTTCCGTTACTATGCCTCTTATATTTTCTTGCTCTCTTTCTTCGATATTTCTAATCCTGATTTGGTATTCTGTTTCCCTCAGTTCCGTTGTATCTTGTATTCTCTTCATTTTAGATGTTAATTCTTCCATTTTGTCCATCCTTTTAATTGTCTTGTCCGTCGATTTTTTCTGTATTTCATTGTCTTTTTTCATGTCTTTGACCTCTTTTTGGATTATATTCATATCTGTTTTAATGGTTGTGATTTCTTCTTTGATTTCCTCTCTCATTTTTCCCATCTCCTCTTTTAACATTTTTTGAAATTTAGTTTCCAATTTTTCCAATTTCTCTTGGGATTTTTGTATTTTTTCCTGGGCTTCTTTCATTTTTTCTTGTGTTTCTGCTATCTTGATTAGTTCTGCCATGATATCTTTGGCTGTAGGTTCTTTAGATTCTTTAATTTCTTTGACTTCTTTGGGTTCTCTGGGTATATGGTCCCCTTGGAAAGAATGTCTTCTTGTTGTTATTCCTTTCCCTAGCTTGGTAGTTATGTTCTTCTCTATTGTCTTCTCCATTGCCAATGATTCTCTAAAAAGGGTAGTTCACCCTGTCGTGTGTTTGAGTTTATAGGAATTATAGGTATTTGCTCTTCTCAAGCAGAAGAGTCAGTCTCAGTCTCAGTCGATACAAAATACAATATGCTCCCGAAGGGGGCGAATGTATTATAATGGTGGCAAATTAATTTGACTTAAATTAGAGTTATTTATATCCTATTTCTATTATATTTACAGCTGGTCCTTTAATTAAGTGTTTAATTTATTCTTTTGTGCAAGTTATTACAGTGGATTTTGGTGGTATTCTACGGTACAGTACAATACAATACAATACAATTCAATAATCTTTCTTATTCTGCAACATTCTACTTGTAATACGTAAAACAGTTTCCTAAAGAAAGATTGAGTAGTTTTAAAAATATGTATTATTAAGAAATAACATATTTATTCACATAGTCTAAATACAATATGGGAAATAAATTAAGCATAAGCACTTTGACCGTGCACTTTACCTGATCGTTGCCTGGTTGTTTCTTGCTTTGTTATTTTGCCATTGGGAGTTAAGCCCAGGGTTTTCTGAGTGTTTTTTCTGTGCTTTTGTAATAGTCCGCAGCGTTTGCGGCTTTTCCTGTTTTTCTCGCGGCTTTGTGGCTTTGTAGCTTTGCGGCTTGTAGCTTTGCAGCTATGCGGGCTGTCGGGCTGTCGGTGTCGCAACGTTTCTCTCCCTATTCTCCGCTCTCGCCTCGCCGTTCTCTCCTCTCGCCGAGCTCCTCCGGTTTCTCGTCCGCCTGCCTCCTCCCTCCGGGCGGTGCTCCGGGCGGTGTCCCGCGTCTGCGGTGCTCCAACCCCTCGGCTCTACTCACCGCTCCTCTCGCTTCTACCTCCTCGCTCTCCACAAGCCTTCCCTGGCGTTCCCCGCTTCTCCGGCCTTGCTTCCCAGTCTCTCCTCAAGGTTGATACAGTTTCCTAGCCTTCTCTCTCAGTCTCTCAATCTTCTTCAGTTTTCAAAATATGTATTATTTTTCCCCTCCAATTCTGCCGCTAACTACATGGAACAGGAATCACAATAACCTCAGTTTTCTTCAGGTTGTTACTCTCTTTACTTACTGTCTTTCTCTCTTCTTCTTTCCCTGTTTCCTTTATCCTTCTTTGATTTTTATTGTTGTTATTTTTGCTCCTTGTAATGTATGAGGGCGGCAGGCTGCTTGCCGTTTCCCCTTAGGTCGGCGTCCTCTTCTTCGGGTCTCGTCGCTAGCGGGTTAGTGGGTTGGTGGGGTTCCTTTCGGCCCCCACCTTCCCACCTGTGCCCGCTGCGGAATTATTGCCAATCCAACCTTTTCCGTCGGTATTGGGGAGATTTTTTTTTTCTCCAGACCCGTCTGGAAGGGTATCGGTCTCTGAAGCCTCAGAGATCCGCTGCAACCTCCATCTTGCCCTCACCGGAAGTTCAGTACAAACTAACTTTTTAAAAGGGAACTTCTTTGTCAGATGTTTTTTATCAGAGATATTCCTATATGTATAAAATTCTTATAAACGTATACCTCCCATTTGATATTTCTATGCTTTTGACTGCATAACTATTTGCAGTCAATTCACAAATCCAGGTTTTAAAAGTATATTTCTGCATATGTGTTCCTTCCCTCTTGACAGACAGACAGATAGTCAAGTGTTCATCACTCAACTGACCTTTAGATCAATCTGCATAAGAAGTTACTGTATGATTATATACATATATATTAAAAGTCTTGTCTGTTCAAAAGGGAGCAGTAATGATTTATCCTTGGATGATCTCTCAGGTGAACAGTTTCATCTGACAAGTGTCTGTCTACTTGACTTCCCTTCTAAAAAGCTTGACAATTGTGCATTGATATCATAAGCAGAGGGGAAGCACCAATATTATAACCATGTATGCTCTCACCTGTTTCCTTTTTTGAAGTACTGTTGCTGAAGCGTAAGCTCTCAAACACACATCTTCAGAATTGTAATGATAAAAAAAATACATGGGGTAAGTTAATCCTGGATGAGGGTTTTTAAAAAAATCAAAGTAATGGTTATTCTCAAAAACAAAGTAATGATTATTCTCAATTGTCAGAATTTCTGTTATGTCGTTTCTGGCTTTCTGGTGAGATTTTCTTTTTTCCCTTTTTTTTAAAAAGAAAGTTCCCAAAATGTTTCATTGTTTTAAGCTGCTCTGCTGGAAAATGTTTTTGCATGAATTGCTAGATGGATTTCCTGAGGGTCCATTTTGAAATGCTTTTTCAGATTCAACAACTTTTGGATACTAACTTGGGGCTACATCAGATGGACAAAATTGCCCATCCTATGCTGCTTTCACCTTTCTTCAGGCACAGAGCTCACCAGCTCCTATTCCATGATGTTGTTGATCTATTTCTGACAGGGCTCTATGCCTGAAGAGGGATGAAATGGGCACTGGAAGATGCAGCAGCAACATTGGGGACTTCCCGTGTTAGATAAGGAACAACCGGGGGGGGGGGGGAATCCGGGAATCCAGACGGCACATGCTGCCCCCCATGGGATGGGGTAAGTAGCAAGGCGGGTGATGCGAGGATTATGGGGAGACAGGTTTCCCATGTCCCCTTCTGGGCCCTGTTGTATTAACCATGATCTGTGGTAAATCCAATAGTTAATGTGATGAAGTCTATAAATAGTATGCCTACTCACAACTTTGAAAAAGGCATGTTGTTCAGTTTACATAGTGGACCTTCTGCAATTGGTTTGTTTCATGGTATAAAGGAATAGGATATTACAAATGTTTTAACTGGTATGTTTTAATTATTTTGGCTATGCTAGTTTTATGCTAATTCTCATGGGTAATGGGATTTAATAATATTTTAATGTCTCAAATTGTTAATTTCTTATTCATCAGGGTCCATGTTTGTATTTTTGTTTGTAATTGTCTTGATTTTAAATTTTGTATGCTACTTTGAGTCCCACTGTGGGAGAAAAGTGGGATAGAAATAAATTGAAATGCTCTATTCTCATTATTAGTTAAAGAATCCCTTGATGTTAACTGCATATTAACTTGGAGGTATTTGGGAAACATGCTGGCAGGGAAATAGAAAAAAATGGATTATAGCATGTGTATGTGAGTTGTTCTTTTTGAATTTGGAAGGAACTATATAATTGGGATACTTCAGATTTTCATATTTCTTCTATTAACGTCAGTGATACACCTACAATAATAGATTATAATCCATGAAAGTTCATACTGAAATAAATTTATTGTCCTCTCAAAGACAACTCCTATTGTGTTCATAAAGCACAAGCAAATTATCTGTTTGGAATAATCCTGTTAGAAATAGCAGCTAATAATGTCTGTGCCAAATAGGTTGGAGGATTGTGAGAACTGAAGTCCAAAGAAGCACTTTTTTCAAATTCTCATGATGATATTCTCAAATGTGAGGAAATCCCAAATGAATTTTATAAATATTTGAATTTATATATGAGGAAATTATGGGTCCACCTTGGACACCATACAAGAAGAAAGGTGGGGTATCAATTAGATAAAAACAACATTTGATTTATATTTGAATGATAAGCTATTTAATGCATACTTCCTGAAAAAATATACAATGAATATGGGAGAAGCAAGAATCAGGGGAAACTAGTTAAAGTTTAAAAAAAACATTAACAGAAGTTCTCCACTGGATGCCCAATATTCTTTTCACTTCCTTTTCCTATAATGGTTCCAGAAGATGTTTCCTGAGAATGTCCAGCACTTTGTGAAAAAGTCCAGAGCACCCTAAGTTTCAATGTTTGCATTAATATATTCCCTGTACTGTAGTACAACTCATAAAACTCAGAACATTTATTTCCCTAAAAGCATCAACTGGGGATATGTGTTTCCAAACATGACCATGAACAAGAAAAGGAAGCACAGTATTGAACAAATTGCTCAGGCTCCCCATTCCCTCCAAGATATTGAGTTTATTTCTAGCATATCTGCCAACTTGGTCAGGCCTGCTGGCTTCCAATTGTTGGAAAAAGCTTTCAGAAAATGAAGGGAAATGGATTTTTTAAAAAAAAAACTGACTATGGATCTTGCAGTAAAGGCAATCCAAAATTGGGATGAAAAGAGCCAAAAGTAATTTTTGTACTAATGTTCAATGAGACAATTTTTTGTACTAATGTTAGATGAGGGAACAAAGCAAATTAAGCACTTTTTGGGTGTCCTGTCAATACAATTCATTGCGATAGATTTAGCCATAATTGTGGGGGAGAATGCTGGTTCATAATAAGAATCACATTGAGTTATTTTAAAGGCAAGGATTATTATATTCAGGGCATATAATGTCAGATAGCTACTGGAGTGAAAATGAATGTAATTAAATTTGTAACTTTTTAAAAGGAATAGATGAATCATAAAATGCCAAGGAAAGAGCTTATTTTAAAACTTTTGTGATTAGTTCCTCAAAGCTTTCCAGCTGTTAAAAGCCATGAAGAAATTACATGTAAAAGCATGAATTTTGGTTATGCCCCATCATGAATATGGACAAATGAATCATTTGTTAAGAATCCTATTTTAGAACATCGTCAATGTTGTGTTAATTCTTGATTGATCTTTCTATATAAACTACAGCAAAAGGCAAGGCTGTGAATGCTTTATTTTTATATAAACATTGTCTCACAATAATAGATTCAAGGGCTGTTCCAAGACAGTACAAAAAAGCAAAAAAAAACTTAACCATGGAGTTTCATAAAGGATTTGACAATAGTGAGAGGCAAGTTGAGAGCCATAATGTTGAGCATCTACTCATATATGCCAAAATCCCAGAACCCAAATTTGACTTTAGAAATGTCAGGAGAAGTAAGATCTTTCTCATGATAATATTATTTCAGAATGGAAGTGAGTAAATAGATTCTTCCATACTGAAAAGTTTTGGAAAATGGAAATCTCCAGAACCTTTTGGAAATTTTATGATCTTTGGAAAGGCACGACCTTGTTAGAAGTCATAACCTTTTTGAAAATGATGCCATAACCTTTTGAGAAAATGGCATTCACCAGCATTCATGCAAGATAACTAGGTTTCTCAGCTGTTAAACTGAAATCCTAAATATCTCTTTGACCTGTTAGGGACAAAGATATGTCAATGCACAAAAAACACACATATATAGCAGAGTTTCAGAAGTGTTCTTTTAGTTTCCCAAAACACATCTACTCTCCTTTTAATATATATTTGCCCTTAAATCATGCTCTCAAGAGACAAGCAAGCAGACTTCTTTAAAAGTAACATAGTTGGTTTACTCACAAACTTTATATATTCATAATACAGGTACATATCAGTCCAATTACAAATAGATTTGAAGTAGAACATCATTTCTTAGAATCCACAGTCTAATCTAAAGCACCTCTCTGTTCTAAGAGTCTAACAGACAGTATTTTGACACCCCCCCCCCCAACCAATCACTGATATATATTTTCTTTTCATCGTGGGAGTTCTGTATGCCATATTTAGTTCAATTCCATCATTGGTGGAGTTCAGAATGCTCTTTGATTGTAGGTGAACTATATATCCCAGTAACTACAACTTGCATATGTCAAGGTCTATTTTCCCCCAAGAGTGCCTCAAGAGCACCCTTGAGCAAAATCAACTATACTGCAAATGCTTACTTAGCGTAATAGGTTGAGCCACCCCTGCTAACAGAATATTTGTGTAGTCTGAAAGTCCAATGGAATCTGTATAATCTGAGAGTCTGAAAGCATACATCTGTTCCTGCTGAAGTCTCTAAGCATACAGGTCTAAAATTGAGTTCTACTCCTGAAGAAGCTCAGACCTCATCACATGGTCTGCAGCCCCTCGCACAACAAAGAGTTAAAGAAAAAACTGAAAACCAACATACACATATACAATAGAGTAAACAACCTAATTATATGCATAACAAATAACTAGTGATGGCTTGTGAAGGTTGCTATTTCCAACAAAACATAGACTTGTGAAATCCAGGTAAACTGTGATTCGTTTCAGTGGGGGTCCCAATCCATTTTTTCCCGAACTCAGGAGGACAGAAATTCATTTTGGATCTGGGAAGTCGATTGGCGGCAATGGGGGAACTTCTCAGGCCCCCCTTCTTGTCATTTTAGGCATCATTTGTCCTTATACCCTTCATTAAGACCTGGCTTAAAAGCATCAGCGCTAGGATACCACTTTTTCTGCAATCCTTTCCCTTCTATCTGTAGAGTAGACCTGTGTTTAAAGAAAGGGCTTAAGAAATCTCACTACCTGGCATCCTTTCCCTTCAGTCTGTAGAGCAGTCCTGGGTTTTTAAAAAGGGCTTAAGAAACTGTTGAAGACTCTCATGGCCAGAATCACTGGGTTTTTGTAGGTTTTTCAGGCTATATGGCCATGTTCTAGAAGCATTCTCTCCTGACATTTCACCTGCATCTATGGCAGGCATCCTCAGAGGTTGTGAGGTCCTTTGCAATTTTGTCAAAATGAAGTACAATCCATTGCTTTGTCTTTGTAGGAAATGTAGTATATTATTATTATTTATTTGGCAGCTGACTTAACAACCTCTGAGGATGCCTGCCATAAATGCAGGCAAAGCATCAGGAGAGAATGCTTCTAGAACATGGCCAAAAACCTACAATCACCCAGTTTAAGAAACCTCACTTCCTGCAATCCTTTTCCTTCTAGCAGCTTCCTCCCTCCCCACACTCCACATGTAACCGAAAGCAACCAGTTTCCGACAGCCACTGATCTGTTGCGGTCGGTAAAATATGCTTATCAGTCCAATTGCAAACAGATTTGAAGTAGAGCATCATTTCTTAGAATCAACAGTCTAATCTAAAGCACCTCTCTGTTCTAAGAGTCTGATACAGGGGTCCTCAAACTAAGGCCCGGGAGCCAGATGCGGCCCTCCAAGCATATAATGGCCTTACAGTGAACAAAATCTGGCTACCAATATTTAAAAAAACCTCAAAAATTACAACAGCACAACAACAGAGAGGAAACAAACAAGGACAAAATCTGGCTACCAGTATTAAAAAACTCAAAAATTACAACAGCACAACAACAGAAAGGAAACAAACAAGGACAAAATCTGGCTACCAGTATTAAAAAAACTCAAAAATTACAACAGCACCACAACAGAGAGGAAACAAACAAGGAAATCACCTCTCAACAAAAGTTTGCTCCAGGCACTGTCAGGCCATTATATGCTAATCAAGGTGGTAAGTTGAAACATTTACACCTAGCTCCAGCAGACAAGAGTCCTTTGTCCCACCCTTGTCATTCCACAGATATATAAACCCTTTTTCCTAGTTCCAACAGACCTCACTACCTCTGAGGATGCTTGCCATAGATGCAGGCGAAATGTCAGGAGAGAACGCCTCTATACCATGGCCATATAGTCTGAAAAAACCTACAATCCCCCTTCTCCGGTGCAGCTTCATCAGTCTCCATGGCAAATGACAGGGACCCTGGATAACTCTATCACCCTGTGCACCATTTCTGAGCAGTGCTGCTTCTCCATGTTAGGAGGGAAGCTTCCTCCGGTTGTGGGCAGGGCTTCAAAAGGAAGTCCAGTGATTTCATGTGATGGGCAGCGTGCCCATCCATCGCCGGACTGTCCCTTTAGCATCCTAGAACACTAAAAAATGTGTGATGAGGCCCTTTAAAGACTAGTCACTTTCTAAAAGAAATTGACAGCAGGGTAACTGCAATCTTATCCTTTGTAATGTTGTCAAAATGAACTACATCCATTGCTTTGTCCTGGTAGGAAATGTAGTATTTTATTATGAAGATTACTTTGGCAGCTGGCCTGATCCAATATCCCACTTATGTGGACTTTGAATAATTCTTCTCAAATATGTGTTACTAGAAATTAGCAAAGTCTCTGGCTTTGCCACGGTGTTGTTAGTACAGGTCATAGGGGGCCAGGGGACTGCGTAGAGAATTGCCAATAACTTTAAACAAGCTAAAAGATTTATTAACCAATCAAAAATTATGCTATATGTGCAATTACTTTTAAGGTGTTGTCTTGCTTGAGATGTATTAACATTTTACAAAGGACACAGGTTTTCTAGCATACAGATAAAGTTTCCTTTTCCTCAGGTTTCACTAAAGAATTGTAAAAATCTTCCCTTGTACCATAAACTCTACAGGTATTATCATACCACAGTTCTCAAGCTCCAGCCAGCCTGGGGATGAAGGGAGTAGCAGTTTAATTATCTGGGGGGCACATATTATCCCACCATGTTTTAAAGAGCATCTCCACTCCCAGTTGGCCAAGATTTCTGCATTTTGGGCACTATAAGGAAGAAAAATGGTCTCTCTGAGTCTCCGGCACAGAGATTTCAATGCTTGAAAACAAAATACTGAGAGCTAAAACAATTCAATGGAGATATGTTAGAATTGGACCAAACAAAAAAAAAATCAATGAAACAAGACTACCGCCATGGATGCTGATGCCTGGCTATAAAAATGTAGAAAAATAATCCATCAAATGTTATTTGTCTCATAAGTAAATGTCCATTTGCATGTACAGCAGCCCATCTGGCCTTGATTCTGTCATAGCTAATTTCTGTGACAATATATATCCACACAGGGATGAGGCGTTCTCTCATCAGGTCCTTTGAAATTCCATTGATGTTTTGACCAAACTTCCTTTTGGTTTCAGATGTAAATAATGTTTTGTAAGCTATTCTAATTTTAAAAGATGTGCCCCTATTACCTGTTTTACACTTTATGAGCTGTTAAACAATAGAAAATGGAGAGAACATAACTTCTGGTTAGTCAATAGTATTACACACAATGTGACAAATAATATACTTAAAGAACTTATCTATTTGTGCTGGCAGACCTAGTTCAATAGGAAAAAGACAGCACCAATTGTCTTCACACACAACAAACCTTTTCCTGGCCACCACATTGTTACACAACACCATTGTTCTCATTCAAACTTAAAGGTAATTTTAAAGAGCTTTGTTTACTTCAATTGATTATCTTTGGGATTGATTTTTTCCCCAAAACAATTGGCTGTTTCATTAGTAGCAAGAATTCTACAATAAGCTTCCACTGAATGTTTTTTTATGCAGAAGGAAAATATCTGTCACACACCTCAAGAACTTTTATATAATGAGGGGACTTGTTGCCTTGTTTTTTCATTAGAGCTTCCATCTTCAATGTCTCTCTCTCCTACCACTCCCCAAAAGTCGTACTTTTTCTGTTCTTTAAATGGATGGGGAAAGTATCTGGAATGTTTGCCTTCTGTAAGATATCTTAAAAACTTTTAAAAGACAGGCCATTCGCAAATTAAGATATACAAAAATTAGCAGAAATGGTCAACATTTTTAAATGTTGCCACCTCTCCACAAAAGTCAACATTGACACTGAAATATAACACCACCTGAGCTCTATGAGTGCAGCATTTTTTCGAATGAAGCACAGAGTGGGACATCGGTAGGGAAATCAAGGTGCTTATTTATAAAGCTATTGTCCTCCCAACCCTGCTATACACCTGCAAAATGTGGACTGACTATAGACATTACACTAAACTCCTGGAACAATTCCATCAGCACTGCCTCCAAAAAAACCCTGCAAATCTCTTGAGAAGACAGAAAATCTCAGTGAGCTGGAAGGAACAAAGATCACCAGTACTGAAGTGATGCTCCTACACCATCAACTCTGCTGGACTGGCCATGTTGTCTGAATGTCCAGTCACTTAGAAAAAAGACTGCCAGAGAATGCTGCATGCTGTAGGGTGTATTCAGAGAAGGGCAATAACAAACCACTCTAAGTAATCTTTGTCTAAGAAAGCCCCGTGAAATTCATAAGGTCACCACAGGTCAACAACTGACTTGAAGTCATATATATCACATTGTAAGAAAACACAATATGGGTTAGTATCTTGTTAGTCATACATGTAGAGCCTCTGGTGGTGCAATGGGTGAAACCCTTGTGCCAGCAGGAAAGTGAGTTGAGCTCCCTCTGTCAGCTCCAGCTCCCCATGTGAACACATGAGAGAAGCCTCCCACAAGAATGGTGACAACATCCAGGCCCATAGCCAGGATTTCGATTCAGGGGGGCTGAGTTTGTTTCGGGGGGGGGGTGAGTCTGAATGAAAGAGGGTCTACCCTAGCAAACCTTTCGTATTGTTACCCCAATACCCCCATGCATATGGGATATACTGAGTATGGTGATCAGATCATGATATAAATAAACATAACAGTTTAAAAAATGCACCAGTAAGGCCTTTTCGTGAACCACCCTGAGAATTTCGGGGGGAGGGAGGGCTGAAGCCCCTCAAGCCCCCTCCCCCCCCCCCCGCTAAATGCCTGACAACATCAAACATCCTGGTGTCCCCTGGGCAATGTCCTTGCAGACAGCCAATTCTCTCACACCAGAAGTGACTTGCAGTTTCTCAAGTTGCTCCTGACATGAAAAAAATCATACATGTAACATGAATGTCATATTAAGGTGCACTGGAGTATGGGATGCATTACCTCCCTAATACAATGTGGCATAAGATTGTTACAGAGAGTAGAATACAGTGTCCTCCAGCCCACTCATTCCTCCTGACTCTGTCTTCCAAACACATTCACAGAGTGAGTTGCAGTGTATCCCAGTAATATTGGGCTGTATCCCTATAGTCAGCTACAAAATGAAAAGGGTAAACTCCAGACAGTGCCAAAACAAGGGATTAATATGGGGGATAAACAAACACTAGACCTCAAAGCAGGTCCCCACACAGACCTGCCAGTTCCGGGCTTTCTTCCTCTCCCATTCTCACAACCTTTTTGTGTTTCCGGATAAAATGGAAGGTGGCTTTTTGAAGACTTGGGCTGCAAATGTACTTGGACAGTTCAGTGAGGCTAGGCTATAGTCCGAATTCATAGTTGACAACTTCTGTGTCCTAGAATCCACATTTTAAGGGTATTACCACTCTTTAGTCCTCTTCCAAACAACTTCATATCATGACAATTAACCTTGTTGGTGAATGTTATTACTCCTAAAAGTAGTTGACTGATGAAAACCTACAAACCTTACTCATCTCGAATGTATTCATAAGCCAACCTAGACATTAATGTCAGTAGTTTACTTGTTTTTCTACTATAAACCAACATTGCTCAATCATTTTCCAGAGGGATTGCTTCTTCCGGTGCTGCAGACAGAGAATTCTGTTGAGGACTGACATGGGTAACAAGGGAACCAATTAGTGACTGTTGTGATAGTTCATGCAACACTAGCATCTGTTAACTACAGTTTAGTTTTGGATTCTTTTGCTGCTTAAACTTTGCTAGAGAATATGATTATGAGGATGAGCAGCAGGTATAAACCTTCTGTGAATTACAGTTTAATCTAACAAAAACATCTATGATCTTCCTGTTGTCCACTTTCCCTGTCTTTCCAGAACCAATTACAATTATAATAACAATAACCAGTTTTTCATCACCAATTACTTTGTATAGCAGCTCTACAAAGTAATTGAAGATACAGATAGAATGATGGCACATCCCTATTAATCATGCCAGGCAGACAACGTAGACTTCGTATTGTTGATAAAACGGGTGTTAATTTTAAGACAGAAGATTTTTTCCCCTTTTAAAAAATCTTTGACAGCAATAATAGTCAGCCATTGTGGTTTATATGAAATAAAACATTGTCTAATCAATCAATGTCAACATTAAGTGTAACTCCTTTGCCACTGTTTAGTAGTGACATGGAAAATCTTGTCCTTAGATGGTTTCAAAAACCTTGTTTTGGATTACTTAAAATATAGCTTTCATTCACAAGGTGGAACAATTAAAATTCTCTTTTTAAATCCAAAAGGTGGGTTCAGTTTGAATCCAAAAATCTTCTATGTGAATGTGTAATTATAACGCGAATAAAGAACAAAAAAAGATAGCGGTATTTTGGAATTTGAGATACTTTAATATTTTAATATTCATATCATGGTATCAACCTTTCCCTTCAAAATTCAACCTTCAAATTTTGGCAACTTGGCATCCAAGTTCAACTCATTTGATAGGTTAGATTAATTAATGGAAGTTGATATATCATTTACTTATTCTCCTACAGTTGGAGGAAAGTTGTGGCAGGTGAGAGATATTAGAGATAAGTAAATAAGGCTGCTTCATTTAACTGTTTACAGAAACACCATAGATTTAAAGGAAGTTATCCACTTCCCTAATGCCACTGCTTCACCCTGGGTAAGTTCAGTTTTTTTTTACCTTGTCACATGGCCATTGGAATTGCCTCGTGTCTTTGAGGGGCATGGGGAACCTGGCGCCACACATCCCGCAATGCCTGACTCCAGATATGGGTGATCCCATGGGGGGAAGTGTGGACTATGCGGCTTCCCCTTATTGCTTCTTATGGCAACACAGGAAGCCTCCCATGTTGTCATAGTGACAGCATGCACCAGCTCCACCCTACATCACCCATGGAGCCAAGCCAGCAGACGATGATGTAGGGCAGAGCCAATGTATGCCGCTGAAATCCGTGCTTTGTGATTAGGGTGTTTATTTACAGATCTGCATTTCGGCTAGCTCTACCACCTAAGACAGTGTCCCATGCCTGACTGCTCTTTTCTCCCTTCTGTATTTTAGCCAGGGACCAGGTCTGGACAAAGCCCTGGCAGGGTATAATCATCCTGACTAGTCTTTCTGCATCATCTCCAGACACAGCTACTGGTTCATAATTAAGTGGGAACATAGGTGTGTAGCACTATTTTTGTGGGTTTCATATCCAAAAACTATGACTAGTGAGGTAGTCTCACAACTGATATGATAGACCACAAGACTGCTAAATGATGCACAAAACCCTAAAGACACACTACCAACTATAAACTAACCAGGGAAGTCAGTTCCCCTTATATCGGCATTTATTCCATGAATGAATAATGGAATGGGTCCTGCTTTATCATAGAGAAATTCCAGGTTCACAATGAGGGAAGGCTGTCGCTTTCAAGTGTGTGGATGTCTCTAAGTGACCTGGTAGTCTACTATGGGATACTTGGCACTGGACCAGAGATGGATCCTTTATCTGATCTAGTAAGGCACTTGCGTGTCCTTCATCTCTCATTTCCATGAAAGGGAATAACAGGCAAGTTACTAGGCATGGATAGAGCCTTGTTGGATTACTCATTACTCATAATAATTTCGTTAAATTTACCATTTTTTAAAACCAGGAGTCCCTTTGCCCTTCCGAAGCTTTTTCTGCCATTTTTCTTACGACTCAGGAAGTGAGTCCGAAATGATTCAGCATATTTTCAGCCCTCTACTAGCCTGCTGGGAGGCAGGCAGCTTGCATGCTGGGAGGCTTCTTGCCTCCCAACCAATCAGGGGAGATGTTTTGGGGAGGGGAGGGGTTTTGGTACTGGCATCCATGGGAGAACATGGCTCAGAGGCTCATTTGGAGCCAGGAAGGGAAGGGAAGGGAAGGGAGAAGGGAAAAGGAAAGGAGGTTGTGTTGAAGGGAGGTTGTGCAAGCAGACAAGCAGAGAAGAAGGGATGGGAGAAGGGCTGTTCCCTGGCTGCCTGGTTGCCTGGCTGGGCAGCCTGCCTTGCTGCTTGTGTGTTGTTGCTGTTGGGGTTTGGGATGGGTGGACACCGCGAGGGTATGTGTGAGTGCATGACATAGGTGGAAGGAGCAATACAGACGAACCAAAGCACTCCAGCATTTTTAAAAGTCTCAGCATTGTAGCAGGTCTCTCTGGCCTCAGTGTTTTTTTAGTTTGTGTTGCACATTGCCTAAAAAGAACTAGATCTCCCATGAGTTCAAGCCACTCTTGAACACAAACTCTCCTTCCTAAAGTTGTGAAATCAACTTTCAAGGCCCCAAAAGGTCTCTCTCTGCCATTAACAAAGTTATTCAGAAATTTTGGGATCGAACCACCCTACATCCAAAACAAGTTTTCAACAAAGCCTACAAGTTACTTACTAGGTGTCTCCTTTGTTAATTCATATACTGAGCTTGGTGGATTATCTTGCTTCCTGTTCAATCAATGCACAGTTCTGCTCTGAATGTTTAAGATGCTACTTATTTTTTTATTATACTGATAAAATGTATGTAATAAAAATAAATTGGAATCATAAAGAAAGACATTTGAAAGAGAAGTAACACCCCAATGGATTTCTCTGTTTGACATTTAATTAAAATTTATGTCAAAATGTGTTGCTTAATATCTTTGCATGGACAAAACACATATACAACTTCTGTGCCAAATCATTTAATATGTAAAAATGTAAGTGGGCAGTGCTTTCTTGGAACCTGGAGTAGCTGCTAGCAGGGATTAGTTGCTGCTCCTTCCAAAAGATCTAATCATTTTGATGAGCAGTCCGAAATAATTAGGCCTGTATCATGGATCCATGCATTCTTACATGCATTCTACTTTTTTTTATAATACATGCATGCTTGCAGGTTTTTTAGGGTAAATTGTCTTTCTTCCCACGAGCAAAACATGCATACATATAAATGGCTAATCCCAGATTAATAGGACTACAAGCACCACAAGGAAATGGAGTGGTGAGTAGAAAATGCATATGTATTTAATTGAAGGAAACAACCGAGAGGTTTCCGAGTACAGCATTATATTTCCAGTTATTCAGCATCAAGGTGTGGCACAATCAATATGCATAAGTGGCAATGAGTAATGTTTGGTTTCCTTATTATTTAGCTTATTGAACTTAGCCAGGGTAGCCCATTTCTCAGTATAAACCATACCACTGTTTGAAATCATCCATAGAAAGACAGCAGCAAACAAAACTATTTTTCTTCTGTTATTATATTTGGGGTTTTGGTGTAAATCAAATTATTTTCCCAAAATAAAGTAGGCCCACTGACTTTAATGCTTAATGGTATATCAATACTTATGAAATTGAGTCAATTGCACTGCTGCTGTTGGCACTAGCAATTCAATTAAAGCCATTAATTTTATTAAGATTTGGTTGTGTTGATTATACCAAGCAAACAAATGTATACCATGGATTGTACAACTGGCCCTTCGTATCCATGGATTCTGCACCCACAGATTCTACCACAGCTTTAAAATGTTAAAAAAAGAAATCCCCAAAGCAAACCTTGATTTTGTCATTTTTTTTAGCAGGGATACAAGTTTACTATGTCACTGTATATAATGGGACTTAAGTATGCATGGATTTTGGTATCAATAGTTGGTCCTGGAAAAAAAAACCCAGCAGATATCATGAACCCAGTGTATAAGACAGCATTGCTTGTGTGCAAATAAATACCATGTGGGGTACAATCCTGTTTACACTCTGTTCAGCTTGAAAACGTGGTTGTTCCAGTGTGCCTTCCCAGAATAAGGAAACGCCAAGCAATATGTCCCAAATGCACTTTACTAGAGATCTAGAATTGCCTGCACACTCCACCTATCCCTAAAATATTTATCCTATTTCACCTGATCATGCCCAGCACTTTTAAAGATTTTAATTATTACATTTGGCCCTGCCACAGGTTTTAATGCGCCGCGGTGTTATTGTTAATGTTTTTGCTTGCTTATGAGTTTGTTGCTATTGTATTGTTGTTGTTGTGTTTTACTGATGTATTTGGGCTCTGCCTCTTTTAAGCCACACCGAGTCCTTCGGGAGATGGTAGTGGGTTATAAATAAAGTATTATTATTATTATTATTATTATTATTATTATTATTTCTAGGAAGGGGTGCAGAATATTGCAACTTTGTCAGAGGTGTGATGATAATACAGGAAAACAGGAATCAAATCTTCATCTGTGCTACAAAGGAAAAGTGTGAAAAATGTCATATTACAGAGCCCAACCAAAACAATTATTGGTGTCTGGGTTTTTTGCCCTGTTTCTAGGGTGATTTGGGGTGCTAACTCAGAAAACTGCATTTGCATCAGCTCTAGTTTCATAGATATGGTTATCATGATTGCTTATAGGCAAGCAGATAGTGACTGGCAATGACATAAGTCCTTTATCTAAAAAACTAGAGCTGATATGGAAAATCTGGAATCAGCTGGTCAAATATTCCCAAAAATGGATCTAACATTTGAGGCACTAAAATGTGTGTTGGACAGTGTTATCTTTCCATAAAAGGGCCATTCATTTTGTTCAATTATGCTCTAAAAACTCTGAAAATTATTTTGTTTGGTCAATAATGTGTTATTTACCATTGATCAAAAAAATCTGTGGAAGACCTAGGCATCAGCAAAAAAACAGAATGTCATCCAATGTATACCACATATTCTACTATGTGATCAAGAGAATAAATTGATTTCTCTGACTGCAGTAGTGAAAGGTCATCGGCTCTTTTTGTCCTTTAAAATGGATACCCATGTAAATAGTGACATGTGATGAAACCATATTGTATTTCTACTGACAAACATCCTAATCCTTTGTTATTTACAAAATGCTGAAGAGAATGTAACAGATGAGAGAAACAGAAACAGTACATTAATTCTTTGTATTTAAAAAATCCATTTCCATCAGTCTCTCTCACCACTTTTTCAAACTGAAATATATTCAGTCATAGCCATATTGGCTATACAAGAAAATAATACAAAACACAAAACCCACACAAGAATAATACATTGATTGGCCAACAAAAATGCACAAAGCACATTATGCAAGCTTTTGAAGCTCTACTGGCTTTGTTATCAGGCAAAAAAGGTTCACAAACTAGAAAGAAAGAAAAACAGCCAGCTTCCATATCCTTACAAGCTGTATTTCTAAATCATTTTCTGTGTGACTGCTTAGTTTTCTCTCTCTCTTTCTCCTCTTTCTCTCTCTAACTCTATTTTATAATTCTCAGTAAGCAATTTAAATGCAGTTTCCACTCTCACTTTGTCCATAGTTTGCTATTTTCATGGCAATGCAAAGACTTTTATTTGGTATATGCAATCTTAAAAATATGTTATTGTGACAGAATTATAAAATCTGGGAGTTGCAAAGGACAACCAGTGTCATTTAGACCAATCACCTGTCATGCAGGAATAAAGACATAACATACTCTTAAAATATGGCTGTCCAACCTCTGTTTAAAGACCTCTAAAGATGGAGATTCAATTTCTCTCCAAGGGAATCTATTCCACGGTTGCATAGTTTTTACCGTTTAAAAGTTCCTTCTCATGTTTAGTTGGAATCTCTTTTCTTATAATCATTCATTTGTATTCTAGTTTCTGGAGCAGAAAAAAACCCCAATCTTGCTCTATCTTTTGCATGATATTCCCTCAAATATCTAAAGATGGGTCTCATCTTAGTTTTATCTTCTTCAAGCTAAGTCTACCCAATTCCCGAAGCTGTTCCACAAAAGGCTTGGTTTCCAGACTTTTGATAATCTCGGTCACCCTTCTGGATACATTTTGGCCAATCAATAAATGTCTTGAACTATTATTTCCAGAACTGGGCACAGTATTCTGGATGAGTCTTGGTCAAAGCTGAATAGAGTGGGGCTACTTCTTTGCTTGCCATTTGTGTGTGTGTGTGTGTGGGGGGGGGGGGGGGGTTAATAGGAAAATTTAGTTCATTAGCTACAGATTACATACATTTAAGATATTGCTCATTTAAAGTGTTGATTAGCTAGTTATCATATAGCAAGCCAGCTAATATTTGTCATTGCTTCCAGTCAATGTGCTGGGTATTGCATTATAGACTTTCATTGTACTTTTGCAAGGTACTGGCAGACTTGCTCTTGTTCATAATGTTATTTCTACAAAGGCTAGATTAATTTGTTTGTTCTTTATCCCATGAAACTGGTTTTGTTGAACAATTTAATGCATTACCTTTTTAGCAGGTAAGAGGTAACCTTGACTCCATTGGAGCAATCTGAAACCATTGTGGAGACCTCACAGGACCAAAAAATATAATAAAACGTTCCTTATACACACCCCAAAAAGTTTCAGAACAGTACAAATGCTTCTCATAGCTACTACATTGATCATTTTAGTAATATTGGCTAGAATCCTGTTGATGTCTGTTGTTATCACAACTGGACTAATGTCTATACAAAATAGAATTGGGCAATTCCATAATGTTAGTATCTAGTGGAGGGCTACTATTACATTGTTATGTAGGAATGCTGGCAAAGTGAACGATACACAATGATACCATTGTATAGTAGGTATGGCATTGGTCCCAATTTATATTGCATCAATCCCAATGAACTTCAGATACCAATTACATTGAGCACTATCAGCAGTGCCCTGTTACTCAACTTTGCAATTCAGTAGAGGGATTTTCAACCCCTCTACTACATAGCTAGGTATATGTAAAATTATACTAACATAACAAATCATACAGAATTCTAGTGATTGCTTGCTTACATTACATAATTTCAGTATGGGTTTTTCCCTGTTTACAAAGTACATTATTCCTATGGACAAATCTAAATCTCTTTGGACAGAATTACTTTGTTGAAGTTGTAATTCTGCATTAAAAATGAGTGATCCCAAAGTATCTGAGGCAATACACAAAATGGGAACTCCTCCCATTCCACATACAAGGGCTGACCCGATAGATGGCTAAATATTTCCTTTTACATTATGTCAAGACAGTATCCTTTCTGCATCTGAGCTGTGTCAGAGATACAAAGGCGTGTGTGCAATGGTTTACACTCTCCTCCTAAGCATATGTTGCCTGAGGCTGCACTCTCAACCCATCTAATAACATACCTGATCCTGCTTCTTAAACATGCTTGAGGATAAAATGTCACATTTCATATAGTCTCTTCCTTTGTTGTTCCATGGGCTCATACTGGTTTCTCCCCATGTCCACCTGATTTCCACATTAAACTGAAAGAAATTTAAAATTAATTATACTGCCTGTACTAACTCTTTTACAAGCATGTGCAGATCACTTAAATGCTACAAAAAAGTATATTACAAAGTATATACTATTCCTTCAAGATCAATTTAACTTTTCCTTTCTGGCAGTATCTGCCTGATATGCCCTTGCATACTTCAGTCATGTGGGGAGAAGCATTTAAATTCACTTCAAGAATTCAATATGGTTTGCAAAACTGTTCATGTGCAGCGCTGTGCACCAAATTTAAAACTATAAGGGTGAAACTTTCTCATGCATCACTGCCATTTTGGAAACAAGATCTGATAAATCAAAACTGCAAAATCCAAGAAGAATTTCAGATGAGAATGAACATTTCAGATGTATTGTCTACCAAGAAGCTTCTACCTGAAGTTGAGAGATCTGCTAACAGCTACCATGTGTGGCGAACCGCAGGATGACAGTTGGAAGTGTCCCAGTGTAGTTAAGCTTACCTTACTTGAATCACCTGAATTGGCAGACGAGTCCTTCCAAACAGAAATACAAAACGTCAAGCAGTCCCTGATAAGTCTTGATGAGGAACAAAGCCAGGTCTAGTGTCCTTGATTAGATTTTAGATTTGGCTTCCAGTTTGTTTCTTGACCCAAGGCCCATCTATACTGCCATATAATGCAGTTTGGAATTGCATTATATGGTCTACACTGCATTATATGATCATTGTAAACTCAGACCCCATCTACTCTGCCATATAATGCAGTTTCGTAATAGCAGTGTAGACATATAATGCAGTTCAATGCAGTTAAAGTTCATTAATGAGTCTATGCTGACAATATAATGCAGTCTCCTAAATGTCATTAGTCATGGCTACCAGTTTATCTTTAATTTCCTAAAGCTACTGAATATATCCCATCCCCGACGTTATAACGCAAGTCTTGAGAAGCAGAAAATAATATAATAATAATAATAATAATAATAATAATAATAATAATTGTTATTATTATTATTGTTGTTGTTGTTGTTACCCAATCAGTTGGCAAGCTAAGCTTCATAATAGGCTTGTCTTGGCATTTCCAGGCTTCCCAGGGCTTTTTCATCTCACTTTTGTGTACTGTCCAAATAGTGTGTTCCTATTAGTGTGCCAGTAACTAATTATTTGTTGCTATTTAATTTTGCCTCATGTCTGCTTCTTCACATTCCCCCAAGGTGGCTACTGTGTTTTAACTTGTGGTAAGTCTTGTTCTCTATCAAATAAGGTGGTACAGTATTCACACTATGAGAGGAATCTCAAGGCAATCAACTGAAGAGACTTTCCATTGAAGAAATATTCTGCTTGTTGAATATATGTGATTCTGCATGGACCTTTCTTGAAAAACTCACACCTCTAAATTATTAGGAAGCCAATGACCTAATTACCACCAATCTGGTGATATTAAAGGAGAGCAACATCCAAATTTACCTTCTTAGCCCTAGTCATAATTCAATTGAATTTAAATATTACTCTTCTCAAATTTCATCCTGAATTGACATCATTAAATAGCCCCAATGGCTACACGACAGATCAAATAAAGAAAGCTTTTGGCTAAGATGGCTATCATTTTTGCCATGATAGTAGATGGAATGGGAAATTTCAGATGACTCCCAATGAAATCCAGCATCCGCTGAGCCTGCACAATCTACAAAAAACTCACTCTTAGCGAAGTTAAGCTTATCAAAATCACAATCTGTTTACGAATAGGAGTTTGGCAGTAAATGAGATGAGAAAGCTGCAGGGACCACCCTTTAACTTGTGTGGGAATAACTCAATCATTTCAAAATATGTTTTCATTTTCTTCTCAAAATGCTTATTTCGAGATACATTTGCTGCCATCAAAACATCTTACATACACAGAATCTCTGTGGCAATAGGAAGGAAGAATGAGTAGGCTGCTCTCTCACAAGGTTAGATGTGCCTGTCAAAACTACTGGACTAGAGAGAATATTTGTAATAGCATTTTGTGAATGTGTGTGCTTCACCTTTCAGAAAAATAATTGATTCTCTACCATATGCCCTGCTTTTAAATGTCATCTAGCAATGTGAATGTTTATTACCATCACTTGTAGCGGTCATCAGATATAATCACTGATGGCTTTAAACAAGGATTAAATTAATTCTGATTCACAGGGGATTAATCAAATAGTCGCTAACTAGCCATGATAGCTGTATTATTTGCTTCATGTTCATTAGCACTCCAGAGGAGTCCCTCCTTCATCTTCTGAGTTTGGAGCCAATCCTCTTTCTCTTAGTTAATCATCTCCCTCCAATTATTATTATTATTAGTAGTAGTAGTATTAGTATTAGTATTGTTATTGCCTTGTTTTCTCTCTCCCAAAGGAGACTCAAAGTGGCTCAAAGGAGACTCAAAGCAGCCACTCCAGGGAGAGTTGATTCCATTGAGTATTCAGGGCATTTGGAGTACATCTACACTGACAACTTATTGGAAAAGATAGGAGAATCAACTCCATAGAAGCTAAATAATGTATGAAGGTGATCAGGGTTAGAGGTCTTGAGCCTTGTTAACGAAAGGCATTGGTTACTCCAAAACTGCAACTTTTGCGCCATATAAACAATTGACCAGGTTTTCAGATGGAAGCAGCTATTTACATGGACATCCCATATTCCCTAGGTTTTGGTGGCCTGGAAACATGGAATAGCAATCACCATCATCTCCCATTCTCCTAGTCACAACAGCCAGTGTGCACATCATGGCTGATGTCAGTTGTTCATTGCCTGGAGTGACACTGCCTAAAATGATGAGGTGAATGGAGGAAAGAGTGGGAAGAGGAGGGATGATATATCTCATTTCCAACAGAAGGCAAAAGATATGATTATTTTGGTTCCTCTTACTGCTCAATCATTTCCCTTTGTACTAAGGATTCTCTGGTCTACCAAGAGACACAACAGGAGCACAAATACTAAAGCTCTGCATGAAACTTTAAGCAGAGCATTTCCAAAACTATATCAGGTCCTGTTGATCAGGACTTTGAAGATACAGGTCTGACATCCAACGGAGGTATACGCTTGCTACCAGAACATCTGAGATACTAACTATAATCAGATTAATTGCAATGATCAATGATATTTATAATAAAGTATAGACCCACAAAGTGGTTATTTACATAGCATGGCCTAATAACCCATTGTTAGAACAGGACAACCGATGACACGATAGCTCTGTGATATGCAGTGCAATGCAAATCTTGGCATTTTATCCCAATTCTTCCACTTAGCCTTTTTAGAAATATTGCTGCTGTCAAAAAGTTACATGCTGCTCAGGATGAATATGTTTCAATATAACTAATGGAGACTTGCTGGATTTATTGGAAGAAAGAAAAGTTTCCCCCTTTATGCTGATTTCACCAGACAGTTAACTCTCCCTGAGCTTCACATCGTATATAACATTTCCCTCCCTCTCATCTGTTAAGTAAAGCCAGAATGGCATTTTCAGCATCAATTTGAGGGAGGCAGGATTTCAAAAGTGGCAGCTGTGCCAATTTAAAATGCATCCATTGATCTTAAGCCCTTTCAGGTTAGGTAGAATGATGAAATTATTTGTTCCCTGTATTGAACCTTATTATACATTACATGCAGGATTTGGACAAGATGTTGCACTGCATCCTTACCTTCCAACAGAAGGCTTCCTGTTCAGATTTCTAGTATGTCCTTCCCTCCAAGCAGAGATTTTTAAAAAATCTTTTCTATGCTGCCTTTTCTCCCAAAGTGGGAGCCAAGGCTTACAAATAAAATTAGTTTTAATAATGTAATTAAAAAATTAAGAGGATGGTGGGTTTAGGCACAAGTAGGTCCCATAATCTCCCCCCCCCTCCCCAGGTAACCCAATCCTTAGGTTCCATGGACCCTAAGGCTTCTTTTATTTGGAACTAGTAAACTCGAATTCACTGCGAATTCATCTCCACTACCCCTTCACTATTGCCTCCTATCATCCCCGATTACTGATAATGAAGGAATGAAAGAGGGGAGAAATGAAAAGGGAAGAAGAATAAGAAGAAATCACCCTAACCAGGTATTGAGTAAGATCAATCAAGGGAGAAAGACTAGGGGGGGGGACAACAAAGAACGTGAATAAACATATATATTTTTGGTTTGTCATGTTTGTCATGTGCACTTGTATTGTGTGTTACTGTCTTGTCATGGGTATTTGTAACATGTACCGTGTGTCACTGTTATTGTTACATGTTTATTACTGGGAAAAAAACCAATAAAAAAATTTAAAAAAAAATTAAGAGGATGATAAAATTGATTAGAAAATGATACAAAAGTTAATTTTTAAAAATAGAGTGCTCACCCCAATTTCCCAGGTGTACTTACATATAAAACTTCATCCCATCCACCCTAGGAGTGGGTGGATGTTGATGATGATGATGATGATGATGATGATACTTTATTTATATACAGCCCTTCTCACCCTGAAGGGGACAGGAGGCGGATCACAGTACACATACATGGCAAACATTCAGTGCCGTATTTTTGGACAGGACAAAGACAGACAGAACGGAAAGGAGGTATATATCGTGTTGTGTTGACATCCAGTTGAACATCCAGCTTCTTGGCACCTTTTGGAAGTTGCCAGCCATAGGGGGGTGCTGTAACTATATCCTCTATGATGAAGAGCCATCAGGACTTCTTCCTTCCTTTTGGTTACTGGCATTCTTTGATCTTTTTCTTTATGGTGTTGTAAAATACCTCCCCCACATTAGTGCTACCTAATTTCTCTAATCACAACTGTAAGCTGTTTTCGAACTGCTTAGGTAAACATTGAGCAGGGCTGACAATCGGATGCTCACACAGATCTAGGGCTTTGAACTTGCAACCTTTTGGTTGGTAGATGTTATCATTGCTGGAGATTTACTAGCTATGCTAGAGCCTCAGTCCTGGATGAGAATCCCACTTACCTTGTGCTGGCATGCTGATACAGAAATAGAAGGGACCCATCAAACTATGATAAATAGTGGGAACATAGCAGGATGGGGAGCTATTGATGTGTTTTATCGGTCAAAAACTAGAGATAGGAGAATCATGGGACAGAGGCAAATTAGTAGTGAGATGAACATGGTATTGCATGCTGGTCCAGCTGCAATGCTGTAATTTATCACACCAATCATGTGATAAAGTGCTGAGTTGGCTTGAATTCACTTAGTAACAACAACAGTGTACCGATACAGACAGTTTGATATGGTAGAACTAGAACATGTTGTTCTGGAGGAAATGTAAAGTAGAGTACATTGTCAGCCCAGCCTAGCCAGCTGAGGCTTTGAGCATAAAAAAATAGCAATGTTGGTCGGGAATTTTGGATATGACATTTGTTTACTGGTTGACTAATAAATTAATAGCAAAGGAAATTATACTTGTTCAGGCCTTGGTGGTGGAGTTATGCATTTGTAAAATGTTCATTGTTTTGTGTTCTGTTTACACTGTAATCTGTTAATTTATGTAAATTAAAAAATACCAATTAAGGACTTTGAAATTCCAGAAACATTTCTAGCTAACATCTTCTTCAATGTTGAGTGCTTTGCTAACTGCTACATCAAAATAACAATCCTCCAAACTATGGAAGGAGGAGCCCAGATCGCTAAATTGTTCAAATACAGTAATTTTATATTAATGTAAGATTGAGTCTTTATCCCAAAATCAAAAATCCAAAATACTCCAAACTCTACCTATTCTATCTTTGGGGAAAGGGAATTTGCCACATGTCCAGTGCTCACCAATGGTGAAGTGAGATGGGGCAGGCATCCTAAAAACAGGCTGCAAGGATGAGCATGGAGTAGTCACATTGGTTGCCACCTGTATCTAGCCTAGAGGAAATAAAAGAGATTCATAGGCAAGGGTGTTACAGTGGGGGATTTTTCCATCTTTCCCAGCTACTTTGCTAAAAGGATGAAAAATGTGCTGAAGACATGGTAGTATTTGAAATGTCTGCTTTTCATCCTCTTCTCTATTCCCTATCAAGACTCTGTGGACACATGTGTGACTAGCTCCCTTTCCCCACTATCCATATATGTATACACACACACACCATATTTGAAAAAAATCTAGTCCCAAGGATTTTGGATAAAAGGGATACTAACCTATATATACTTAGTACCTCTGAGGATGTTTGCCATAGATGCAGGCGAAACGTCAGCAGAGACTGCCTCTAGAACATGGCCATATAGCCCGAAAAAACCTACAACATCCCAGTGATTCTGGCCATGAAAGCCTTCGACAATATCTATACTTAATTAATGTCCACATCTTAGGTACTCATCTCCCCCTTTTTATTCTTTTTCTTTCTTTCTTTTTCATCATATTTTATAACCAGCCTTAGCTTCCCACCAATGTGTGTATTGTAATGTTTTTCTTGCAATTATTTACCATGTACACAGGTTCACACACAGCCTTTTTATGTGGTTTCTACTTCCCCATGTTTGTTTATATGTTTGCAAAATTCCTAGCACTCTGGGGTGTTTAGTTTTAGCTGTGATACAAACAGCATCTTCCTAACAAACGGGGCTAGATAAAAGAAACCAATGTTCAAGAAAAAGCACTCAGTGCCTCCATCGTATCTCGCAGCTCACTCCTTATCTTCTTTGAGAGCAACAGAGAAGAGAAATTTTAGAAGGTGCAAGGAATAAGAACAAGGTACTTCAGTGAATTGTGTTTGCTTTGAGGAGAAACCAAGGGCAAACTTATTTACCTGAGCTGCTCAGAAATGAGAAAATACATGGCCTAACCATATATACCTGCAGTCTCCTCATTCTTCTCCTGATGCCTTTTTAAAATAATACAAAAAAGGAGCAGTTGGCGTTGGATCCGAATGGAAATCTGATATCATTAACCTCTTTCTTACTGGCCGTGTGTCCACCTAGGATCATAAATAGAATCAGAAAATTGGAAGGAACCATCTAGACTATCAACTCCAGTGTTCAGTGCAAAAAAATTCCAGCTAGATAACCTCCAGCCTCTTTCTGAACCCACCCAGAGAAAGAGAACCTACCATCTCTCCATGCAGTTGTCTTTTTGAACAGCTCTAACTGCCATGAAGTCCCTTCTAATGTTGTATTAACTTTTCCTTCCTGTAACTTAAAACCATTAGATCCAGTCCAACCATATAGGGCAGCAGAAAACAAACCTGTATCTTCCTCTCTGTGACAGCACTTTAGATATTTAAAGAGTGCAATCACATCATGCTTCTCTTCACCAGGCTGAATATGACCAACTCCCACAACCTTCCCTCATTTACTTTGTTCTCTGTACCTTTTATCATCCTTGTTGTCCTTCTCTAAATCTGCTCCAATTTGTCTATATCATTCTTAAGATGAGGTGCCTAGAAATGAATGCAGTGGTCCAGGTGAGGCCGCACTAATGCAGTGAGGCTGTTCCTTCCCTTGTCTTCGAAATGACAGTTCTATTAACACAGGATAAAATATCACCCCACTGTAGGGTCATATATAATTTATGACCCTACCCAAGGTCTTTTTCATATGTGCTGCTGCTAAGCCAAGAATCCCACATCCTATAAGTGTGTGTTCCTTTGTTGTTGCCTAAATGTAGAATTTTGCATGCTCTTCATTGAACGCCATACCGTTCATTCTATTCATTTCATCCCAATTTTCAACTCGTTCCTGCTTCTGGAAAGGTGTGAGCAGCCAGGGGGCCCAGCGAGCGGATACCTTATGAATATGGAGATGGTCTTGGATGATTTTTTTTCCATAGAACCCAAACTAATCTTGAAATTTTGGGCTGGGTGGTGAATGGTTGTTGTTCATTCATTCAGTCATCTCCGACTCTTCGTGACCTCATGGACCAGCCCACGCCAGAGCTCCCTGTCAGCTGTCACCACCCCCAGCTCCTTCAAGGTCAAGCCAGTCACCTCAAGGATGCCATCCATCCATCTTGCCCTTGGTCGGCCCCTCTTCCTTTTACCTTCCACCTTCCCCAGCATAATTGTCTTCTCTAGGCTTTGCTGTCTCCTCATGATGTGGCCAAAGTACTTCAACTTTGTCTCTAGTATCCTTCCCTCCAGTGAGCAGTCGGGCTTTATTTCTTGGAGGATGGACTGGTTGGATCTTCTCGCAGTCCAAGGCACTCTCAGAACTTTCCTCCAACACCACAGCTCAAAAGCATCTATCTTCCTTGGCTCCTTCGCCCTAAGGTCCAGCTCTCACATCCGTAGGTTACTACAGGGAATACCATGGCTTTGACTAGGCGGATCTTTGTTGCCAGTGTGATGTCTCGACTCTTTACTATTTTATCGAGATTGGACATTGCTCTCCTCCCAAGAAGTAAGCGTCTTCTGATTTCCTGGCCACAGTCTGCATCTGCAGTAATCTTTGCACCTAGAAATACAAAGTCTGTCACGGCCTCCACATTTTCTCCCTCTTTTTCCCAGTTGCCAGTCATTCTTGTTGCCATAATCTTGGTTTTTTTGATGTTTAGCTGCAACCCGGCTTTTGCGCTTTCTTCTTTCACCTTGATTAGAAGGCTCCTCAGCTCCTCCTCGCTTTCGGCCATCAGAGTGGTGTCATCTGCATATCTGAGGTTGTTAATGTTTCTTCCAGCAATTTTCACCCCAGCTTTGCATTCATCAAGCCCCACACATCGCATGATGTGTTCTGCATACAAGTTAGAAAGGTTGGGTGAGAGTATGCAGCCTTGCCGTACGCCTTTCCCAATCTTGAACCAGTCTGTTGTTCCATGGTCAGTTCTTACTGTTGCCACTTGGTCCTTGTACAGATTCCTCAGGAGAGAGACAAGGTGGCTTGGTATGGCCATCCCACCAAGAACTTGCCACAATTTATTATGATCCACACAGTCAAAGGCTTTAGAATAGTCAATGAAGCAGAAGTAGATGTTTTTCTGAAACTCCCTGCCTTTCTCCATTATCCAGCGGATATTGGCAATTTGGTCTCTTGTTCCTCTGCCTTTTCTAAACCCAGCTTGAACATCTGGCAACTCTCGCTCCATGTATTGCTGGAGTCTTGCTTGCAGGATCTTGAGCATTACCTTACTGGCATGAGAAATAAGGGCCACTGTACGGAAGTTTGAGCAGTCTTTCGCATTTCCCTTTTTTGGTATGGGGATATAAGTTGATTTTTTCCAGTCTGATGGCCATTCTTGTGTTTTCCATATTTGCTGGCATATGGCATGCATCACCTTGACAGCATCATCTTTTAAGATTTTAAACAGTTCAGCTGGCGAATGGTTACGTGGTGATTTTCCAAAATGATGACCTCTACTTGCTGAGTGGTGTGTTCATCAATAGCAGAGTGGGGTCACCCTGAAATTGGATCTCTTTGCACCAAAGTCCGACCACATTTGAATTGATGATGCCAGTTCGTGACTACATCATATGATGGGGAATCATCTCCATAAACCTCTTTCATCTCATCAAACATCTCCTTTGGTGTGCGGCCTTTCAAGTAAAGGAACTTGATGACTGCTCTGTATTCCACCAGGTCCGTTATCAAACCTCACACCACTTCAGCATCTGTAAAATCAAGACTGTTATCAGTTCTGAGTTGTAAATTGTCAAGTAACCTATAGAGCTTATATCATTACACATGTGCAGTTTCAGTATTCTTTGATAAATAGAAGTGGGTCAGGGTAAATCTTTAATGAATGCCCCTTGTATCAGTTTTCTTAACAGTGTAACGTCAGACCAATTCACTTTCTTTCTAGATTAATATCTGTTCTTTTTGTGACAGATTGAGAGTGTAGTCTGATACCAATTTAACTGCCATGGCTCAATGGAATATAATCATGGGAATTGTGGTCTGGAAAAGCACCAGCATTACTTGGCAGAGAAGGTTAAACACCTTGTAAATCTACAACTCCCATGATAACTTTGAGCCATGGCAGTTAAAATGTTGTCAAACAGCATTAATGCTACAGTATAGTTACACTCTAACACAAGAAATCACCATTTAGCCACATAATTGAGATGGGAAGGAAAGCAAGAATCTGAGACAGTTAAAACAATTATAGCTGATTGTTCAGAATCAGCAACATGTAATTCAGAGACAACATTCTAGAACAGAAGGAATAATATGACACCATTCTACTAGGATCAGATAACACTATGTAACAAAATTTGAAAATATTTCTGTTCCTGGTTTGAAAGTGTTGTTTCCTGTTTAATTGTGCAGTACTTACTTTGCAAGTAGTTGCTATACTCCAGAAACTTCATCATTGTGGCTGCCACAATCTATGTTGAATTGGTTGAAATTCTGTGAGATATTCATTGAAAAACTATAGCAAAATATGTTGTAGGATGTTCCACAAAAACAAAGTTTTTGCAATCTAATAAACTTTTCCCATGTTTTTATGATAGAAACAATTAGGAAATGACATCTATAATACAGGAACAAAAGTCATGTTACATAGTGTCATCGGAAATCATGTTTTCTTTTCTTGGGGTACTGTTACATTCAAAGGGCAATTCCCCCATGTCTGATCCATGTTAGAAGTTTGAGTGCAGAAATATACAATAAATGCAAAAACAGGGGGAAAAAACAAAGGATAAAAAGAAGACAAGAGCAGAATTCAAAACAATCTAGCAGATTAGAGAGCTTGGCCAAATCTAACAAAATGATGTTACACGGGGACAAATGCAAAGATAGTTAGGCAGAAAAACTTGCATAAATAGGAGTATAGTGTCTAGATCCAGGGAAGTCACAGTACCTCTATTCTGCTTTGGTCAGACCACACCTGGAATACTATGTTCAGTTCTGGGCACCACAATTGAAGGAAGATGTTGACAAGTTGGAATGTTTCCAGAGGAGGGTGACTAAAATGATCAAGGGTCTGGAGAACAAGCCCTATGAGGAGTGGCTTAAAGAGCTGTACATGTTTAGCCTGCAGAAGAGGGGAAGTCATAGGGAGGAGGGAACAAGCTTATTTTCTGATGCCTTGGAGACTAGGACATGGAGCAATGGCTTCAAACTACAAGGAGATTCCACCTAAACATTAGGAAGAACTTCCTTACTGTGAGAGCTGTTCAGTGGAATCCTCTACCTCAAAGTATGAAGGAGGCTCCTTCTATGGAGGTTTTTAAACAGAGGCTGGATGGCCATCTGTTGGGGGTGCTTTGAATGTGATATTCCTGCTTCTTGGCAGGGGGTTGGACTGGATGGCCCACAAGATCTCTTCCAACTCTCTTATTCTATGAAAAGGTAAATGTGCTGTGCACCACAAGAACTGAAGAGAGTCTGTGGTATTCCATAAGATAGTTTAAATGTTGAAAGTATAGCAGCTCACAGGCAGATGTGTCCAGATATCCACAGAGAGCACTTTCTTGTATGGATTTCCCCACTAATTTAAGCAGAGAAAGTGTGTGGTTGCATACAAATGAACAAATTTGGGTGTTGCCACAAGTATGCTATATACCTTAATGTCCCCATCTCTCATCTGGAAACATCTACAACTAAGCACAAACTGCAGCAACATTTGCTATCCAGATAAGTACTATCGGGGGTGGGGTATGAAAATAATACAGTGTCCTACTACTTTAAGTGTACATAATCAAAGGTGCATCTAAACTGCACAATTAATGCAGTTTGACAGCATCTTGACTACCATATCTCAGTGCTGTGGAATCATGGAAGCTAATGGAAGTGCAGCTATCTTGTAGACTTACAACACCCATGGCTGCGCAGCATACCCTTGGCAGTTAAAGTAATATGAAGCTGCATTAATTCTATGGTATATATATGTACCCAAAAAGCCCCTTTGCCCAAGGAGGAGGAGGAGGAGGAGGAGGAGGAGGAGGAGGAGGAGGAGGAGGAGGAGGAGGCATTTCTGAAATAGATCCAGGTATCAGAAAACTGAGAAATTGGAGCATATGGCTTTAATCAGATGACGTAGTCTTGCATGAGTACTTAAGGGCCCGGGACAAATTTTATGAACCCTCCTCACATATGGTAGTACTGATCCATGACAGGTAAATCTCTCTCTCCATTTTTCCTGGTAGCATTTCTGATTAAAACATCCTTAATTTTTCTTTCAGAGGGCAAAGTTTTGGTTGCTACATTAGCTTATATCAAATCCTTCTGCAAAAAATGCCATTCATCTCAGCATATTACACCACAGAAGGCCTTTATTTATCCTCTCAACATAAGGCTATAAAAATGATGAGAAGGATGAAACCAGGAGAGAAAGACAAATTATGCAAAGAAATATTCTATCTGGGCAACATTAATGCAAAACCAATGCTTGCTTCATATGCATAATGGAGTGAGAAATAAATTAAATGACAGATGGGCAGTCCTTCTTCATCTCCCCAACCCATCTTGCATGTTCTAGCATGACTATACAAACATCCTAAATCATCCATTGCATGAAGGCAGTGTGCAGAGAGGTAGTTAATTGCACCTGTCCGGGAACCAAAATGCAATTACATTACTTATTTTTAAATTATCTAAACATCAAACCATGAAACAATAATTATTAATTGAAAAAAAATCAAGATTATCCTTGGAATGGTTCTGGCCAGCAAAGTAAGTTGAATGCCTGACATATTTCTAATTAGTTCTTTGGTTTGTGTTGAAAGTTGACAGTCTGGAAGATGTCCAGAAAATGGTTATCAGACAGTCTGATGAAGACCATCTTAGAGTGTTAGACATGTTTAGTTTGGAGAATAGAATGTTAAGAGGAGACATGATAGCCATTTTTAAATATCTGAAAGGATGTCCCACTGAGGATGGGGCAAGCTTGTTTTCTGTTTCTCCAGAGACTAAGGATCTCATCACATGGGGAGGGGGGACCTATCCTAGGATACTACCAAGATGCAGTGAGGACAAGCTCACCAGAGGCCATCATATAACTCAGGGCTACTTCCGGCAGGGGTCCGTGCATGCTGCGTGTCAGCAGCATGCTAAGAGGCAGCCCCGAGAACACGGATGACTACCCGTGTTCTCATAAACTAAGCCAGGGACATCGTAGGACAAAGCTGGGGTAAGATGGGAAGCTGTTTATGGTGGTAAGGGCTGATTCAGAAATCTGCCCAATGGTTTCTCCTGCTGCTCCATGGATTCATCCCACTGCCCAATGGATTCCCCCAGTATGTCCCAGCTTAAGGTCCTTCATGTGATGATGTCATAAGATACACAACAATAAATTAAAAGAGAACTCACCTCTAAACATCATGAAAAACTTCCTGATGGTAACAGTTGTTTGGCAGTAGAATCTACTGCCTTGGATTCTCCTTCTCTGGACATTTCAAGCAGAGGTTGCATGGCCATCTGTTTGGGGTGCTGTCATTGTGTGTTCCTGCATGGCAGGGGGTTGGAGTGGGTGGCCCTTGTGTTGTCTTCCAGCTTCAATCCAAGGTTCATCTTGCAAATAATAGTAACTGTGGATTAGCTTTCTATGTATAATGTTGGACTCCTCTATGCCCCTCTGGTATTACCATGAGTATGCTTTCCAACTGTTCCAATTTGGGAGGAGCAGTTCCAATTAATCCCCCACTGTCCCACTTTTTAGCTGCTGAATAAAAGTCCCATATTATCTCTCCTCCTACAGCTTTGTCCACAGCTTACTGTTACTAACTGCATTGACAATGCAAAAATAATTTGCACTCAGTATACTCAGGAGGGAGAAGAGAGAAAGAGGAAATGTAGGTAAAATCAATAACAACTGCAAGAGTTTGTGTTTTCTTTCCCATTAATTGACATCTTCTTGACTATATTCTGATCCTGTTTGATCATACATGTGCATGTGTCAGATAGAGAGCAGCAGTGTTCCCTTTTATTGTCAATTATTTATGGTATCATATCTTCTAATGGTATCTAAACCCAAATACTATTTCCCTTTGCTTGATTAAAAGCTGTCAACTCTGCTGGCAGCATTGACGGTCCCTGTGCAAATGGCAATAGAAGCTCTGAAGTTCTGACTTCTGGCCACTGCCATGATATTTCTCCTCCACAGGGGTCTAGGAATTATGCCCATTTAATGGTTTTCTGGGGCAGAAAAATGATATATATTTCTTACTAGTAATGGTTTTTAATGAGGATTTGGTGAGCCTTAAAAGTCACATTTCCAGTCTCTATGGCATTTTGTTGCAGTGGTGACCATTGGCATTTTGTTGTAGTCATGACCATTGCTCTTTTCCTGTTGTTTTTTCCTGTTGCCACAATTAAACCTCATCTTTTTCCTATGAGAAATGTGCAAAGCCAAAACTGCCCAGACATATTAGCCTCCTTTTTTCACGGCCTTCTAATTCCTAATTTGGCTCAAAATTCAAGACCCTCTACACAGCATTAATATAAAATAGAACTCATTTGAAATTACAGTATGACTTCTGTATATAAGGGATCGGTATCCAAGGTTTTGTTTCCCCCTTCTGACAAAATATGTCCTTTCTAGTCATTTTCTAGGTCTTTCCAGCATTACTCCATACCAGAGCTTTCCAAACATTTCATGTTGGTGACACACCTTTTAGGTATGCATCATTTTGTGGCACAATAATTCAGTTTTACTGGCAAACTGGGGGTTAAACCAACCCCTAATAAGAGCGACAGACACATATTCATTTATTTATTATTTATTTATTTCTGACATTTATATGCATG
Organism: Anolis sagrei ordinatus; assembly: GCF_025583915.1. NCBI lineage: Eukaryota > Metazoa > Chordata > Lepidosauria > Squamata > Anolidae > Anolis > Anolis sagrei. Next base: position 133,915,594 of record NW_026847549.1, read on the forward strand.
CAAAATTGTAGTAACAAAATGTATAGAAAATAACATATTTCAGGAAGACCTTATAATTGTATTTTTAAAAATATATAATTTGTAAGATAATATACATTTCCAAGATTTTCCAAGGGGAATATACTAATGTACTATGATCGGCACATTTGCTGCCTAAAAATGCATACATGTTGGTATTGCTTATTTCACATAGACTCAGAGGTTTCTTGTTACATTTGTGCAACACACCTACACACTGCAGGCAACACACTAATGTGTCACAACACACAGTTTGGTAAGTTCTGATCTATAATATTCTTAGGGCAGAAGGTTTTTTTTATTTCTATAGGGTTCACTATTATCCATGGTTTTATGTATATACATGAAATTTTAAAAAATCCCCTGCAGATACAGGGGTCATACAGTACTGTGCTCATATTTTGCCACCCTTTTCACAAGTAGCAAGCAGTTTTTCATGCTTCTTTTCCAGAAAAAAAATTAGCTTGTTCATTTAGATTGGCTTCAGCTGCCCTCACAGGCCCACAGGGACATCTCATTTGTCATATAATACTGTAGTACCATACTTTTTACTATGTGATTTCATGTCTGGGTGAGATGTCCCATGCAATTAATCTAGGAAAATGAAGAATGAAATAAGCTGCTGAGGCAATGATGGCACCATGCAGAATTCAGAGGAAATGGATATTTGTATTTAATGTTATGGCAATTCACACAACTTCTCGTGCTTCATCCAGTTCCTAGGCAAAGACTAATTCATATTCTAGGGACCCATCTGTTAGTAGTCCTATTTGGCTCACATATATTTTCAGTCTGTAAAAGGATTCAGGAGGCACATATCCTGATGCTGTGTACTCTCCTCCCAATTCATTTGCCACAAAATCCACAGGGAGGAAGCTATCTGGTTACAACTAGAGGCTGATATTGTTGGTTTTTAGTGACATATAGAAATTGCGTATGTAGGTGTTCAAACTCTCCTTCTCTTGCAGGTACTTGTGCTACATGTGTGGATGCTCAAGTTGAGATCGTGGCACTGCACAACAGAGACAAATCTAGCCAGTAGCTTTCTGCTTCTTTCTCATGCATTGATAGAAGGGATAAACTAGGCTGAGTGAACAGGGCTAATGTTAAGAAATTTGTATCCCAGTTTACTCAGTCCAGGCCCTATTGATTGTCAGTTTGGCAACTGACGGAGAGGAAGGGTGCGGAGAGGAAGGGTGCCAGCTAAATGTGCCAGCATCACCTTTCACATGCTTTGTTCATGTGAAAGGTGATGGCTCTGAAGAGGAGATCTTGCTTTATAAACATGATGATCCTCCATTGATCAACAAGGCTGCCCTCCTGAAGTTCAATTCTTTTTGTCACGAGCAAACTGTTGATGGAAGTTTGGTATACAATGCTTCCCTCTTTTTATGTTGGTTAAATAAGAATGCCTGACTAGGGTCAGGCATGTAGCTGGGGGGGGGGGGCTTGAGGGGCTTCAGCCCCCCCAAAAAATTCTCATGGTGGTTCGCAAAAAGGCCTTACTGGTACATTATTTAAACTGTTATGTTTATTCATATCATGATCTGATCACCATACTCAATATATCCCATATGCATGGGGGTATTGGGGTAACGATACAAAAGGTTTGCTAGGGTAGACCCTCTTTCACTCAGACTCAGCCCCCCCCCCTAAAACAAACTCAGCCCCCCCCCCCCTGAAATCCTGGCTACGGGCCTGACTAGGGTTTATTCCATGTAAGAAGATGAAAAACAATAGGGAAATAGAAGAAGAAAGCAAACAGTTTCAGATGGATAGTGTCTTGACTTTCATCCCTGCAAACACGCACGTTCTTTCTATGTCTTTTGTGCCTCTCAAAATGCATGTGCAGGAAAGAACATTTTACTGGGTATCTATAGATACACTAAAAAGATTACCCCTGACCTCAATTTGCCTCTGTTTAGGATAGCAATTAATTAAACTGAACAGGATTGTCCACCTGCATATTCAACTTCATTTGCAAAGAAAAGGAATTAAGATTTTAACACTGCACACAATGTGCTCAAAGAAAATTAAACTTATTGCATATTATGGAGAAACATCCACCCATCCTTGCGAAAACTTTCTCCAAATAAGTCCTTGGATATATTAAAGTATTTATGTGCATTAATTTAACTTAGACAGTTTGAAAGTGGTAGCAGAATGCTCTACATCTTTTCATAGCACTTAGTGCATCTTGGTGACCAGTCTCTTCAACAAACAGAATAGTGGCCAGTCTTGGGGAGGGGGTGGGAATAACTGAAATTAAAGCAATTTCTATACATAGTAGGGGTGTGAGATTTGGCAAAAGCACTGGCCATTTTTAGATCCGGATTTGGCTGCCCCCCCCCCCATTCTGTTTTTAGGGAGCTTTGCAAATTTAGGAGGGTTTCTGTTTTCATACTGAAACTATTTGGTCCATTTCTCAGTCATTTTTAGGCCTATCTGCATGAAACTCATCTCACTTGTGGGCCACATTTACTTCTACAAGCCTGCAACTTTCTGAATGTTTCACCAATCTACTAATTTTTTGGAATTTTAAAAGGTTTTACCATAACATTTTTTTTAAACCCACAAGAGGGGGTTCTGGGAATTGAAGTCCCAAGGACATACCACAAGAGTGTCTGAGTTTCCATTTGCCTCAAACAGGCATGGAGGGAGGGCCTTCAGGAAGGAATGGAGGAGGCTACTAAGGAAGAAAGTAGAGGAGAAGTAGCAGCTTTCCTGATTAGTGAGGCTGCTCTGCCCACACACTGCCGTGTCTGCCTCAGGTAGAATCAGTGCCACTCACTCAGCACCATTGGTCCCTCTTAGCCCCCATTAGCCAAAAGATCCAGCTGCAGTCATCTGTTCTGGCTAAAACTTCGGCTGCCACCCTACCTGACTTATTTTCATGGATTTGGCAGCCAAATCCTCCAAATCATCTGGAGCCCGTTTTCAAAAACTGAAATGTGCACAGCCCTAATATATAGTACTCTTGATCAGATTTAGGAAAAAAAATAAAAACTAAATTAATGTAATTTTTAATTAGAATAGACCCATTGAAATGAATGTGAGTATTGGCTAACATCTCATATGCTTCAATGGGTACACCCTAGTTAGGACCAACACTGGATTCTGCCCCAAGACAGAATAAATGCCACTACTTTATAATATCAATATTTATGATATATGTGACTTGGCATGTGAATATTTTTTTCGTATGCTTAAGCAAATCCTCCTCCAAACTTTGGCATTTATTCTTAACTTTTCCTGAATTCCTATGCTATTTTTTAATTTATAACCTGTGATGGTCATTTAGAGTGAATATGTATGACTTTCTTGCACTTTGAGAAATTGCTTTCTCTCTTCTTTTGAATTACCAGAACCAATTCTCTAATATAAAAATCAACTTCTACATTTCTCAGTAACATTTTGTTATGATTTTGTTATGTGCGTCTCTCCCCACATGCGCCTTTTATAAGAAATCTGTAAAACTATTCTGTGCAATTACATTTCATGTTTGTAGGTATGACACTTTGCTTCAGCATCTCAATTTGGATCTATCAGCTTTTTAATGACAAACACAACCATCAGGATTTCAAAATATTGCTTCAAAGAAGTATGTCAACCTAGCTATGTAGTGAACCAACATGGATGAGTAGCTTACTCCTTACATTTCAATATTACTTCTAAGAAGGAAAGAAGAAAGATTCCTACAGGATCTTTCTTCTTTATATTACTTGTGAGATAAATAAAGAAGAAGAGGGGAGGAGGAAGGTGTTTTGTTCTCTAATTAAATAAGTGTCCAACCATAACCCATATAAAAAGTGCTGTGAGTTGGGATTTCCTGTTGGGTACAAAGTCTTCATAAAATGCAACTATTTTACAGTATATGAGGTTGTTTTGAAGCAAAGATGGAGCTACAATCTATACCTATCCATGCCAGCTTCTGAACATATTACTTTCGTAGTCTGGTGACATCCAAATTAACTTTGTAATATGACTTTTTCATTCCATAAAGGTACATGTTGTTCAGCATCAGTTCATCACAGATTTTGTAATCTTAGAAGACAAAAATACTAATTTGATGGAGACTTCTTTGGTAGTTGTTTTCCTGTGGTCTAATATCACATCACTCTGAGAACTTGGAAAAGAAGCTACAATGGCTTATCACATAACATGGCTCCTTCACACTCTGGTATCTCAGTGCTCCAGAGTTTGCTGTGCTCCCTCATCCCTCAAATCATCCATCTTTTTTCCTTAGGCACAGAAAATCCATTAAGAAGAAAAGACAAAAACACCTATTGATTAGTTACGTTCTGAGCTATCCATTTGGAAGAACCCTAGGATCTCATTCCCTCAAAACAAGCTTGGCATTAATGCCTGCTGTTGAGCATAAAAACCAATGTATTCCACAGTAAAAATCTGAATAGCCAACACATTTCATGTTAAGGACAAAATATTGTAACTAAGTTGGATCTTCCTGCTTGGATGAAACATCTGAGGAAGCAAAAAGGAATACTGGTAACACTAGCAAAATATCTTGAATCAAAATACATAAAATCATATCACAAACTGGAACTGAATAAATGATAGTATTTAGCTCTTCAAAGGGAGAACGTCTACTGCTTCTTTGTCCCAGATTTAGTAGCTCCCTCCTTTGATACATAACTAAACACGTCCTTTTTCCTTTTTATAACTCTTATAGTTCTGCCATTCTCTCCAACTAACTGGGGGCTTTTGGCTGAAGAATAGTGGATGTGGCTATTAGGCCTGTTTGATCAAGAAAAAATTTGTTTCTAAAATCGATTTGTAATTGGGGTGTTTTTTTGTTTCGATATTTAAAATAATTACAAAACTTTCAAAAAAAGTTTTGGTATTTACGAAATTTTGTAAATATTAACGAATTTTTAGAATATTTTTGGTATTTCTTAAGAATAATATTAAAATAATATTAAAAAATATTTTAAAATGGAAAATTAACCAAAAAATGGCCCAAATGTGGACCAAACACAGGCAGGATACAGAAAATGAGAGCACACACCAACAGAAGAGTCTTTTCTTTTTTAGAATATTTTTTAAAAATAATATTAAAAAATAATATTAAAAAATAATATTAAAAATAATATTAAAAATATTTTAATGGAAACTGAACCAAAAAATGGCCCTGATGTGGACCAAACACAGGCAGGAGACAGCAAATGAGAGCACACAGAAACAGAAGAGTCTTTTCTTTTTTAGAATATTTTTTGTATTTTTTAAGAATAATATTTAAATAATATTAAAAAATTATATTAAAAATATTTAAAAATGGAAAATTAAGAAACAAATTCACAAAAAACACAGGAAGGAGACAGAAAATGAGAGCACACACCAACAGAAGAGTCTTTTCTTTTTTAGAATATTTTTTAAGAATAATATTAAAATAATATTAAAAAATAATATTAAAATAATATTAAAAAATATTTTAAAATGGAAAATTAACCAAAAAATGGCCCAAATGTGGACCAAACACAGGCAGGAGACAGCAAATGAGAGCACACACCAACAGAAGAGTCTTTTCTTTTTTAGAATATTTTTAAAAAATAATATTAAAATAATATTAAAAATAATATAAAAATAATATTAAAAAATAATATTAAAAAATAATATTAAAAATATTTTAAAATGGAAAATTAACCAAAAAATGGCCCAAATGTGGACCAAACACAGGCAAGAGACAGCAAATGAAGCAAGCAGCACTCACAGCAGCAAGGAATGAATCAAATCCGAGTTGCTAGCCTAGCAGCCATTGCCAAGCCAACCCAATGCAAACTCCCTCGCCCTCTGCAGCAAGCTACGGGCCGCGCGGAGCCGCTTTGAAAGGGCTCGCGGCCAATCAAAAAGAGACAGCCACGGACCCATGGTGCACTGCTTGGGAGCGCCGGATTGGCTCCCATGCACCAGCACTCCAGCAGCCTCCACCCCATTAACGAAACGAGCGGAGGCTCGTAAATACTATGGGGGCTGCTGGTTCGATATTTAAAAACCCTTCCGGGTTTGGAAATATGTTTCGATATCGCTTCGGAAAGGTAAAAATAACGAATTAATAACGAATTAACGAATTAACGAACGAAACCGCACAGGCCTAGTGGCTATGTATGCTGTCAAATGTTGTATTACAGTTTGAACAGATTGTTGAATGTATTGTTGAAGGCTTTCATGGCTGGAATCATTGGGTTGTTGTAGGTTTTCCAGGCTGTATGGCCATGTTCTAGACTTGTTGAGCTTGAAATCTTGCCCATTATTTCATAATTCTTTATTAATCCTAATAAAGGTGTCAGATTTATATTAGATTTGGGTTCTTCCCCTCTCTTCCCTTAATGAATAAACATATCTATTTATTTATTTATTTATTGGCTAAACCCCATTTTCAAGTCTTAGCTAGAACATATCCATTGAATCAGCCACTGAATTCTAATTCAAGGTTATTAAATTCTGTTTATCCACTGGGTCTACACTAGCTGAAGCTAGCAATGAATTTGAGCCTTTGTTTCTGTTTTAAAAACCGTATTTCTTGCCAGCTTTAGATATCTCATGGGGAACCTGAAGTTGATGAAGAAACTCTACACATAGTGTTCAATATTGTCAAGACCATGAAATAGGACTTGCCACCCAATTTCACCTAAAGCAAAATTTTACTCTGAGTTCAAAGCTCAGGAGACGTGGATGAGAAATTGCAAGGAAGTAAAAAAATTCTCAGAAGAATTGAACATATATCCATACTTTGTCTTACCCTCGCCAAGCAATATCTTTTATGGAATTTATTTATTTATATTATACCTTTTAACTTACGTTTCTAGTGGAAAAAATAGCACTCAGGGTGACCAACAGACTATGGCTGAAAACAATTTAAACTGTAAAAAGTTAGAAAGCCATTTTAAAAAGCTTGATCAAACAGATTGAAAAAGCCAGATACTAAAAGTTATAAGAACAATAATTGATCAAAGTTTCAAGAGGAGGTCACTCTATGAACTAGAAGCAAGTCTTTTTCTGTGAACCATCGAGTCTCTCATAAGATTCGAATACTTCAACAGGTTCACATGCAGTAGGCAATTTCTTGGGGTACAGCTACACTGTAGGATTAATGCAGTTTGATACAACTTTTGCTGTCATGTATGCTATGGAATCATAGCAGATGTTGTTTGGTGAGGCACCTAAACTCTTTGGCAGAGAAAACTAAAGACCTTGTAAAACTAAAAGTTGCATCCTTCCATGACACCAAGACATGGCAGTTAAAGTGGTGACAAACTGTATTAATTCTACAGTTTAGATACATCCTTAAATAGCCAACTTGAAACTATGAAAGGTTTTAAAGTTCAAAACTAACACTTTGGATTGACCCTGCAAAGCAATTGTCAACCAAGTACAGGTCTTACAGTAAACAAGTAATATGATCTTGATTCAGTGCACCACTTAGTAGCCTAGGGCTGCATTTTGGATCAATTTCCAATAAAGGGCATTAATTGTTCCCTGTGCTTTCCACGGCATTAATTTCACCTTGGAAAATTTGACCAGACAGGAAGGCCAAGGTTTAGGTCAGGGGTAGGGAACCTTTGGCCCTCCAGCTGTGGTGGACTTCAACTCCCACAATTCCTTGAGGCTCGGCATTCACCCCAAAGGCCTACCTTGGCCCAATGCCGAGCCTCAAGGAATTGTGGGAGTTGAAGTCCACCACAGCTGGAGGGCCAAAGGTTCCCTACCCCTGGTTTAGGTAAACAAGCAGTAGCCCTCACAGCTCCAGTCATTCTGTCTGTGTGCTTGAATCTGCAAGCTAAAAATAATCGTTATTTATTTATTTTACATGTTTTCTTTCTCATAGTAGAGGAACCAAGACAAATGACAAGTTACAACGCAGCTGAAAAGAGGTATAGTAAAAAAAGAGTTATAACAATGAAACAAGCTGTAATATTAAAACTGCATAATTTCAAACAGCTTTAAAGCATTTAAAACGAAGAAGATATACTACATCTACAAAGGGAAAGCTGCACACAAGTTAGAATATCAGCCTCTCAGACTATTAATGTAATACAGAGATCAATCAAGGTTTTGGCAGTACAACTGGCAAACAAGGCAGATATCTCCCCAAGAGCACTAAAAAAGACACCGTTGGCATTCACCATAGGATGTATCTATATAATTAATGCAGGTTGCCACTATTTTAATAGCCATGGCCCAGTTCTATGAGATCCTGGGTTTTGTAGTTTGGTGATGCACCAAGACTCTTTGGCAGAAAAAGCCACATATCTCACAAATACCAGTTTGCCCAACATTGAGCCATAGGAGTTAATGTAGTGCCAAACTGCTATAATTATGTAGTGTGAACACTGCCAAAAATGATTGAAGTGGTAATCTATCCATGACAATGATTTCTCCACCTTCATATCTTCATATCACCATTTCCGGGGGGGGGGGGGGGGGGGGGGGGGGGGGGGAGGGGGGGAGGGGGGGGTGGGGGGGGGGTGGGGGGGGGGGGGGGCGGGGGGGGGGGCGGGGGGCGGGGGGGGGGGGGGGGGGGGGGAGGAACATAAAATCAAGAGTATGCCCTGCCTTGTGAGCAAGGTCAGACACCCTATGAAACAAAATTGGTGTAGTAGCTATGGAGGGATTAAAATGAAGGTACTACGCCACAAATAAGAATATGTACCAGTTCCAGTTATCAGCGTTGCTGTTCCTGTGAGGTCTACCAATGTCATATATATTCTCACAAACACTGTTTCAAAATTTCTGGTTTCAAAAACAGGACTTTTTTGTCACAAGTTTGTACGTTTATCATCCTGAGTGGGACTCTTTGTTAGTCTTTAATCAGCAAATAATTTACTCTGAAGTAATCTGATGTCAATACATTAAATGTAGCTAATGGAACTTATACGAGATCCAATACGAGATCCTGCCGCTAAGTGAATTTTCATAATTCAACAAGATAGGAAAGCAATTGCATTGAAAAGCCAAGATAACAGCAGGAATAGATAAAGTGGCATGGGTTGAAACAAAAAAGGAAGCAGGAAGGACGGATTTGCTTCATGCCAAGTGAATAGTCTCTTTTAGATTCTCCTAAGGACATTTTTCCTATGGTGAATATGTTTATAAAATATTAGCTTAGGTACCTGGCAATGCCTGGGTTATGGATTTTAAAATGATACATAATGCATAAGGATGTGGATGAACTACAACTCCCAATAGCATGGGTCAATTCCCTCCAAACCCTGCCAATATTCAAGGTTGAGCATGTTGTGTAGGCATGCCAAGTTTGTTCCAATCCATCATCTATCTGGTTCATGTTGCTCTCTGGATGCAGGTGAATTACAACTCCCTAAATTCAAGGTCAATTCCCTCCAAGTCCCACCAGTAATCAAAGTTGGCCATGTTGGTTATGTGTGCCAAGTTTGATCCAGATCTATTGTCGGTTGGGTTCAGAGTTCTCTTTGATTGTGAGTGAACTATAACGCCAACAATTCAAGATCAATTCCTTCCAAACCCTGCCAGTACTTAAAGTTGGTCTTGTTGGGTATGTGTGCCATGTTTGGTGCAGATCCATCACTGATGGAGTTGATGAAGCTCCCTGTATGTGAATGGATTGCAGCTCCCATCCATTTATGCCATTGCTCCCCAAATCTTACCAGTATTTAAAGTTGGTCATGATGGGTATATGTGTCAAATTTGGTCCAGAATACTCACTGATAGGGTTCACAGTGGTCTCTTGAAATTCTCCCAGGATGTCAGTGAACCTTAATTCCCATCATCCATGATCAATTCCCCACCCCTGCAGTATTTTCTGTTTGTCATGTTGGGTATATGTGCTAAGTTTGGCCCAGATCCATTATTGATGGGATTTACAATGCTCCCTGGAAGTGAGAGGCCATATTGGAAAATTGATAAATAGATACGTTCATACATACATGCAAACATATTTTCACATAGATGGATGGATGGACGGATGGAGAGAGAGAGGGAGGGAGGGAGGATGTTAACGATGATGATGATGATAGATAGATAGATAGATAGATAGATGACAGATAGATAGATGATAGATAGATGATAGATAGATAGATAGATAGAGTAGATAGATAGATATAGATAGATAGAGATGATAAGTGAATATTTCTTACATCCAGGCATGTCTATGAATGTCTATGAATATTAGCAAGAAAATTAAACAAAACACAGCAGTCTTATGGTGTTGCTGACTGATTTTCCAGTTAATCATTCCAAATCTATTTTTATCATTCTTGGTATTCAATAGTAATGGAAAGAATAATCAAAAGAAGTCTTTTAAAAGGGCCAAACACAGAATGCCAGGAAACCCAGACAATGGGAATCCTAGACTGATGAAAATCTTCATGGTTTGGGACCTATTCTGGGCAAAACTCCACATTGCTTTAAAAAAAAACAGAAAAAAGGATTTGCTGCGCAGGAAAAATGTTCTTCTGCATAAATTACTGTGAAAAAAAATGTACAAAAAGGTCATCAGCCATGGCATTTTGTTTTGCATTTTAATATACAGAAAAATATTGTTTAGTGCTTTGAAAACACCAGGAAACAAATAGTATTGCTAGCTGATTAATCTGAGAACAAAATCAGAAGAAAAAAACCTTTTCTCTATCAGGCATAGCAATTGTAGCCTCATAGGGCTAGAGAGTGTTGCCTTCAACAACTTAACTTGTGTTTCTCCAAGTGAACTTTAGCCACATATTCTGAGGTTCCAGCATAGTGTAGACTAATGAATTGGACTCTTTTCACTATGTTTTCCGGAAGAACAATGAATATCCCATTGTCTCAAAGGATCCCATAAAATTCCAGCAGTTTGGAGAAGAGAATGCTATATTACCTTTTAATTCTGTTTAAGATTGCTTTTGTTTCCCCAACCCACCATTTGCTTTTAACTTTTAAGACATATACATTATTTATAAGAATCTCTTTAGGATGTAATGGGTTTCAAGGGGTTGTATCAAGATGGTGGTTATTAAAAACTCACATATCCATCCCAAACTTGATTATCTGTTATCTGAATGAAAAACAGATGGTAACTTATTTCTTCTATAGCTTTGGAATAATGATCAAGAACCATGTGCTCCTTTTTCTCAAAATAACATGCCAGTAATTATACATGTGGAGAACCCATCAACCACAACTTCTGTATGAGCTTTTGTGGAATAGTCAGCATAAATCCAGTTGAAATAAACTATTTTACTGCAGATAGGATTGGTGGACTGTTAGGATAAGTGTATAAATGTGATATTAATGATAACACTGTATTTAAAAACATCATTTACATAATAAATTATGACTATGTTCTTCTACTCATGAAAATCTACAGGTAAATTTTCAATGATAGGTTCTTTTCAGATTTTCCACAGACACACCACTGCTTGATTTTCATTCTTCCCATCCTTGGACCAAGATGATAAGCCAATCCTATTGCTAACCTGTCTAACATTTCCCAGGAATAATTTAATAAATACTAAAAGACTGCTATGCACAATGTATGTGTCCCTTTCTGCCTCTGCATTCAAGTTGAAACTGTGAACTGATCAATCCCAATAATGACACAAATCATAGGCAAATATACAATAATAAGATGCTTGGAAGCTCAGATTTGCATTAAAAAAAAGAAAAATAGTCATAGGTGTCTGATACAGATAGGATACATATATATGGAGAAAGTTTCTTCCATACCTGGCATTTAAACTATCACTAAAAATCGGTTTGTCTCATCACAAAGGCCAGGCAAAGCATCTTGCTTTGCCACCAGACAGAGGCGAATCTGTCACTCTACGTGCTGCTCCCTCACAGCAACACTTTCCCCATTACACGGGGGAAGTGTCGCAATCCCAGCAAGGACCCATGCTGGCTCCAATGGAGCTAGAACAACATGGCCAAGTTCCCGTGTTGGGAAAGAAGTGTCCAAGGATGCTTTCACACCAGTTAGGGTTAGGGCCTCCACCAGATATCACACAATGTATAATGGCCAGGGTGGAGCTCTATCCCCAAAACAGGGTGGAAGCATCCCAGGTTGCTAAAAATTGCCCTGTCCGATGAGGCCCATAGTTGCAACTTTCATGTATTTGAGTGTGTCTGTGGGAATACGTTCCAAGGCCCTCCATGAAACATGAAATTGCAGATAATAGCAAATCCTATATTTTATCTGCATTTGGGGCAGAAGCAAGCTATAGAATTATGCTGGAGGACCTGGGAAGGCTCAAAACACTTATGGTGGTGGAGGAGAATATCTTTGGAACCAAGGTAGATGAAACTGTGGATAATGAATCCATGGATTTTCTCCATCTTTGTTCTTCTCTGGGCAAAAATTGTGTTACATTTCTGTCATAAAACACATAAAAAAGTCTTATTTCTATATACACCATGGGGACTAAGGATGGAGGAACGTAAAGTGGAAAATCCACCAGAGACATTGAATTGTGGTTACACTGCATTTTTTCCCTGCTGCTTTTACATTTGAATAATACACTGGCCTTGGTGCTCTGTGTTCCCTGCCTAGCTTTAACAACTTGCCAACAATGCAGTCTGACTAACAAGATCAGAAACAACTTTATTGCAATTTTACTGGCCCCATGTGCCATTTTTACTCTTTATTTTATTACTATTGCACTTCTGCCTGAGACAGTAAAAGAATGGGAGGCCTACATTCACTTTTATCCTGCTATTCAGCAGATGCTAAAAGGATGCTCAAAAATATTGCTTCCTATTACCAAGCGTCTATATAATCCATCAAAATGGAGGTTAGACTGCAGCCCATGCTCCTCTTAATAAACTGAAAAACATTCTATAAATCTGAGTCCACCTTTTCTCATGGCAATGGGGACACAGCCATTATTGCCAGTTACTAGAAACTTAAGTCAGTTTTGTAGAAAAATGCCTTGAAGCTGCACAGAGCCTCTTAGGTTAAACACACTTAGGATGTTGAACAGAATTTGTCCATGGAAATTGAGGTGGAAAATCTAGAAGCAATCTATACACACAAGCAGGATCAGAAAATAACTGTGGCAGATGGGGCTTTCTCTAAACTCCAACTCATAGAAACCCCTGGCCAGTTAGCTCAGATAATGGATGGAATATTCTGGAAGCTGCATTTAAAAATGCCTTTCCTAAACTCTGAAGGTTCTATTTTATATTGAACTTACTCCCACACAAAATGAAGCTCACAAAAGCTACCCAATGATCAAATCATGTAAAGGGACACTTTATAAGTTGTATTGTCGAAGGCTTTCATGGCCGGTATCACTGGGTTGTTGTAGGTTTTTTGGGCTATATGACCATGTTCTAGAGAATAGTTCCGGTGAACCTGAGTTGTTTTGAAAGTCCCTTTGGCTGTGAGAAATGGTGGGATGGTATCTGTATCTCTGCAGCATAGAAGGAAAGTCAGGGAGCACAGTAGATGTGCTTTCCTGGTCCTTAGTTTTTCCAATTTTCGTGTCTTGGAACAGTATTTTCCCATAGAGATGTTCAATATATTTGTTGTGGCTCAGATTGAACCACAGACACAGACTGATAGTGTTGTAACTCAGAGAGACTCTGACGAGGATGATGGAATTTATTTATTTATTTATTTATTTATTTATTTCTTGTACTTATTGACCGCCACTCTCAGCCCTAGGGGCGACTCGTGGCGGTGAACAGCAACATAGAAGGACAGCATACAAAATCATAACAATACATAACAACTACTACTACGACATATACTTATACTAAAAATCCGCTTCGTCTAATCCTGGGGTCATAGCCAAGTTCGTAGTCATAGTCCATTCTAACGTCGTTCCACAGATACACTTAATTGAAGGCCTGCTCGCAGAGCCAAGTTTTCAGGCTCCTACGAAAGGCCATCAAAGAGGGCGCCTGTCTAACTTCAGTAGGGAGGGCGTTCCACAACCGGGGGGCCACCACCGAGAAGGCCCTCTCTCTCGTCCCCGCCAGACGTGCCTGCGAGGCAGGCGGGACCGAGAGAAGAGCCTCCCCGGATGATCTCAAGGCCCTCGTGGGCTCGTAGGCCGAGATGCGGTCTGCAAGGTATTTTGGGCCGGAACCGTTTAGGGCTTTGTAGGCTAACACCAGCACCTTAAATTGGGCCCGGTAGCAAATCGGCAGCCAGTGAAGCTGGGACAGCAGGGGCGTTGTACGCTCTCTGCGTCCTGCTCCCGTTAATAACATGGCTGCCGCGCGTTGGACTAGCTGAAGCTTCCGGGCCGTCTTCAAGGGCAGCCCCACGTAGAGAGCGTTGCAGTAGTCGAGGCGGGATGTGACCAAAGCATGTACCACCGTGGCCAAGTCAGGCTTCCCAAGATACGGGCGCAGCTGGCGCACGAGCCTAAGCTGTGCAAATGCTCCCCTGGTCACCGCCGAAACCTGGGGCTCCAGGCTCAGCGATGAGTCCAGGATCACACCCAAGCTGCGAACCTGCGCCTTCAAGGGGAGTGCGACCCCGTCCAGCACAGGCTGTAACCCTATACCCTGTCGGCCTTACGACTGACCAGGAGTACCTCTGTCTTGTCTGGATTTAATTTCAGTTTGTTCGCCCTCATCCAGACCATTACAGCGGCCAGGCACCGGTTCAGGACTTCGACAGCCTCCTTAGTAGCAGGTGGAAAGGAGTGACAGAGTTGGACGTCATCTGCGTACAGGTGACACCGCACCCCGAAACTCCGGATGATCTCACCCAGCGGCTTCATGTAGATGTTAAACAGCATGGGGGACAGTATGGAGCCCTGAGGAACACCACATGTCAACGGCTGTGGTGTGAACAGGAGTCCCCCCATAACACCTTCTGGGTACGACCCTCCAGAAATGATCGGAGCCACTGCAGCGCAGTGCCCCCGAGACCCATCTCTGCAAGGCGCCCCAGAAGAATACCGTGGTCGACGGTATCGAAGGCCGCTGAGAGGTCCAGTAGCACCAACAGGGACACACTCCCCCTGTCTAGCTCCCGGCGCAGATCATCCACTAAGGCGACCAAGACCGTCTCAGTACCATGTCCCGGTCTGAAACCAGACTGTGCCGGATCCAGAATATCCGTGTCTCTCAAGAATACCTGGAGTTGTGAGGCCACCACGCTTTCCATGACTTTGCCCAAAAAGGAAGATTGGAAACAGGCCGAAAGTTGTCAAATTTAGTGGGGTCCAGTGATGGTTTCTTCAACAGCGGTTAACAGCTTGTTTTAAGCTCGCTGGAATTGTGCTCCCCGAGGGAGGCATTAACCACCACTTACCCACTCGGCCAATTCCCCTCTGGCCTCTTTAGAAGCAGGATGGGCAGGGGTCTAGGATGCATGGGGGCCTCATTCCTCCCAAGTATCTTGTCCACATCCTCGGGTTCACAACTGAAAAGAATCCAACAAAATCGGACAAGCAGGTGCTTGTGTCACATCCACAGAGACTGCATTTAATGTGGCGTCCAGCCCAGAGCGGATCAAAGCGACTTTGTCTGCAAAGAACCGAGCAAATGCTTCACAGCGCGTTGCCGAGTTGTCAGGGCTCCCACCTGAGATAGGGGGAGTTAAAAGACCTCTGACAATCCGAAACAACTCCGCCGGACGGTTTTTTGCAGACGCAATAGTGGCCGCAAAGAAAGTTTTCTTTGCGGCTTTTATTGCCGCGGCATATGCCCTTAAAAAGGACACAAACCGTGTTCGATTTGGCTCGCTTGGGTCCGAGCGCCACACGCTCTCTAGACCCTCTTCTTTCGCTTCATCGCTGCCAGCTCCTCAGTGAACCAAGGGGCTGGTTTAGCTCGGTTACTTGAGAGGGGACGTTCCGGAGCGATCATGTCAATTGCCCTAGTCATCTCCCCATTCCAGAGAGCGACCAAGGCCTCGACATGAGCACCTACCAAGGTGGCGGGAAACTCCCCAAGAGCCGTCAGGAATCCATTCGGATCCATTAGCCTCCTGGGGCGGACCATCTTAATGGGTCCTCCACCTTTGCAGAGGTTAGGGGGCGCAGTGAGCCTAAATCTGATCAGGAAGTGGTCGGTCCACGGCAACGGAGAGATGGACAACTCCTCCAACACCGCCACCCTGTTCCCATCCCTGGCAGAAAACCAAGTCCAATGTGTGTCCAGCACAGTGGGTGGGGCCAGTTATTTGTTGGGACAGCCCCATGGTTGCCATGGCGGACATGAAGTCCTGAGCCGCACCTGTGAGGGTTGCCTCGGCATGGATGTTGAAGTCCCCCAGCACAAGAAGCCGTTGGGACTCCAACGCCAGGCTCGAGACCACCCCCGCTAGCTCAGGTAGGGAGACTGTAGTGCAGCGAGGTGGACGGTACACTAACAGAATCCCTATTCTGTCCCGGTCACCCACCCTCAGGTGGACGCATTCAAAATTTGTGGTCTGCGGGATGGGGCTCCTGGTCAGATGGATGGAATCTCTATAGACCACTGCGCACCCCGCCTCCCCGTCCTCCGGCTCTTGGTTGGTGTTGCACGGAGAAACCTGGAGGACAAAGCTGGGAGAGGTTTACGCCCCCCGCTTCATCCAGCCAGGTCTCCGTGATGCACGCCAGATCTGCCCGCTCCTCCAGGATTAAATCCTGGATCCAAGTTGTTTTTCCGTTGACAGACCTGGCGTTCAACAACACCACCTTCAAGCCGGAGGGCCCGCTCACCTGGTAAACCTGGAATTCAGGTTTACAATCAGGTTCAGAATGTTTTTATGTTGTAAACAATGGTGTGCAAGTTTAGTTTCCCACAGCAGGGAATGATGTTTTTGATACTGAAACTAGCCAGGTGCAAATTGACTCAGAAAAGGAGGACAGTTCTCAGCCTGATAGTAGGCAGGAAGGCAACCAGACTGACACTAACGAGCAGCCTGACCTTGATGAAACGGGAATCTTGTATTGGGTTGACCATTTGGAATTCAGAGTTCGAAGGAGCGTGAGAATAGGCAACAAGATCAGTGGCCAAATGCTTTCATGTATTGGAAAGGGTATTAAATAGGGTTGGGCGGTTTCGTTTCGTTAATTTGTAATTCGTTAATAATTCGTTAATTTTTTCAATTACAAAACGATAACGAACCATTCTGGAGCAATTATTAAAAAAAACGAATTTTCAAAAACGTTTTGTAAATGCTTCGTATTTCGATATTGTATTCGTTTCGTTATTGTTTTGAGGTCGTTTCGTTATTATTTCCGCATGTCTGGGCCAGTTTTATGGTTTAATTAGTGAAAACAAATTATAATATCACACCAACAGTCAACATCAGAGGGAGAGGGAAGCTTCAGAAGGTTTTGGAGGTTTTTTAGCGTATTTCGCGGTCGCGTCCGCCATTAACGAATCGATTCGTTATTGTTTCGGAAATCGATTCGTTAATTTTTTACCATTTACGAAATTTCGTAAATATCGAACTTTTTAAAAGGAAAATTTTGTAATTATTTTAAATATCGAAACAAAAAAAAAACCCCAAATACAAATCGATTTTAGAAACAAATTTTTCCGTTGTTACCCAGGCCTAGTATTAAAGAGTGTGTTTGAAAACAAACCTTTGCCAGAGCAACTTCTTGCTCAACCAAGCAGCTTGTGCTTGTTTGCTTGGATTATCTAACAGTTCTTGTGTCCATGATCTTGGGATTTTGTCATGTTCTCATGGGACTTTGTTTTGTTGGTACCTCTTGGAATCCTGCTTTATAGTGCTATGTTTTATTGATCTTTGGAACATTACTTGCTTTTAAAACTTTTCATCTTGTATTTTTAATAAACTACAAGGACTTCGGTCTGTGTACAGTTCTAGTGATTTAAGCAAGGTGAAGCTATTCTGAGGTGCAACAGTACTGTCGAAGGCTTTCATGGCCGGAATCATTGGGTTGTTGTAGGTTTTTTGGGCTATATGGCCATGTTCTAAGTTTACAGTTAACAATCCTCTGATATTAAAAGATGGACATTTCAACAGAACTCTGAGATCAACACAAGGACTGTATTGAGAAAAGCATTTATACTCCTTTGTGTCTGTGTTTCTTCAAGTAACTTGTCAATTTATGGTGATCCCATGAATTTCATCTAGTTTTCTTAGCAAGGAATATCCAGAAGTGGTTGTGCCAGGTCCTTTCTCTGAAATATAGCTTACCACACCTGGTATTTGGTGGCAGTCTCCCTTCACAGTACTCCTTCACAGTACTATTCAGGTCTGACCTGTTAAGCTTCACATGTAGGAATTCTTTCACAGTGGGTCACTATATGCCATGTGCATCCTGTTGCTACATTCACATTCAATATATAGGCAGGGAAAAGCAGGCCTAGATCACAGATGCAACATAGGAGGGAGGACCAGCTTATTCAATAATGTATGGGTACAGCTATATGCCTGAAGCTATTTAAGACTTCCAGGTTAAAATCAATACAAGAATAAGTCCAGTAGTGTTGGCTCTAGGCTTGAGAGTACTATCAGGAGAAGATAAAACAGTAGTGCCCAGAATAAAAATGTAAAATAAATTTCAGCAATGGAATCTCCTCAGTAGTTTTATAGTGTTTCAAATAAGCTGTGAGATACAACATGTTGACGCTTGCTCTAAAACTAGCTCCAGCCCTTAGGAGAACTCCTTCCAAATTTCAGACTAAATTCTGGAGTGGATTCACCACCTCCCTTAGATAAAATGACATAAAATGTCATCGGGAATAAATCACAAATACTAGCTCCTCCACCCCTTCTTCACATTTTCCCTTTGCGAATTATATACAGATAAATACACATAAATATATCCTATACAGTGGGGGGAATGTGGACAAGGATGGCAGAAGAAAGTAAATATCTTAGGAAAAATGGGCCAAATTAATCACAAATTTCCATGAGGAAAGAAAAAAGTACAGGCAGTCCCCAAAATACAAACAAGATAGGCTTGGTATGTTATTCTTAAATTGAAGTCAGAACAGGTACACTTTGCTTTTAAAATATATATATTTATTTTATCATAATTCAATATATCTGTTATCATTGTTTGTTTTACAGCAGACACATAATATTCAATACAATTTACCATACATTAACTTTTGGCATCTACTGTTATTTTTACACTTATACATATTTTCTATCCCAGGTACACTTTGCTAGTGTCTCTCCAGCCACAAATATATAAAATTTAGGTTTGGTCAGCATAAGGATGAGTTAACACTCTCGTGGTGTTTGTTTTGCTGTCTGTGCCCCTGTTCAGAAGATTTAGCCATATTTCTTTCCCTGTGATAATTGGATTTTGAAAACAAAATGGCTTGGTGAGGCAACAAGGGTTGGTAAGAAAGCCTTGGCAGAGGCACCTTTTCCCCATGAAAACTCTTTCAGGAGTGAATTTCCCTTCCAGGGGGTAGATTTCTCTCACTTCCTGTTGTCTCACCCTTGTTCTTAACTATGAGTCATTTGTAAGTCAGATGTTTGTAACTCGAGGACTGCCTGTACTGCAAAATAATCTCAAAAACAGGCAAGAAAGAAAATGAGAGCATCCTTATAGTACTTATCCAAATAGTCCGTTGTTTCAGGTTATTTCATTCAAACACATCAACCATATTTGTGAAGATTACTGCATATCAACGCTTCATCACATTTGCATTTTGACAGCGTAATCCCTCCTATTTATTGTTTTTGTGAATTATTGCTCTTTATTAACAAAGAATTTATTTATTATTTATTTATTTTATTTAAGCTATTTCTACCCCGCCCATATCAGCCCAAAGGCGACTCAAGATGGCGAACAAGTTGGCACAAATTCGATGCCATATATAAAATACATACATTAACAAAAATAAAAACATCACAAAGCATTAAAAAGCATAAAAACAGTGAACAATAAAAAATTTAAAACTATGTCTTCATGTAAAAAAATCTTTAAAGGATTTCAAGTGGTCAAAGGGCAGAAAACACAGCTATTCTCTTAGGAACACCCACCACAACTACCAAAAATATTTTGGGGCTTCTCCAAGGGCTCCCCAAAAGAAGAAACAAATAGATTGCACTGTACTCACTATTTAATATTCTTGCACTTAAGCAGAAGGAGACAATAGTACTCAGACTTATTTGGATCATAGCAACACAAGGAATTATTAATTATTTCCAGCACACCAAAATGGTTTCCCCAATAATTCTACAGCATAACAACATTGGGGAAATCCACATCATTGTATGATGAATCTGAGCCAACTTATATATCTATGAAATCTATTGGTGCATCACAGAATGTATCCCTCACTTTATTTTAGCAATCCTTTTGGGTAGAGATCAGCAGGGGTCAAAAACCTGTCCCTCAGTGAAGCTTGTCTGCCATTAATGAGCAGAATCCTTGACATGCTTCGAGAAAAATCCAGTAGACCACAATGCACAGTTCAGAACCTCCTATGTCAATTATAATAATAATATTGTCTTGGGAACTTACATAAAAAATCCAGAAGTCCATCTGGAGGTGATGGGTGTGAGAAGCCATCAAGGATCCTTACCACTTTTAACATCTTTACATTAATCTTGAAGATATGGCTTTACAGCATCACATGCTTTCCTAATTGGCCTGGCTACCTAGCTTACAACTTAAAAGTTTCTTTCACAAATGTCCACTTGAATATTTAGTTGAAAAAGATGTGCGAGGAGGTGGGAAGATGCCAACGTCTGGGGTCATTAGCATTAGCAACAGAAAGAGGAACAAGAGGGCCATAACAATCTGTCTCCTCTCTGTCTATTCAAAATTCATTCAAAAGCCTCTTTGAAAAGATGTCGGTGGCATAATCCTCCAGAAGGCATTGATATGTTTCATTATGACAGTCTCTGGCAGCTCATCATTTCTGCTCAGGATGTGATCTTCTCCTTCCAGCCACTGAACTAATTTGTTTCTTTCTATAGCTTTTAGATTCTCCAGCCTCTGGCCTTGTTCTTTTCAGTTTTGCTTCTCAGAAGGCAACAAAGCAAACAAAACTTTACATTTTGGGAACTATTAATCTGGACTAAGTTTCTGATTGGATGAAGGGAATGACTATTGTCAATTTATCAGGGTATTGAGTAAAATTCACTTTGGTGGAAATCACGTTGGATTATTGGGGAATATCCCTACTGAAATCACTGGAAGAAGTGGGGAATAAATAATTTGATAACCATAGTGTGCAAAGTCAATCTCTTTCTCTACCTGGAGAGAAAAATACAGAAAGTCGCTCATGGGCCATAGATAAAGTTATAACCAGATAATTGTAATTTTTCTTTAAATGAACTTAGAGTACTAACTGTTTATTACTCTTAGGGCGCATCCAGATTGATTACAAAGACCAGAAAGTCCAGATTTTTCTCTTGTTCATTGCAATTGTAGTTGGACATCATGGGAAATGTAAATTTACTAAGTCTTTAGCATTTTCTGCAAAAGAATACTAGTGCCTCACCAAACACAAATCCCAGGATCCTATAGCATTGAACCATAGCAGTTTAAATTTTTTCCAACTACATCAATGTCACAGTTTAGATGCATCCCTAGCTCACATGAACACATTCCTTCAAACCTTGGAAGGTCACATCCATCCTTTTTTCAAAACTTTTATCACTACATACAGATCCAAAATTGGGTTAAAATGGGCAATTAGAATATCTGAAATTCAGGATCAGGCACGATCATCCATTTAGAGCTGGCATGGGAAAACTTTTTTGCCTTGGGGCTGTATTGTGGGCCTGACCAAGATGGCCGGGCCAGAAAGGAAGGGAGGACAACTGGGCACGCGCTGGGTGGGATGGCCTTAGTTTGCCTGTGCCTGATTTAGAGACTATTTTAGCTCTTCCCAAGGATTAGAATCAGAACAATCTTTTTCAAAAATTGTACATGAGACCAAAAGACAACAAATTAAACACATTCTATTTTTGTTTTGTGATGGATGAGAGACTAAATTAACTTTTAAACAGATAACCACATATATACCAGATTCTGCTTTTACTACACCGCTTCAATCTGCCCAGCATTGTTATTACAACTGGAATAGAACAACTTATTATTCTGTTCCAATATAAGGTACCAACTTCATTGCACCAGCTTTCTCTAAAACAAGCCATGGTTCAGTAGGTTAAAATATCCTATTAAAATAACCTACAATTAGCAAATCCATTCACATAATTTTAATTGGTAAGATCAAAGGTTTTTAGTGCTGTTAACAACTAAGCCTTTATATAGTATGGCACCAGCATAATTTTAACATTTTTTCCTATTTCGTTAAAAGGAGAAAAGTGTCATCAGCATTTTCGATTGTGCTAGCAAAAGCTTTCCCAATTTGTGTAATTGTAGCTGAACACGCTAAAGGAAGAATGTGGTGGCAAGCACAAGGTCTTAGGAGCAAGCAGGTCACAGCTTTAAAAGCATATTTGTATAATTATAAATACATCAGCATGTACCAGAATGTCATGACATGGAGAACTGGACAATTAGAGATGCTTCCAAAATTCTTGTGTGAATTTGTGCCAAGTTTAGAAATTCTCAATTGCCTGGTTATATATCTAAAGTGGCATCAAAGCATTGGAGAGCCAACTTCATTTCACAACTTGGGGAGGGGTAGAATCTGAATTCCTACTTAGCCATGATAACCCATTGTGTGACCTGTGTGGGTTAGTGGCTGGCCAACTACCCAACAAAGAGCCAATCAGTCTCCTAAAGAAGGAAAGGTTTTTGGGAGGAAAGGAAAAGATCCCCAGGATAGCTGCAGGTTGGGGGCAGAGTGGTTGGCTGGCCACCTTGGCTGGCAGCAGACCAAACAAGGGAAAAGGAGCTGGTGGCCTGTGTAGGGCAGGCAATGTAGGATCAACAAGAATACTCCCACCATGAGGAAGATGAGCATGCAAAATCATCTTTGGACAGCAAGTGAGTTGGGGGGGGGGGGTGGAAATGCTTGAGGTGACAAGAAGAACAATAAGGCTTTTAAGAACCTCTCCTCTGCTCTATTGATGACCTTGGTGACCCTGTGGATCCAGGATTTTCCTGCCTGACATGACATGATTATGTGCACCACGTGAAGCCAAATAGGAAGGGAGGAGCCATGACCCATTTCACCCAAAAAAAGGGAGCTTAGCCCTAACCGTTAAGCCAGCTGAACAAGCCATATTGGCTGAAGGGAACCAACCAAACCAAATCTGTGCAGAAGCCTAATGTAGACCCATATAATGCAGTTCAAAGCAGATGTGGATTATCTGCTTTGATTATCTGGATTATATGGCAGTGCAGAAAGGACCTTGTTGTTGTTGTTGTTCATTCGTTCAGTCGTCTCCGACTCTTCGTGACCTCATGGACCAGCCCACGCCAGAGCTCCCTGTCGGCCGTTACCACCCCCAGCTCCCTCAAGGTCAGTCCAGTCACTTCAAGGATGCCATCCATCCATCTTGCCCTTGGTCGGCCCCTCTTCCTTTTGCCTTCCACTTTCCCCAGCATAATTGTCTTCTCTAGGCTTTCCTGTCTCCTCATGATGTGGCCAAAGTACTTCAACTTTGTCTCTAGTATCTTTCCCTCCAGTGAGCAGTCGGGCTTTATTTCCTGGAGGATGGACTGGTTGGATCTTCTCGCAGTCCAAGGCACTCTCAGAACTTTCCTCCAACACCACACCTCAAAAGCATCGATCTTCCTTCGCTCAACCTTCCCTAAGGTCCAGCTCTCACATCCGTAGGTTACCACAGGGAATACCATGGCTTTGACTAAGCGGATCTTTGTTGCCAGTCTGATGTCTCTACTCTTTATTAGTTTATCGAGATTGGACATTGCTCTCCTCCCAAGAAGTAAGCGTCTTCTGATTTCCTGGCTACAGTTTGCATCTGCAGTAATCTTTGCACCTAGAAATACAAAGTCTGTCACGGCCTCCACGGTTTCTCCCTCTATTTTCCAGTTGTCAATCATTCTTGTTGCCATAATCTTGGTTTTTTTGACGTTTAACTGCAACCCGGCTTTTGCGCTTTCTTCTTTCGCCTTAGCCTCTCTTCAATGTATAGAGAATCAGCAATCTCACTCTTGATTGGCCCATTACTCCTACTATAGCTTCTCCAAGTTATACTATAGCTGCTGCAAGCTTGTTGATACCACATCAATAAAGGAATGGGTCTTTCATCAGAAGACATACTGTTCAGCTCAGGGTAGCTGCAGAAAAAGCCTCAGTAAGATCAATAGATTCACTGTCCACAGTCATCCCAATGAAACTAAAAGAAAGGAGCAGATTTGATGTAGGGCTGCCATTTTTGGTGACAGCCACATGTTGAGCTTAACATCTAGTCCAAGCATACTATAGTGAAGCTAATTAGGTATAACACAGTAAACAACAACTTAAGCAGCTATTTTACTTCAATTCTATTAAATAAAAGATTTTTCCATAGCAAACTTTTTAATTAGTTTTTGGCTCACCAAATGTATGCTCGCCTCAAAAGAAAGCTTGTATTATCTCCTTTTCAGGTCATGAACCGTTATCGAATGCGATGTCATTGCCATCAATTCATTAATTCTATAGAACTGGATAAGACTTAGCACTCATTATTTTTACCTATTCGAAGCTAGAAGAGGTGAAGAGGTCAAGAGCGTCTTTTATTTCTGAATATGTCTCTTTAAAACAAACAATCCAGGAGATAAGACTGAACATAACAGCCTTTGATGTATTACATCTCACTGCTAACTGACATCTCAGACTCTCTCGTGATGCAATTCTTTTCTAATAATTTAGTCTCAGTCTATTAAAAGACAATTACAGATAATGTATCCAGACAAGTGGGTAAGGATGTCCAGAACACCACTTGAGTCCCCTCGGGGAGATAGGGCAGAATATAAATTATTATTATTATTATTATTATTATTATTATTATTATTATTATTATTATTGAGAGGTTATCAAAACCCCGTTCTCAAAAAAAACCCAAAGTGTGTTATTGATTTTTTAATCATTTCAGGCACAGGCTGTTATACAGATTTTTTTAAAAGAGCTGAACATAACTAGAAGAAGATGGAAATGAATTTCCCCTTTGCTACTTCATATGTCATAATAGAATTTTTAACATTCATTTACAGCTAAGTATAGAGGGCAGCCAAGCATCCAAAGGGGAACCTCGCTTATCTTCGCTAAAGACTTAATATGCTATTGATCTTTCCCCCTGATTTTGACTCTATTATTATGTTTGATAGCACCTGGTGGTATTTTATAATTTTCTTGATTCACTGTTCAGTTAGTAGTGTTTACAGATTAATGCAAAAGATAAGGGAATATGATCATGATTATTTATGTGCTGCTGACATCTTAGTTTTAAATCTATTACAAAGCAGTAGCATGGAACTATATTGCTATTATGGAGTACCATATTGCTACTCATATAAGGACATTATCACGCCATTCGGTAAGCTGTGTTGGAGACTCCCTAGACACAAATAAAATCTGCACAACATTGTCCTAATCTTGTCCCAAACCAAGCTTCAAGTCGTGTCAAAGTTGTATTAAATGAAAGCGATTTATTCCCATCTTTCTCCATCTTTTACCCTCTGAATGCACTTTCTACCAGCTTTAGAAAAATCATTGTACAGTGAAGTAAGATAAATCTTTTTTAGCTACGGAGTTTGGGGGATACAAGTCCATTGTGGTCTGTCCTTCCTTGCTGCAAAAGGGAAAACTTAACCCTTTTCTCTCCCTGACTGTCGGTTCATACTCCTTCTCAGCTGCAGTGGTAAAACTTATTCTTTTCTCCCCCTGATTGTCCTGATCACTTCCTTTTTTCTTTTCCTTTTAATTTAACTTATTTATTTATTTACCATATTTGTACCCCACCCTTCTTGCCTCAAAGGAGACTCAGAGCAGCTTTACACATAGGCAACAATTCAAAGAAGGAGCTGCAATGGTCCTTGCTTGCAACAAATAATTTTCCCTGTTAATTGAATTCCAAGGCAAGAACATGTTGCACAACATCTTCGTACATGCTTTTGCCTCATTACAAAAGCTAAAACACTTTAAAGTACACCTTCCAATTGTTGAATAAACACAATGTATTAACATTGCAAAGTACTTATTTAAAAAAAATAAAATGTGTATCGCTGAAGCCTCAAAACTATGAGAATAGGAGACTTTAGGGTGGTGCAGCTTCAGACCTATGAACTATCAAGGTTGTGCAATTCTTATTTTTTTAAAGTGGGGGCATATATAGGGGCAGCACAAATGGAAAGGAGTCACAAATGGAAAGGAGCCTGCATGTGCAGTAAAATCAACAAGCTCAAAATACACGCAAAAAGGATTTGCACAGTAAGAACTGGGGCTTGGCAGGCGTGCACCCATCTCAGCCAAGATGGGTTTACAGACAAATATGGAGAAGTGTATCCTGCTGTTTTAGGAGATGTGTGTGATAATATCCTGTGTCTGGCTATGGGTAGGGATTAAGCCACACTGCTGACCAGGAATTCAGCAGGACAAAGACACTGGTCTGCTATGTAATGAAGAGAAGAAGGTTTTTTTTTATTATTTCTACAAGACCTGGTCAGTTTGAAGCAGTGGTTAGCAACCTTTTTTTACCAGGGACCACTTTGACCAGGGACCATTGTCCCGGAATCACTTTGACCAAGGACCACTTGACCAGGGACTACTTTGACCAAGGACCACTCTCCAACATTAGTACCAAAAAGGGTTACAAATCAGTTTTTGGTCAACTGTAGATTTGGTTTGGGGTGCTGATTCAGAAAATTGCATTGGATAAACCACATCAGCTCTAGTTTCTAATACAGAACATATGCCATGGTCAGCAACAGTGAAGGAGTGGCAAGTGGCAGGTGGTGTGAAAGGAGTGGAAATAAAATAAAATAAAGAAAAGAGGCGCACAGACCAGATTTTCATCCTTGCGGCCCACTGGTGGTCCGCAGCTCACAGGTTAAGAACCACTGGTCCAGAGAGTTCATATTGCCTGCCACTCACAGTTGATGATCTAACACATTTCTGTTCCCTTCTGCGCCTAAAGACAAAGCAAATGCCACATCAAATTTTAGCCGCTGAATGATGGCCATGTCACGTAGTACATTTCCTCCTTGTCAGTCACTACCTTTCTGTGAAAACACCACTTACACAGCCTACTATCCATGAGGATGGAATATCTAAGGACTTTATCACACCCCTCAATGCAATATTACATTAATGCATGGATATTAACTCTCAATACCACATACCTCTTCCTTAGCACAACTGTGCTGGTTCACAGATCTGTGGTCCCACAAACAGTCTTCTGCATATAAGCTTCAGGCCCTATTCTTTACCCAGTGTGCCTTATGATTTATTTTTTAACATTGTTAGTATCATAGAGCAATTTTAGCATTACAAGTAATGATGACAAATATTGTCAAAGAAAGACACATATTTTTTAGAAAGCAAAACAACCACTTTTGGAATAGTGAGGGAGAGGAGAATCCCACCTACTGATATCATGTGACTGTTGTATAATAGCACAGAAGCAGAAGGGATCCATCACACAACCACAAGTAATGGAAATATAGTGGGATTGGGAGCTATTGATGGATTTTATCCACCAATTAAAAAAGAGAGGAAAGCAAATCAGTAGTGGGATGCAAATGATGTCAAGCGATTGCTACCATCAACTAAGGTGGGAGTCAAGTTGTATTGCCAGTTTGCCTGCCTTGCATGATAGTCATAAATGTAACCTTCATGCATGCAGTTCAGTGTGAAAAGGTGGAAATCATGTGTTTGATTTGCTAAATTAAAACTGCCATTAGTCAATGCATTTCTGCTTTGCTATGCACATTTATTGGAAGTTTGAGGGTGTTCAATATCTACATTTATTGAGACCAAGAGAATAGAGAGTGGAGAGGGAGGGGTAAGTATCCAACCTCCAGGACAGTCAGGGGTGGTTCAACCCATTACGCAAAGTAAGCATTTGCAGTATAGTTGATTTTGCCCAGGGGCGCTCTTGAGGTGCTCTTGGGGGAAAATAGACCTTGACATATGTGAGTTGTATTTACTGGGACGTATAGTTCACCTACAATCAAAGAGCATTCTGAACTCCACCAATGATGGAATTGAACCAAATATGGCATACAGAACTCCCACGATGAACAGAAAATATATACCAGTGATTGGTTGGGGGGGGGGGCACCAAAATACTGTTTGCTTACCGTTGAAAATTACCTAGGGCCACCTCTGAGGACAGTCAATAAGGACCTGATTCAGGGCTTCCCTAAGAAGTTTGGGTTTGGTTATGATCTAAATAGGCAGAGCTTTAAAAAGTTACTTTTTGGACTATAAGTCCTAGACAGTCCAGAAATCATTGGCCATACTTTCTGGGGGCTCTGTCCACTGAGCTCAAAAAAAGTAACTTTTACACACTCTGGTGCCTGTAACTGCAGCTCGAAGATGGGAGGATACAGAGACAATTGGGAATGTATGTTGATGGAGGAAATGTATGTTGATGGAGGTCCCAGATATGCAACCATGTACAGAGCCTAGAGAAGTAGACCAGCTTTTTTTCTAGTAAGTATTCTGGCTGCAGAATTCCTCTTATGAGTACCATAGCAGCACTCCAAAAAGTAACTTTTCAAACTCCTGTGTGTGGGTGTCTATTTGGGAACATTGCCAACACCTTTGTAGACAAAGTCTCATTTTCAGGATCCCTGTTAATACAAATATATTGCTTTCGTTCAGCATCATATTACTAACTTGTCAAGTTTCTCTTATTAATTCAAGCCCAGTTTGAACAGATATGTTTTTCTATATTTTGCCATTCAAGCAGTTAATATAGTTGTACAGTAATCTTTGATATGTCTTCTTCAAATAGCCTAGCAAGATTCTGTAGTATGCCTATATGATTATTTTCTCCCAATATATAACAATCATACCATGCTGTATTGCAGGGGGAGGAGAGGCATTGGGAACTAATTTGGAAAATAGCTAAACAGATTTATTAACTTTTCAAGGAACATTGTGTACCTTTGGATAGAAATGTAACAAAATAGAAAATCACGAAGGGGTAATTTAATAGGGGAAATAGTCTGTCTTTTTAGAAAAGCAGAAAATAAAATGGGAATTTCCATCTATGAAACATCAAAATATTACATGATGATGGATAAAGATGACATTTACAAACCTTAGTAATGTAGAATGGTGAAGCTTACAGGAAATTAATTTAATATTGTGGTTGTATCTTTTTCAGAGAAACCAAATCAAATGCCTTCCCCTGACAAGGTCAAAATTTACCATAGTGCTCATGAAATGGCTGCAAGCTAATGCAGTTTCATTCAATCTGTCTTAACAATCATTTCAGGTATGAAATAAATCTGTGATGAGTCAGTCACCACAATATTAAAAGGGGACACTGAGAAACTTTGGAAAATAGGACGATTTTGGAATCTCACGCTTACACTCTAATCTATTTCTAATTATGGAAAACAGATGGATAATTATATAAGTCAGGGAAACCTGGATTTCAAGTCTCATCATCCCTTCCCATTGTATTTCTAGTCCCATGATGTTGACAATGGGGCGTTTGGAAAACCACAAAACTCCACCAAGATTAACTCTATCATCATCATTGCAATGACAGTGGAGTATCTCACCAGTGACAAAGCTCCATCATCATAGTTACAATTGCATGAAGGATCTCACCACTGACAAAGCCCCTTCATCATAGCTGATGTAGTTGATGGAACTCCATCATAACAGATGAAAATGGCAATGTGGGATAGTTATAATAGTGATACAGAATCCTCTATCCTCCTCTTCCTCTTGTTCTCAGCTTACTTTCACTACTGAAAAATGAATCCAAAGTGTAAATGTAGTATGCACTCCATTAGCACAGTGGTGAGGAAGGGAGGGCAGGATTTTGCTTTTGCCAGTAGGCTCAGACCCTTCCTTGTACTATCTCCTAGCTCCTATGTATTTTCTGAACAATGTTTGCTATTCAGGATATGTTTTCAACAGAGTTCTCTGACAAACATATAAAAGTTAAGCTACTTCCAAACTAACCTGGGGGGCATTTGGTCATGACTCTGATTAACTATATGAAAGTAGCTATATTGAGTAAGAATGATGGCTGTCCTCACTCGCTCATTCCAAGAAAAAGCTACTCAACACTGATGCTTAAAGTCTGGTGGTTAATCCATAATTAGTTGTCTTTTTAAGGGAAATACAACTTTAATATTTTATTGACCTCAATGTTTCAATGCAACATCTTACGGCCACTTAATATTAGTTTATTCCAACCATTTGGCTTTAAACATCAGTGTCTAATAATTAGATTACTTCTTATAACTTTATCACACTCACCTAAATAAGTTTCCACCCTGTCTTTGGGACAGAGCCCCATGAAAGTCATCACATGCTATTGTGTGACTTCCAACAGAAAAGTCACCCCCCAACCAAGATGGAAGTGTCTTTGGACACTTCCCCCACAATACCATTCTTTAGCCATTCTTGTAAGCCGCTCTGAGCCCCAGGGAAGTGGTGGCATATAAGTTCGAATGATAAATAAATAAATAAAATACAGGAGACTTCCCGTGTTGTGCTGGCTTTGATGGGGAGAGCATTGCTGAAAGGGAGCTCCACTCCGGATGACAGGTTTTCCACGATGCCCCTCTCTTTTCAACATGAAGCCAGGTAAAGTGGAATACTTCACCTAGCCTTTGTGATGAGGTCCACAGTGTAGTGCACACACTTTGGCAAATTGTTAACCAAGTCTTCAGTCTTTCATATTTCCAGTACTAACATCTGTCCTTAAATGTAAAAAAGAATCTTTCCCCCAGCTTATTCTCAGCAATTCAAATTAGGCATGATACTAAAAATCCAGGAGTTTATTCATAAATCTATGCAGCTATAAAGATTTTTTCTTCATCCTGTGCTCTCAGGTGTATTTTGTCTTATAAAAATTGCAAATAAAAAAACATCTCTCCAGCAGGGGTTGGGGAGGGCAATCCAGTTCTTTGATAATGCAATTCTATACCTATATACATACTTAAGAAAAAATTCCATTGAATTCAATTGAGGCATATCTCTGAATAGCTATGTACAGGATCTTAGAAATATATAAAATCAACTAATAACTGGAAAATTAAATCTCAAGTGTATAGAGAAGATACTTTATTTTCTATTATAGGGATGTCTTTGAATCAGATCTTTCAAAAATGAATCAATATAGAAAATAATCATGTTATTTTTTTGAAAGAACTGAATATAACATACTTCTGAGACATGCTTTCAAAGAAGTAGATATATTAATCTCATAACAAAAATAGTTGGACAGAAGGGGGAGAAAAAAGAAATATGGCAGCACCTTTAAGGACTTTATCACACATACCCACTATTCCACTACTGTTATACTATCATTGATAGCAGATACGTATGGGGTTGGGCACCTTTGATATTGCACATCTTGTGCTGAAATTCTCCAATTTTAACTGGGGGTAGCCTGAGGTTTTGAGGAGTCCCAGGGGCTGTATATGGCCCACTGTGACAGTGCGAGTGGCGCTACCTGTGTGTAGAACTTTAAAGTGCAAAGGTTTAAACTGTATAACATGCCCAAACTTGCCTAGTTTGTAAATGTATAGTTGGATTGATTGGTTATTTATAACTGTCAATCAATGTTGTTTGCACCAGTTATATTGCTTCCTCAGCTCAATTGCTTGGCTCCACCTCTTCTTGGAGGAGGGCAGAGCTTTTCCTTTTCCATTCTAACATCAAACTTTCTGTCAGATAGACGTGAGAAAGAGACTTGGCTCTAAAGCCCTTAATTAAGGTACCTCTCATCACCAATTCTAAGGTTTTTACCCTTGGGACTCATACTTCATGCCCAGATCGCCCTGGACAATGTTGAGGAGACCCAAGTGCCTTCAAACTGGCCCTGAGGCATCGTGTCTTCAAATATAGGTCATTTGGATTGGGGCTGTGAAAGTTCAGGCATTTGCAGCCATTGAGAAAGAGGGAACCTTGAAAAGCTTCTCAGCTGCGAAATCTCCTTGGACCCAAGACAACCAGAGACTATAATGTATATTTCCTTTACCCCTTTGAAACTTCCAGCTTATTGCCCTAAAGGGATAACTCTTTGTGGACAATAAAACCTATTTTGAGTTATCTACAGTGTTTTGGTCCTTGGAAGTTCCAGTTCTTTAAAGGAAGGCAAGAAGCAATCCCCTGGGGGAAAGATGTCACGTCTATGTCTCTTTCACTAAGAGTTATAGCCCCCAGGCGCGATGGCATACCCACACTTCACCCATGCTGCCCCAAACTATGTTCCTGCTCCCTATTGCTTTATATGCTAGGACACTAGTGTGGTGCCCATCATCCCCATTAACTGCCTCCCCAGATGAAAATGTATGAAGAGAAATCTCCTTTTTCTTCTTTCTCCTCCTACATCTCCATACACCTTGAAGCCTTGTTATTTCTGCTTTTGAAACATTCTTCCTTCAGTAAGGATATATTCTTTTGAATATCTCACTAAACGTCAATGGAAACTATCAGAAAAATGTCAAGTCCCCTTAGATGTTTGTTTGGGTTTTTTTTTAAAAAAAAAATGAGTGCTTTTGTGAATAAACATGTACCTGATTTTAAGCAATCTTCTGAGCAAATTCTGGAATTATGAAAAAAAAGTCCTACCAATGCACAAAGTGCTTCATTGCTCAGTTATGAGTTGCTGCCACTTTAAAAAAAATCTTCAGCTGTTTTGTTATTGATATTACCTTCTAAGTCTCAAAACAGAAATATTTTATAACTATAGGTTGGAGCTTCCATCCTTCCCCTGCCAATGCTTGCTTACATTTCAAAGAGGGAGGCTATAATTTAGAAATATGCCTGGATGCCTTTCATATCTGAAGGGAAACCCATGTATTTTGTAGTAATGATCACATTATGTGATAATTAGTATATTACTTTCTCTGAGCTTCATTTGACCATTTATAAGTCTAGATGGGAATGTAATTAGCTGCGTCTCAGAAACTTTGTGAGGAAAATCAAAATGGGAGGAGCAAGTAACATTGGCTAATAGTAGCACTCTTGTGAGCTAATATTTTTTTTAAAACTCCAACTGAATTGGAACATATCTAGTTCTGTATTCTTTTTGAACACATTCATCCAAATGTAGGAATCTCACAAATACAGTACAAAAGCACAATTCAAACCACTCGGGGCTGGTATTTGCTTTTCAAAGACATTTGTAAAATCTTTGAGAAGGTATATCTAATTCAAAATGCTTGAAACCAGAAGTGTTTTGGATTTTTTCAGATTTTGTAATATCTGTGTATTTCTATATATAGATATAATGAGATAGATAAACACAAAATTCATTTATGTTTTATATATGGCTTTTACCCATGGCCTGAAGCAAAGCACATGCACAAAGGAAGCCCAATGCGGGTTCATGGATCAGAAAGACTCAAGGAATTCATTTGATGCTTCTTACTGTGTAGCTCTTCGTGTTCATATTTGTGTTCATCCAAAGACCCCAACAAGTCCTCAAATCCTGTAACTGCCTCATTTTTTAAAAAAAATGAGCCCCAAGCACCCATGCATAGACTGATAACAACAAATGACACAACTCTTTGCAAACGCAGCTGGTGGAGATGAGGGACAGGCCTTCTCGGTGGTGACCCACCATCTGTGGAATTTGCTCCCCAGTGAAATTAGATTGACGTCCTTCCTCCGTTCTTTCAGAAGAAAACTGAAGACGTGTTGTGGAACCAGGATTTTGGCTAATGGATATAACGGCACCTGAACAGTAAATTGGGCCAGATGGTTGTTATAATGGAAATGCCTTTATGATTAGATAACTAGTGTTGCTTTTCATTTATTGCACTGTATGATTTTACTTTGCTTTTATAATTGTAATTATTGTGACATCGAATTGTTGCCTTTGTTAGCCACTCTGAGTCCCCCTGTGGGTGTGAGAAGAGCGGAGTAGAAATGATGTAAATCTATATAAATAAAAATGTAATGTTCGTTTGTGGGATTAACAGAACTCAAAAACCACTGGATGAATTGACACCAAATTTGGACACAAGACATCTAACAACCCAATGTATGTCCTTCACTCAAAAAAATTGATTTTGTCATTTGGGAGTTGCAGTTGCTGGGATTTATAGTTCACCTACAATCAAAGAGCATTCTGAACCCCACCAACAATAGAATTAGACCAAACTTGGCACACAGTTCTCCCACAACCAACAGAAAATACTGGAAGAGTTTGGAGGGGAGTGTCCTTTGGTTTTGGAGTTGTAGTTCGCCAACATCCAGAGATCACTGTGGACTCAAACAATAAAGGATCTGGACCAAACTCTACACTAATACCAAATATGCCAAATGTGAACACTGGTGGAGTTTGGGGAAAATAGAATCTTGACATTTGGGAGTTGTAGTTGTTGTGATTTATAGTTCACCTACAATCACAGAGCATTCTGAACCTCATGAACGATAGAACTGGACCAAACCTCCCACACAGAACCCCCATGTGGGCTACAGCAATGCGTGGCAAGGGATGGCTAGTAAATAAATAGTAAACACAATGTCATTTCTTATTGCCAATTTGAGAGGTACTGCAGATGGCAATAACAGTACTTGTGATTTCTGGGGGATTCCCCACAAAGGAATTGGGGGAGAAATGCCCTAACCTTCACATAATTGCCTGGCTTTGTTTTATCTGTTAAAATTTTGTGTAACAGGGCAGCAACTATAAGGTATCAAGTTCATAATTTGCCCAATTTATATTTGAACAAAAATTCGCCCTGAAAAAGCAAAAAAAACAAAAACAAAAAATCCAAAACCCTTATCTTGAGATGAAGACAAAGCACCTGACAGACCTTTTTAGCCCTGTGGCATGTCTTTTTCACCACTGAAAAAAGAAACTTCATCTAAAAGTAAAATGTGCTTTTGCTAGGTCGGTTTTTGTTTCTCCAGACTCTGCCTTCGTTCCTGAAATAGGAGCAAATCTAGCACCATCCTGGTTGCTTTTTGAACAATATTGACAGTAGTAGAAAAAGGTAGATGTCAGAAAGAAAGGGTTAAAATGTAGAGTTTTGACAGAGTCACCAAAACTTTAATCATTCTCTTTGCCTGTCTCTGAAGAAGCTATAGTGGCTTGTTTATTGAAGACTGCAAGGATTGCAGTCCTGCTGAAAACATTACAAAATTTGTCAAAATATCACAAAGAAAAGATGAGGGAAAATATGAGAACAAGGATAACCATAATGATAAGGAATGAATAGCACTACGATTCTTAGGAATATACTTATTTAGGTGATCCCTCGTTGTCCAAGTAGGATTGTCTTCCAAGATCAGTGTACTTGCGGTGGGTCCATGGGTGACTGTGGAGCCTTATTCTTGATCTGCATGTTCTCCCGCAGTGAGGGCATTGGTTTCCAGGTGGAAGGTGGTCCCGGTTGGGGTTGGCTTGACACGCCTTCCTCTTGGCACATTTCTTTCTTTCACCTTCCATTTGTGCCTCTTCAAATTCTACAGCACTGCTGGTCAAAGCTGACCTCCAGCTGGAGCTCTCAATGACCAGGGCTTCCCAGTTCTTAGTGTCTTTGCCAGAGTTTTTAAGGTTGGTTTTGAGCCCATCTTTAAATCTCTTTTCCTGCCCACCAACATTCCATTTTCTGTTCTTGAGTTCGGAGTAGAGCAACTGCTTTGGGAGACGGTGGTTGGGCATCCGGACAACGTGACTGGTCCAGCAGAGTTGATGGCGGAGGACCATCACTTAAATGCTGGTGGTCTTTGCTTCTTCCAGAACGCTGACATTTGTCTGCTTGTCTTCCCAAGAGATTTGCAGGATTTTCTGGAGCCTGCGATGATGGAATCATTCTAGGAGTTGCATTTGACGTCTTTAGATAGTCCACGTCTTGCAGGCCTATAGCAGGGTTGGGAAGACAATAGCTTTATAAACAAGCACAGATGTCCCAGTCCTCAAACACTTCATTCGGGAAAATGCTGCACTCGCAGAGCTCAGACGGTGTTGTATTTTGGTGTCAATGTTGACTTTTGTGGAGAGGTGGCTGCCAAGGGAGTGGAAATGGTCAACATTTTCTAATTTTACACCATTAAGCTGTATTTCTGGCATTGGAGAAGGATTGGCTGTTGACTGCTGGAAGAGCACTTTGGTTTTCTCAATGTCAATGACAGGCCGAGCTTCTCGTATGCTTCTGCAAAGGTGTTTAGAGTGGCTTGTAGGTCTTCTTCTGAATGCACACAAACAATGTTGTCATCAGCATATTGGAGTTCTATAACAGATGTTGTTGTAAGCTTAGTTTTGGCTTTCAGTCTGCTGAAGCTAAATACCTTGCCATCTGTCTGATAGATTATTTCCACTCTGGTGGGAAGCTTCCCATCAACAAGATGAAGTATCATAGCGATGAAGATGGAAAATAAGGTTGAAGCAATAACACATCCCTGTTTGCCACCTGATTCCACCTTAAATGGGTCACTTTGGGAGCATTGCTGTTCAAGACTGTTGCCATCATGTCATCATGGAGGAGCCACACAATGTTCACAAATTTGTTAGGGCACCTGATTTTTTGAAGGATGTCCAGAGAGCACTGTGATTCACTGTGTTGAATGCCTTTGCAAGGTCAATGAATGCCATGTACAGAGGTTGATTTTGTTAGGAATATATGAATGGGCAAATCATGCAACGTCAGCGGGGGGGGGGGGGGGGGGGGGGGACAGATAGTATTGGTAGTAGTAACCGTTAAATCAATGGATTACCCTATGTGTTAACCCACCATTCAGCAATTGATTAATAGGTCTATTCTCACTGGAATTATGATTTAGACCATTGTATTATGATTATTAAAATGGATGACAATATGAAAGAACCAAAGCTATTGCCAAATTAAAGAAATATGAGTTCATTTATCACATTGGTTCTTAGTAAATGATTGAATTAGCTCAATTTGGCTCTTGCACCTATGTAGGTTTCTTATGTGATTTAAAATCCTGAGAAATATTGAGCAAGGAAGTTGCATAAATACAGGGGTATCGCTATGCAGATGCTCTTCCATAACAAAAAGTGGATAGCATGGATGGTGATAGAGAAGGTGGAAGAGCTGGTCTGGTTGTCACTACTGTCCCCTCTTGTTTGTAAAGCAGAACATTTAAATAGAATTATAATGTGTAAAAACTAAGCCAATTAGGTACTCTTCCAATGAATCATGCAATCTCATGATATGACTAAAGTATAAGGAGCCCCCGATGGCACAGTGTGATAATAATAATAATAATAATAATAATAATAATATGTTTATATTCTGCCCTTCTCACCCCGAAGGGGACAGGGTGGATCACAGTACACATACACGGCAAACATTCAATGCCGCTTTGTATAGACAATACACAGACAGACAGAACAGAAGGAGGTGCCATGGAAGACTGAGCTTGAGTCCAGGGGGTGCTGTTGCTCTTTCCTCTATGATGAAGAGCTGCCAGGACTTCCTCCTTCCTTTTGGTCGCTCAGCATTTTCTGATCTTCTTTCTTTATGGCATCGTAAAACACCTCCCCCAGTATTTAGCAGAACCTAATTTCTCTAATCACAGCTAAAGCTGTTTTCGAATTGCTTAGGTAAACAATGAGCTAGGTTGACAGTTGGCAATTCATGCCAACTTGGGGCTTCGAACTTGCAACCTTTTGGTTGATAGATCTTATAATTGCTGATGATTTACCAGCTGTACTAAACCTCCGGCCCTTGTGCCTGCAGGACTGAAGACCAATAGGTCACAGGTTCGAATCCAGGGAGAGTGCGGATGAGCTCCCTCTGTCAGCTCCAGCTCCCCATACGGGGACATGAGAGAAGTCTCCCACAAGGATGGTAAAAATCAAAAAACATCCAGGCATCCCCTGGGCAACGTCCTTGCAGACGGCCAAGTCTCTCACACCAGAAATGACTTGCAGTTTCTCAAGTCACTCCTGACATGAAAAAAAATTAAAGCATAATAGCATCAATTTAGAAAAACATCCTTGGGGAAAAACAAACAATAAAGTTAATAAAGTAGGAAAGGTTCCATCTATACTGACCATTTAGTGTAGTTTCAAACTGGTATTGAAAAAAGTAGTTTCTCTGTGCAGATGATTAAAGAGAAAATCCTGGAACAGGTCTGAGGTCGGATGGTGATCACACAAACCACCGAGCATTCATCAACATAAGCTATCACTTGCAGCCCAGTATAATTGACACAGAGCACTGATGCACATTAAGGGCTCTTTTTTTTTTTTTTTTTTTGCATGTGTGTTTTTGTGGGAGTTTACTATTTGGCTGCCACACTCTGAAGCTTGCTTCAAACTAGTCAATGTAGATAGGGCCAAATACCATCTTACAGATCAATTGAATCAATCAAGGAAGCCATAGCCATGCATTTTCAAGAACTGAGAAGGGCTATTGATGATCAGGATTTGTTGAGGTTTCCCTTCCAAAGTCACCTTATAGCAAAGCTGACTTGATGGTAATTAATAACAGGACTATTGCTAACTGGGGTGACTCTTAGGTGGTCCTTCTCATGTATAGAACCACCACAAACTGAAGATGACTCCATAGCAAATAACAGCACAATGCATACATGTGGAGCAAGAAAGTAGAATGAAATTCTCTCAAACAGGAATTAGAATTATGCAGCTTCCAGAAGTTGTTAAACTATAACTCCCAGTATTCCACATCATTGAATATCCTGATTACAGCTAATAGGAGACACAGTCCAAAATATATTGAAGCCTACATGATTCTTACTACTGCTCTGGACAAATACCTACCCATTAAATACCGTTTGGCTCTGTATAGATAGCCTGACATTGCACTTACGTTCAGCAAGATAATATCTGGTGTCAGCATTCAGTTAACACAAGATTTCAAATCATATTTGCAGAGTAGAATACCTATGCACACCACATGCTGCAAACTTCTAAAAGTAGATAATGTTCTTTTCCATTGTTTGAAAATATGTGCAAGTGAACAAAGCTGTTTTGTTTTCTTTTTTTCAGTCCTCTCTTCTGGAGAACATTGTGAATAATACCTAAATCATTATTTAATCAAGATGCGGAACATTTTATTGAAATGATATTTAAATACTATCAGCAGGATGCCAAAATATGAGACACATTTATGAGATAGCCATATAAAATTGTTAAATGCCTCAAGTCAACAGAAGCACTCTCAGGAATACTCTCGGAAAACAAAACAATAAAATTCCACTGCTCACATTTATACACCTGAATGGGAGGAATCTACACTACAATGTTTTGTTTGAGGTCTCATGTGTCTATTTATTGATTCATGTTGTGAGTTCCCTGTGGCTCTTTTTTTGTATGCATGAAATATTGGAACTGACCAAAGATTTAATCCTGCAGAGAAGAACAATATGCCTATGTAAAACTCAAAAGAGTGACTTCAGAACAATAACTATTTCATATCATTATTCCTCTCTAGCTGGATTTTAAAGGAACACTGGCTTTAAACCTGAGATCTTAGTACAACATTGCCAAGTACAACATTCCCACCTCAAGTACAAAAGATACAGACCTGCAAACAAAAAACCCAATCAAACCCCTTATTTGTTTAATGTCAGTGATCCCTTCTCTACTCATTTGCTGCCAATAGTCCCAATGAGGAGTTGGAGAGAAGCATTGCAGCACTTTTCTCCAGTAGGAGTGACAAATGGCCAGAGTAAGCAAAAGATTGTCCTACTTTTTTGTATGTTCCAGGCAGGCCCGTAGCCAGGATTTTGATTCGGGGGGGGGGGCTGAGTTTGATTCGTGGGGGCTGAGTCTGAGTGAAA
This sequence comes from Anolis sagrei ordinatus, assembly GCF_025583915.1. NCBI lineage: Eukaryota > Metazoa > Chordata > Lepidosauria > Squamata > Anolidae > Anolis > Anolis sagrei. The sequence continues at coordinate 133,955,320 of NW_026847549.1, forward strand.
GAGGATCTACCCTAGCAAACGTTTTGTATCATTACCCCAATACCCCCATGCATATGGGATATGTTGAGTATGGTGATCAGATCATGATATGAATAAACATAACAGTTTAAATAATGCATCAGTAAGGCCTTCTCGCAGACCATCATGAGACTTTCGGGGGAGGCTGAAGCCCCTCAAGCCCCCCCCCCCCCCCCAGCTACATGCCTGGTTCCAGGGCACCCAACTTTTTTGAATGATGTCATCGTTTGTTCCTGTATGTCACTCCATGTACTATAACACTGGCCAACACGTATTTCAGTGTCTCAAATGTTAGCCATGTTTCTGGGTATACTTGACCTGCTGAATCCATAAATGACACCAGATTCCCCCCATCAGTTGTAATTTTTGAGATTCAGAACACATGCCATCTACCAATAGTAGAAAATCATGATAAACATGTTTAAGAAACTAGAGCTGATACGATCTATCCAAAGCATTTTTTAAAAAATCAACACCCCAAGAATACCAGGAGCAAACCTAAACATCAAGATGCAAATAATCGTTTGTTGGGCTGTGCAATCGGATAGGACAGACAATGGGAATAGGAACTATTGTCACAGTGAGCATGAATTTACAGTTTTGGGAACAATCAACGTCAGAGTCAGAAACAAAATGCGCTATTGTCATTGCAACAGTTAATACCATATTAAGCAATGGCAATTAAAATACATTTAAGCTTGATTTATATGCAAATGTCAATCTTAATATATAAAAAGCTTCTGTGCGTCATGAGTGGGCTCAAAACAAACAAACTATTGGGCCAACTGAGATCAAATTTGGCCTCCAAACATCTCATATCACAAGGTATGCCCAACAATTAAAAAAAAACCAAAACCGTGAAAATAGCTTTAAAATTCTTAAGAAATAAAAAATCACTTAGCACACATGCGCAAAACCTAGCCCTGCCCCCTCTTGTGCAAGGGGGAAAACAAGCAGCCATCCATAGTAAAGCAGCTGGCCGTCCCTGTTTCGGGAGCCAAGCCAGCAGCCTGCAAACAGCGAGCCAAGAAGCCAGAACAGCCCGGCAAAGCTTCTCTGAAAAGCAGCCTTTAGAGCCTCCTCAGAGATGGGGGGAGGGAAAGGGAGAAGGACAGAAGAAGCAAGAAGCAAGCAAGCCTTTTGCATCGGTCAGGCAAGGAAGGTGAGAGGGAAAGGGAAGGGAGTGGGGGAGTGAACATTCACAACCCCAGTCCAATGACCTATTATTGAAGGCACAAAGTATTCCTCTTGATGCCAAAGGACTGGTTTGAAGGCGCTTAAGATTCCGCAACGTCATCCAGGTGAGTTGGATATGAAGAATGAATCTTAAGAGTACAAACTTAAGTATTGGTGATAAGAGATGACTTGACTGAGAGCTTTAGAGCCAAGCCTTTCTCACGTCCATCTGCTGAGTTGTTTGACAGTGGAATTAAAAGAAAGCACTGCTTTCTTTCCCAGGAAGGGGTGGAGCCAAACAATTGGGCTGGGGGAGCAATTTAACCGGTGCAAAACAACATTGATTGACAGCTATAGATAACCAAACAATTCAACTGTACATTCACATACAAGTGGGTCAGACGTGCAGTCACATACACACATAAATACACATACACAAAGTTAATATGGGGAAATAGACTATTTTTATCGTTTAGTACTTCACTAACGAATTCCAGTAACTTCTGCCCTTTCACCCCAGTTCGTGTACATATATAAACTAAAAAATAGCCCTTGATAACATGGAAGTTGTCCATCCTTGCTGTTAATTGTAATCAAAGCTTTTTAAAAAAAGGGATTGGATCCCCTCATTGCCAAACTCAGCACTGGGTTGTTGTAGGTTTTTTGGGCTATATGGCCATGTTCTAGAGGCATTATTTCCTGACGTTTCGCCTGCATCTATGGCAAGCATCCTCAGAGGTAGTGAGGTCTGTTGGAACACTACCTCTGAGGATGCTTGCCATAGATGCAGGCGAAACATCAGGAGAGAATGCCTCTAGAACATGGCCATATAGCCCGAAAAAACCTACAACAACCCAGCGATTCTGGCCATGAAAGCCTTTGACAATAAACTCAGCAGTCTTTCTCCAGGAAATAGTTTGCCTGGGAGTTGTCTCCTGCCAGTCACATCTTCTCACTCCAGAGGTTTTCTGACTCTAAACACTGAATTGTAGAATGCAAGTGGCAGCTGGGTTTCAAGGTGTGATGCCGAACAGCATCTAATTCTGATCTGAAAAGAAAAGGATAAAAGTACTATTACATAGTGTCCCAGGGAGCTTCAGAGGCATTATTGTCTGCCAAACTCTCCATGTAAGTTGTTAATAAAAAGTCAGCTAAACAAAGCAAATGTTGGACACCCAAGAAGCCTAATCATTAGTCATTCTTATTGAAATGGAAGGTATTTTTCTTAAAATCACATCCCCGTAACAGGTAGTTCACTTTTCCTGGAAACTGACACATTAAAATGTATCCTCATTCAAAGAGAAGGATTTATATAATAACATATCACAGATGAATGCTTCATAATGAGAAACAATATATTATAATGAGAAATAATGCAATAGGCAATTATACACAACTTAACAAATGAAGTTTTCAGCTAAGTTAAAATGAAATGGACAGGGGGCAAACGTAATAGCTTAGTCCACTTTTATCGGCAAAAACAGCTTAAAGTTTCTGGTCAGAAACTCTGTCAGGTTGGTCCTGAAAAATGTGTCTCTTCTTATCCAAAAAGATAAGATTGAATTTATTGAACAGAGGGTTAGCCAATTGTTTATTTCATGGACTATCTCTGTACATTTGAGAAATAACAGCCTTCAGCAATACTAAAAATATTGACAGAGCAGCTTCTAATCCCTGTCAATATGTTGGAAGGGGCAGCAAAGACACCCACTGATAGAAGGGGCATATCTGATCCATAGGCACTAATTACATCTATGAAAGCCTTCAGTTCAACTGGGGGCCCTTCCACACTGCATTTTGATATCACTATGATTCCATATTATCTGTCACATCTTGACACAGCCATTTAAACTGGGTCAAGATGTGGATTCAAGAGACCTGGTTCCCTGTAGTGTGCCTACATATGTATCCCATGACCTGGCTGGAAGCTGGGACAGTGGCCACAAAGATCCAAGAAATATTTCTTTTTCCTACCACATTGGGTGGGATTTGCTGATAAGAAGCCATTAGTCTGGTGAGGATCAACACTGGATAAGAGCAAGACAAAGCAAGAAAGGGAAAGCAAGAGCTCCAGAGAGAGGCATTTCTTTACCTTTCAGCTGAGCTGTGTATCCAGTTTCTTGTCTTCCATTGCTTCACTGCTAGCCCTGTCCTCACAAGTGCTCTGCATTTTGGTCTCAGCTTCCTGCTCTGCATGGAATAAACCTTTGATTGGCTTCACAGGATTTTAAGACTTATTCTGGCATTTTGTCAGGTCTTTTAATACACTGTTTCCGGCAGAATACACAAAGTAGTTCACATTGGGGATGTATATTTTGTTGACATCCTGACTTCAATCCAGCTTCAAACTGGATTTTAATGCCTGTGTAGATGCTTATGGTTGCATCTTATGGAATACCCAGGTTTGATGAGACACTGCACGTTTTCTGCTGAGAATTCCAAATACATCACCCTAAATTGCAAAGGCCAGGATTCATTTGGATGTTAACATGGCAGTTAACGTCAAAGCACAGCATTCTAATTGTGTACCATTTATGGATTTTATTATTCATAGATTTGATAAATATTTTCTCTTTGGGAATCTCTACATCTGGTTGAAGTTGACAAAAGAGCTGCTCTGGAGAACCTAGAGGTTTCTAGAGAGGCATTTTCTCTGATTAAAAAAGATATTTTTAACTATTTCCCCCATTTTCATGGGGGTTCCTAACACCTATTAAAGTGGAGGCCCTACTGGGAAAAGGCCTTTATATCACAATAGTTATCTGGTTGAAATGGGACACTCATAAGAGAGAGCATGAATGAGACAGAAATGAATTTGGATATACTCAATTCAAATGTACCCAGGATTGGAGAATAGAGGTTTTTTTCTACCCCTGTCTAGAGATGGTATAACTAACCCCTTCCCCCAGTGTTGAAATCAAAAGTTAATTAAAATATCAAGTAAACATTTAGGACAAAACAAAAGGCAGTTATTTTCCCTATGCTTCTCACAACACTCCAGCCATAGGGTTTTGGAGCTGACTCCCACTTCTCAACTCTCCTTTCCCATTAGTATTTTACCAATGAGAATAGTAGGGAAATACCAATACTGTCAATTGATAAGATATTTTAAAACATTGAACAAGATACTGTTGTCTCTGACTGTATCTGGGTTCTCTACCTATGAAGACTATTACCAATTGTTCACATAATACATTTCACTTGGTTACAACTCATGTTGACACCTGGTAATAAATTAATGTGTTTCCTACATCCTTTAAGCTATAGTCAGGAGCTGTGCCCTTTTACTGATTTTGTACAATGTGTACAACAGCATGAGCAACAGAAGTACTCCCATCTCATTTTAAATGACACATTTTTATAATTTTTTACACTCTGGCTTTTCATCTTTATCCTTTTTGTTATTTTTATCAGAACAGCAAATACTTGTACTTGAAAGATCTTTCTGTAAAATAAAATATTTAATTAAAAATAGAGAATAATTCCCTCTAGTGGGTTGCATTTTAAAGCCTCCTTGTGCAGACACAGTTTGATGATCTGTCACCAGTGAACACTATTTAGCTTTCTCCCTGTTGCATCCAAGTCAATCTTAATTTAATTTATTCACTATGGAACATCAGACCATCCAGCAGTTTACTTATTTATATTTATAGAGTCACTGTTTTCACTGAGGACAGTAAAGGCTATGGGATTTTAAGTACTTTATTGGACAAGGCAGGAAAACCAGCATTGCAGCTAGTATGTCACCTTTGGTGGTGACCTATATCACACAACACCATGCTAACCCTGCTGACAGCCTATCTCCTCCCCATGGTCATCCTGTCCCTCCATCAATAACTTCCAATTCCTCGGTGTTCTTGTCACCTACCTTGATGTGATGGGCCTCTTCAACGTCCTTGTCAGCTCCTCCTCTACATCACTTCTCCCTCTCTCTGGACAATGGATTGGAATCTACATGGTCCAACTAGGCCAGTGGTGGCAAACCTGTGGCATCCGTGCCAGAAGGGGCATGCAGCATCCTCTCTCCTGGTATGTATGCCATCACCTCCCCCCGTAGCTCACCATTCTTCTCACAATAGCCAACTTGCTCACCTGTCCGTTTGCCTGTCTACTTACTGCTTGCTGCTTACCTTCTCGCTTGCTCACTCACCTGCCCACCTTTCCCCCCCCCATTCATCTGCCTGCTCTCTCCCTCCTTGCCCACCCGTTTGTCTGCCTCTCTGCTCACACACGCACTTGATTGCCTGAGCCTCCCCCCGCTCACCTATCTGCCCATTCACCTGCCTGTCCATCCACTCGCTTGACCACACACGTCCCCCTGCTTGCCTGTTTGCTCACACACTCCAAGTCATCACCCTGTACCCAACCTCCCCCCCCCCTTCCAGTTTAGGCACTCCATCTTTAAAAGGTTTGCCATCACTATGTTGGCCCCACTGAACAGCCTTGCCATCACCCGTTTCACCTTTGCCACCTCTAAGCAGCAACAGAGCTCCTGGTCATTGTGGGCACCCCAAGATGACATCAGCAGACCATTTGAGCAGAAATAAAGTGAAGAAATTGTCACACCTTTCTTGATGTCAACATGGGTCCCCTATGGCAGCCAGGAGATGTTGCCAGCTGAGAGTGGCAACAGCAGAAATGCAGGCACAATCTATCACCCTTTTTCTATACTGATGAGCTTCAGAGTATCTCCAAGCTTTTATTTAAAAGGGGCAAAACTGAATTGATCCAGTTCCTCCACTTCCAGTGAGTTTTGAGGGTTAAGCCATCTTAACCTTATATACTCACTGGAAATGGAGGTATATCATGAAGACAGACCAAAGCCAGATCAGGGTGAGTCCAAGTTTTAACACCCATGTAAGCAAGGTCCTAGGCTCCTTCCACATAGCTGTATAAAATCCGCATTGCACTGGATTATATGCCAGTGTGGATCCAGATATTCCAGTACAAAGCAGATATTGGTAATTATATGCCTTGATATTTTGAGTTATGTGGTTGTGTGGAAGGGCCCTAAGAAACAAGAAGAGAGGTATCTAATTAAATTTTGTGTTTTCCAAGCTCAACTGTACTCAGAGAAAAAATAACCTTACAAAATTTTAATGTCTGTTTTTAACACCTTTTCCAATGACTTCTTTCGATACATAGGAGTTCTAGTCCAACCAAGGAAAACATTTGAAGCAAAAGGAAAGTTTCTTAAACTTTGCCACTTCACTACCATGGGAGCTTCTTACTACAGCTGAGAAGAATAATCTTCAGAGTAATAGCCAACTAAATCAGACATAAGACATGTTTCCTGAGTTTTTCAACATAATGTGGTTTGTGGAGGGAGGGGGGCAGTCATTGTTCAATGCAAACTAGGGGTCTGAACTCATTTGGAAAACCCAAAACAAAACTTCTGATCTACCACATTGTTTTAAAAGGGCCATTTCTCACACCTTAGCTGATAATTCACCTTGAATCCTACTTCTAAATAGAAAGAAAAGTAGAAATATGGCTGTCGTGTTTGCTTTCAATCTCTCTTGCAATGCTCAATTAACTCCACCTTTCCCTGCAAGGAGCTGTCAGTACCTTCTGGCAATGACTGTTCAAGTGTACCCCGGCCCACTAGTTCAGCTTCCCTGCAAAGCAGCCCTTCAAAGCTGAAGCTTCAGGCTCAGCTGACTTCAGGCTAGGATTTTGTTCTCCCCATGGAAGAATAGGTTTGAGATATAAAAGGTAAAGGAAGGCAGAGAAGTAATGCTGTGAAACAATGATAATAACATCTGGATGGCTAGAGGCTTGTCCTTTAAAACAAGTGTCAATGAAGCTTTGGCTTGAGCTGTTCATATCCATGCATGATAGCAAGGAATTGCTCTACACATGAAGTTAAATAAATTGAAGAAACAAATATACAAACACACCAGAAAGTATATTAGCCCTGAATGCAGGGATTTGTAAATGAGATCTTTGAAGACATGTATCAACAGACCTGCATTGATGTTTGGTAGAGGCTGACAACTCCAGATAAGGCTGAATGTGGCAAGATCCCAATACCACCCCTCATGCAAATCCCTGCAAAAAGCTTCAGCATTTGTTGATTTGAAGATAATGAAGGGAAATGGTTTTTCAGGGTCAACTGCTGTTGAAGGATCAGCCAAATTTTAAATGACTAACATAGGTCATGAAGATCAACACCTAACCGCAATTTGCTTGTATAATGTTGGGCTTTAAAAGTGTTTGACATGTCATAAATAAAAGGCTGTTGTATTCACTTGGGATGTATTTCTCATAAGAGCCTATGGTTGTCCATCTGTTCAAGGTGCTACAGTTCTGACCTTCAAATTACCAGGCCTTTTCCACTGTATACAAACACATAAACTGCATGACTCTGTAGAACATAATAAATCCATCCATTTTTATAAACACGTGTTGCAATATTTCCAAACTTGGAGGTTAATTCCCACTGGGGATTTGTTCAAACTACATGGGTGTACCACTACAATTCCAATTAACCAGAATGGTTTCATCCTATAGAGTGCTGGGATTTGTAATGTGAGAGCTCCTCCAGAGCCTCTCCAAATGATGAACTCTAGAATTCCATATGATAGACCCATAGCGGTTAAAGTAAAATCACAGTGTCATAATTGCACGGTGTGAAAATCCCTGTCAACTGTTCTCAGTATCATGCAACATCATAAGGGAACCTTTAAAAAAATCTCAATTTCGTGGCCACTCCATAATATTCCCAAATTTATATATTCAAAGACATTTTCTCTTTCCTTATCAACCATTTTCTTCGGCTATCTAAAACGCACAATTAATATAAAATAAAGAAATAAACTTCCCGTCACCCAGTGACTAAAGTTTGCCCTGTTCCGATAGCATTAGAGCTTGTGAGTGTTACACTTTGCAAGCCCCTGCAAACCTATCCAAATTTGAGGGGAAGTTGATCTTTAATAGGTATGTGCATGAAGATCGCAATGCTTATTTATAAAAAAATAAGTGGACTTATTATGTTCTACAGTGTATTGCATATTATGTGCTTACTCTCTGTGCACTGTATGCTATAGGCAATGGAGAAAGGTAGCTATATGTAAGCCCAGTCATGCATTGATCCATCCAGACTCCCCAAACTGACCCTTTTTGTGGTAGTTAAGTAGAACCCCAAAAATATTCTTCAGAGAGACAGAACATTCATAGCAGAAAGAGATGATGAACAATTATCAGTTTCTCTTAAGCCTTCATGTGCAAATCTTAACCCAACTTTACAATTTGCTGATGTCGATTGTTTATTTAGAACAAAGCTTTTCCTTTTAAAGATTTCCTGCTTTCCACACTCTTACACATTCCTTCAATTCATTTTTCTGTTCTTGCATGCATGCTATAGGTTTCTCTTCTCACAAGGTAGGGGGAGAGAAAATCTCTGTAACAACCGAAATGGAGAAAGTCCAAGTGAAGCCTTGGTAACTTCCCATTGAGTTACTGGATAAAGGGGGTTTAAAATCAGTGTATGATTGCAATGTACATTATCTTTAGATGTCTCAGTCTCTTACTTGGGAGCAGGAGAATCCTCTGACACACAAATATACACAAACACAGATCATGGACTACTGATATTTATGTAATACTTTCTCATTTTTTTCACACAATTGGAAAACTATCTTGATAATACAAGCATGATGTTGTCTGACACCCTTATTTATTTATTGCTTTATTTTTTTCTTGGAAGACGCCTGTGTGTGAATTTGATTTATGTGTGGAGAGCGGTGCACAACCGATCAACACACAGTCTTCACAGAATGAGTGTTCCATCCAATGGCATGGTTAACACAAATATGGCGGCTTCTCATCTGTTGCAACCTTTTTCCGTCTTCACATCCATTGTAACATGGACCATTTTGTTGTGGACCATCTACAAACATCACACTCAACTTCTGGAATTATTCCATCAGGGTTGCCTCTGAAAAAATCTGCAAATATCTTGGGAAGATGAGACAAATGTCAGCATGCTTGAAGAAGCAAAAAAACACCAGTTCTGAAGTGATTATCCTTCGCCATCAACTTTGCTGGACTGTCCATATTGTCCAAATGCCATATCACAGTCTCACAAAGCAGTTACTATGCTGTCAAGAACAGAAAAGGGAATGCTAGTGTAGTGGAAACAAGATTTAAAGATGGACTTAAAGTTGACCTTAAAACCTGTGGCATAGACATTGAGAACTGGAAAGCCCTTGGGCATTCTAACTGGAGGTCAGCTGTTATCAACATTGCTGTGAAATTGGAAGTGCCATGAATGAAGGGTGAAAGGGAGTAATGTGTCAGGAGGAAGGTGGATCAAGCCACCCCTGATTGGAACTTCCTTCCATCTAGAAACCACTGTCCTTACTGCGAAAGAACATGCAGGTCAAGAATAGGCCTCTACAGTCACCTACGGATCCACTGCTAAGACTCTACACTTGGAAGGCAATCATACTAGGACACGAGGGATCGCCAATGATGATGTTATTTATTGAATGTATATTCCACCTTTCTTCCAACATGGGAGATGTCAATACAACAATTCCTCAGTATAAAGAAGGTAACATAAAATCGGCACCTGTTTATTTTATTTTTCCTTGCACTGATGTGGGAACCGATACTTGCAAAATACAAAATAGGACATGCCAAAATTGATCTGGTGAGCTATACATCTATTGATGTTATGTTTTCTGTTGTTTACTTTTATCGCAACCCACATTTAGTTTCTTTCTTCATTTCCATCTCCTTGGCCATCACAGATTACAATCAGGTTTGCATTGAAGTTGATAGACTCAAGGCTGAAATAAACAATGCCTATTCAATTTGCACATGTGAAATTTTGGATTCAGGTTTGCCTTTATTCCTATCAACTGTGGTTTTGAGATAGAGGCATTCAAATTAGCACCTTGGCAATGCCTTTTGCATCTATTTTGTGTTGTTACTGTACTACATTTTCTTTCTATAGGGTTGTTTACATGAGTTGGATTTATAAATCAAGCTTGCCATATGTGTCAGGTTGATTGCAAAAAGACAACTTGACTTTCCCAAAGTCGGTGACTTAGAAGTTAGCAAAACAACAAAATCAAACGTCTCAGAATACCTGAGCCTGAGATCTGTTGACCATTTGGGGAGTGAAGATTCTTGATTAGAATAGACCAACTCTATCACTAAATGAGGATTAGTAATAGAGCTGAACCACAATCCATCAGAAAACAATTTTCTGAAAACATTCCTGAGATTTTTCTTTTTCCTATCCCTCCTCCTCCCTAAAAAAGGAGGCTAGTTTGCAGAATTTCTGAAGAATAATAATAAATAATAAATACTTTATTTATAGGCCACCCTCTCTCCCCAAGGGAACTCGGAGCAGTTTAGATACAAAAAGGCAAACATTCAGTGCCATAGTCAACAAAAACACACAAAACAAAACAAAACAGCATCAACTAGCTTAAAACTGCTAAGGAAAATCAGAAATAGGGATACAATAATTATGAAAAATTCTAATATTTAAATAGACAAAATTACACTAAAACACATGTGTCCCAAAAAGTTAAATAACTAAAATCCATAAAAAGTGCCTAATGCACACAGCGTCCATACAATTGTCTAAAACTCCTTGTTAGAAGAATCCCTTGTAGTGAACACCACTCTCTGGAAGAATTTCAAAAGGGTTGCTGTAAGTTTTTCAGGCTGTATGGCCATGTTCCAAAGCATTCTCTACTGATGTTTCACCTGGATCTATGGCAGGCATCCTCAGAGGTTGTGAGGTCTGTTGGAAACTATATCTGTGGAGTGTTCAGGGTTTATATATCTGTGGAGTGTTCAGGGTTCTTTCTCCTACCCTGGAATTTCCACAGATATATAAACCACATTTCCTAGTTTCCAACAGAACTCACAACCTTTGAGGATGTCTGCCATAGATGCAGGTGAAACGACAGGAGAATGCTTCTGGAACAAGGCCATACAGCCCCAAAAACTTACAGCAACCCAGAGGACAAACCCCTCCTCACACTTCTCCAGTGAGCACATGTCCTAGAGCAAATTCAAATACCTTCATCTTCTGTAATTTCTTTCAATAGTCATCACTCCCCATCCCCATTTTGAGAAGGGTTGTAGAGTAGAAATTAGATGTATAGAGGTATAGTGTATAGAGGTATAGTGGGGTGTTCTGGAGAGGGGTTCTGCAAAAATGCCCGGAATATGCTTTCCAGGCAAAAATGCCTGGAAAGCATATTGATTTTTTTAAAGGATTGGCAACTTTGGGATTAGGAACTTTGGAAGACTAGGGACACAAAAATGGAGTCTAGGGAGCATGGTGTAGTAGTTTGGATGCTGAACTATGGAAGACCAGGGATCGAAATTCTGCTCTAACATTGAAATCCACTGGGTGACCTTGGCCAAGTCACACTTTCTTACTCTAAGAGGAATGCAAAGAGAAATCCCCCTCTGAACAAATCTTGCCAAGAAAACCCCATGATAGGTTGACTTCAGGGTCCGTGTGAGTTACAAATGACTTGAAGACACACATCAGCAGATCACACTTTACCCCATCCCTGTTATAGTGTACATCCTATGCTGATTAAAAAGGTCCTTATGCCATTTATGCCATCTATGCCAATTAGGTATCCAAAATTACGCTTCCAATTATGAATGTCATCCTTTTTTGGAGAGTAAAGCTTTCCTTCAGAACAGGGATAATGCCACTTAGCTGGACAGACAAACTACTTGTGATACATATTTCCATCTTGTCTTTGCTGAGTTTCAGTTTCTTGGATGTCACCCAGGAAACTTCACATTCTCAGACTGAAAGTGGAAAATCAGAAAATAGTTCATACACAAAAGTAATATTTCCTTACCCTTCATAAAAAGAAAAAAAATCTTCCCTTCAAATTATGTGAAATTTTTGCATGTATCCCTTTGAATCCTCATGACATACCCCATCAAATTGAATGTATTCATGACTATGGCCCACTGACATCAGTGAAACTTGAGTTCGTCACCACTAAATCCATTGGTTTCAAGGGAATTATTTCATGATCAGGACCCTTTTGGATCACAAGAACTTCATTTTTTAGTTTTGAAATGTTTCTCCTTGAATTAAGCACTGTCTGGAGAATCAGTACTACAGTCTCAAAAGTTAATAAAGAGCATAGAAAGATGACAATGACACACACATACTGAGAGAAAAAGAGAAGGAGGGAGGGAGAGAGGTACTTGCATGGATTGTAAATCACCATGGAATGATACAATAAGAAATTCCATTAATTTTAGAGTCATTTCTCGCTGTCTTAATGACAAAAGCAGATTCTCAGCAGTCATTTCCATTTACCATTTACCTGGTTGGAACACCAGCATACAGATCTAGACCTCAATGAATGTCAGCAGGTGTAAGGTCTTCTTCATGGCAAATCCATTGCATTGCCCACTGCATATTAATAAGAAGTAATTGAATTTTTTCCCCATTCTCAGTGGTTTAACAGCTTCCCCTCCTCCAAGCTCCTGCATAAAATGTAACTTATAATTACCTGAAAAGAGAAAGCCAGGCAATATGTCCAGTGGGAAGAGAAAAATCATGCAGTCTGGGCATGAATGCAAGTTGGTCTAGAATCTATGAGCAAGGTTGAAACATAGAAATTTCATTAGGTCCATCCTAAACTTATCCATTACCAGTCTAATGTTTCTGAGAAGCTATATGTGAACAATTTCATTTCTCCTTTCACCATGTTTAAAATTGTATTTTTATGATAACATGATAGATGTGATCTATAGGAAAAGGGCCCCCTGGTAGCCCAGCAGGTTAAACCACTGAGCGACTGAACTTGCTGACCGAAAGGTTGGTGGTTCAGATCCAAAGAGTGGGGTGAGCTCCCTCTGTTAGGCCCAGTTTCTACCAACCTAGCTGTTCGAAAACATGCAAATGTGAGTAGATCAATAGGTACCACTTCTGTGGAAAAGTAATGGTGCTTCATGCAGTCATGATAGCCACATGAACTTGAGGTGTCTACAGACAATGCTGGCTCTTCAGCTTAGAAATGGAGATGAGCACCACCCTCCAGAGTCGGACACAACTAGACTTAATGTCAGGGGAAACCTAAACCTTGACTTTACAGGAAAAGCTGTAAAGCACCCGTTTGAATAATTTCTATACCTGTTTACTCTGAATTGTTTTTTCTTGATATCATTTGCTTTGCTTACTTTTCCATATGGTCTTGCTACACATACTATAGACAACTTATCACTAAGGGTGCATCTACACTGTAGAATGCACCCTTAATGAGAATAAGACAATAAAATGAGTCACTTTAAAAGCATCAGCAACCTCACAAGGAGGTTTGAAAGATCAAACCATGTCACAAACACTAAATATTCTGTAATAAGTCCACCAGAAGAATGAACAGAATTTGTGGCTTTTAAGCAGGTGTATTATCTTTTTTCAATGGCCTTGTAAATATCTTGAATGTAATCATTTACACTTTATGCAAATACCAAAGCTCTCCAAATTTTACTAATATATTCAGCAAAAAGAAAATTCATGAAATTCATCCCCAAACACTAAAAATAGCCTTTAGTTAGAATGCCAAGCTCTGCCCAGAAAAATAGGGGAAAGGAATAGAATGGAATGTGTTTTCTGTAGATTTACTGCTATTCACCACAGGAGTTTCTCACACTGACAGACTCTTGGTGTATGGGAATTATCTTCAATTATTGACTGAATTTCTTGAAATATTCTTTCCATTTCCTATTCTGAATACTCTCCTCCACTCATTTAGTATTAAGAAACATGTATTATGGAGTAATGGCATTACCCCAAAACATCGCTACATCTCAGCACTTCTTACTTTAAAAAAATAAGCACGTCTTCACTGCCATTGTACACAAACAATGACAAAACATCAGGATCTACATGATTGCATAACTCTTACAATTTGCTCCAAAGTGTATTAGAAGGGGGTGCAAAACTTCATTTTTAATTAGTAAATAATATCTAATTTGTAAGTTTGGCATATGCTAATAGATATTAAGAAACATGGGGAGAGATGCAAAAAATTAAGAATCAAAACTAACTCAATACTTTTTTGTTTGAATTCTGTAATGCTCAGAAGCCTTTCAAACTCATTTTATTTTCAGAGCAAGCGAAGGGAAGCCAAAAAAGCAGTCATTCCTCTTTAAATTAATAGCCTTTCACCATGAGGAGAGGAAAGCAGCAGGGCAAGACAAAGCTGAGTGAGTTAGGAAAGAGACTGAGAGAGCACTGAATCCTTGTAAATGTAGTTTGGGATGATGAGGAGTCCTGTGGCAACGAATTTCAAAGGTCCTGTCCTAAAGTATATTTCCCAGAATTCTGCCCAGCTTCAGAAAGCGCCAATTAGGATAGAGGTGAGATTTTTCCCACCTGGCAGCAGCCAGAGTTCCAATAAATTGTTGAATCTGAAAAGAGGAGGACTGACTGATATTTCAATACAAGTACATAAACCAGAATCGGGGATCGGAAGAAATTGAAGTTGTATTGGTTAATATGAGAGGCATTCAATAAGATAGTTGTTGTGGCTTTTTAAAAAAAAGTTTTTGTCAAAACTTTAAACTTTAAAAAATCAGTAGATGTATGAATATTTCTGAAACTTGGGGAAAATTATTCCCTGTTATAAGGTGTCATTGCCTAGAAAATTCAAGGAGATAGCTCTTGTAGTGTTTTTTTAAAAAATTTTGTTTGCAAAAACTTTGAAAATTCCCCAAAAATCAGTGGATAGTGAAATATTCTTAAACTTGATGGGCTAACAGTGGTAAATGTGTTCTATAATCATAGCTAGTTTCATGCCAATAGCTCCAACAATGAGGGAGAAACATGCTCCTGAAGTTTCCCCGTTGGCACAATTAATTACTTAACGAAAAGTAATGAAAAAGTAGTTAACTCGTGATAGCTATGATACAGACCTCATCCAATTTCAGAAAAACTTTAGAAACAATTTTCCCCCACCCCCTAATTTCATAAGGAGTATTGAAACATTTATTTTCATTGATCGCACAGGCCTAGTATTTATAATAACTTTGAGATTTTACAAAATGATATTTAAAAGGGGAAATAGCAAGGATAACATGTAGATCAAAAGAAGGGAACGGAAATAGGGGAAAGGAGAAGGGTGAAAAGATATGGTAGAGGGAAAACGAGGGGAGGAGTGATTAGGAAAAACAAGGGAAAGGAGGGAGGGAAAGAAAAAGTCTTGGCTTCCCAATCTTCTTCCCTGCGTCTTGTTCTTTCTTTCTTTCTTTCTTTCTTTCTTTTTCTTTGACATTCTTGACATCTTCTGTTTCCCTTCCGTAACTTTTTATTTGGAACTTGTTCTTCACTGAATACCTTCTTCTTCTAAGATGTTATGGTGGTAGTGAATCCTCTTGTAACTAATTTCATATATGCTTTAAATGGTTCCCAATCTGTCAACTTCAAAGGTTTTCCTAATGATTCTTTCAAATAAAAGGTCAGTCTATCCATATCCATTATTTCCCATGCTTTATTCTCCCATTCTTCTTTTGTTGCCACTTCATTAGATTTCCATTTTCTTGCATATACAATTCTGGCCACAGTTGTCAGGTAAGTAAAGTTATTTCTAACTCAATATCTTCATCTGTGATTCCTAACAAAAAGTATTCTGGCTTTAGTTGTATTTTTATTTTTAATATCTTCTGGCAAGATTCCTGAATCATGTTCCAGTATTTTCATTCTTTTGTGCAAATCCACCACATGTGATATAGTGTTCAAACATGTAATTTGCATTTCCTACATTTATCAAGTGCTTTCTTGTACATTATTCCCAATTTCTGTGGTGTCATATACAACCAGTAGAAAATTTTATACCAATTTCCTTTTAACTCAATTGCATAGGTGTATTTCAGTTTTTTATTTCAAATCTGCTCCCATTCATTTAATTTTATTGCTCTACCCACATTTGTGGTCCACTTAATCATACATTCTTTCACTAAATCAGCTTTGGTGGACCATTCCAATAGTTTGGTATAAATCTTAGTTATGTTAGTATTTAGATTAAGTGAAAAGCTTTAGCTTGAGTTTTCCCCAGTAAGCTGCCACTGAACATGAAAAGCAGATGATATTAAACCCATAAGGATTTACCATGTTGAACAAGAAAGTGTTGCATTATGTCAACCTGATGTTCATCATAGAGTCTATAGAATAAAATGACGACTTCTGTCAGGAGTGTAAAATACCCTCCAAAAATCCTCCATTGAGTATCACTAACACTAAGCAAACACTTCTGGTGCGATATGATGAACTGCTCTTTTTCTGAACTGTGTTAAACCATAAGGGGTTATGAAAAATTCAGTTGCTTGGCTGGTAGCACATAAAACAGCTTCACAGTTTCACTTTCCTCCATTACCAGAGAGGCCTATGATTCATGACACACAAGAAAAGTTCCCTCATGACATTTGTTGTGTCTTGCTCTCTGTCAAAAAGCAGTTTTCACACATTCCTTGTCCAATCTGTTTGAGTTGCCTGCAAATGAAAACAAGCTTCATTGAATACCGTTCTTGTTCAATTGAGCTCAAGCTTTGCTCATACAAGGCTCTTATGAAGTTGACCTTATTAAACTGACTCATCACCATGCCACAAGGATGTTTGTGGAAGTGTGGCACATGACTACCAGTGGCACAAAGCAGTGGATAGGAGAGGCCATAGGTGAATAAATCCCTAATAGCTGGAAGCATGAACTGATGAGAAGAAGGAATACAGCCTTATATGTGTTTTTTGGTTTTTCTAACTACGAGTGCATAGGGACTATTTCCTAGCTCAGTGTTCCAGATGTAGAGTCACCTTCATGATTGGACCAAACCCCTGTTAGATCAGATTGCATCTCATTTCAAAAATCAACTCCAGGCAAAGCCTCTTCCTCCCTAACTCCCAGGACATTTTTTATCACTGGTATTTTCAGTCTTTCATTAGTTTGAAACAAAGTGTGGGAAGTTACTTTTCAGAGTAATTAGCTATCATTGCCATGGCAAGATCCAGAAAAGTAATTTCTTTTCTTGAAAAAAGAAATTGGCTGCTTCAAGTGGTAAACAAATATTTTTTCTGCTACCCATTCCAGCACCTACAAAAGAGACATGGAGTAATGTCACCATTAGTTTCAGTAAGAGACAGCACAACTATGTGATTTTCTCCACAATTTACTGAGACCACATCTCTATAGCTATGGCCCCTTCTACACTGCCATAAAACTCAGATCATCAAAGCAGATAATCCACATTATTTGCTTTGAACTGGATTACCTGAGTCTACACTGCCATATAATCCAGTTCAAAGCAGATAATCTGAATTTTATATAACAGTGTAGATGGGGCTTATCACTGAAGGATTAAGAAAAGGGAGAAGCTGTTGATCTTTTAACACCCTTTAACCATAAACATAAATAATTTCATATAATGTTTACCTTTGTTATTGGGGGGGAGGATTAACTACATGTGGCAAGTCATTTGTATGTAGTGTGACAAATGTAGTAATCTCGGGCAAGGTACACTTAGGGTGCATTGACAGTGTAGAATTAATGTAGTTTGACACCGCTTTAACTGCCATGGCTCAAAGCTATGGAACCAAGGCATTCAAATAATAAAGATTTTTTATTGATTAGCCCTTAAGCCATATCACCATAAATAACCAAACAAAGCTTGATACAACTAGAATTATGGCATTTGTAACAAGGTCTCTTTGCCTTCTTTCACAAAGGACTACCACCTCACCCACCTCATAAGAAACCTGCTACAAAACAGGAGCTTTTTTGTTGAGTTCCAGGGCCAGAGAAGCAGATGGCGGAAACAGAAGAACGACCTGCCTCAGGGGAGCATGCTTGCTCCATCCATGTTCAACATCTACACAAATGACCAGTCACTGCCAGAAGGGACAGAGAGCTTCATCTATGCTGATGATTGTACCATTACAATGGGAGCTTTGAGATGGTTGAACAGAAGCTTTCCGAAGCTCTAGGTGCCCTTACTGCCTATTACAGGGAAAACCAGCTGATCCCTAACCCATCTAAAACACAGACATGTGCTTTTCATCTCAAGAACAGACAAGCATCCCGAGCTCTGAAGATCACCTGGGAAGGAATCCCACTGGAGCATTGCAGCGCACCCAAATACCTGGGAGTCACTCTGGACCGTGCTCTGACCTACAAGAAGCACTGCCTGAACATTAAGCAAAAAGTGGGTGCTAGAAACAATATCATACGAAAGCTGACTAGCACAACCTGAGGATCACAACAAGGCACAGTAAAGACATCTGCCCTTGCGCGTTGCTACTCTGCTGCTGAGTATGCATGCCCAGTGTGGAACACATCTCACCACGCTAAAACAGTGGATGTGGCTCTTAATGAGACATGCCTCATTATCACGGGGTGTCTGGGCCCTACACCACTGGAGAAATTACACTGTTTAGCCAGTATTGCACCACCTGACATCCGCCGGGAAGTAGCAGCCAATAGTGAAAGGACCAAGGCAGAGACATCTCCAGCTCATCCCTTTTGGGTATCAGCCAGCACGTCAACGACTTAAATCCAGATATAGTTTTCTAAGATCTACAGAGACACTCGCTGGAACTCTCAGCAAGCGAGAGTCCAAAAGTGGCAGGCTCAAACCCAGAACCTCAACCAATGGCTGATACCAAATGAGAGCCTCCCCCCTGGGCACACAGAAGACTGGGCGACTTGGAAGGCGCTGAACAGACTGCGCTCTGGCACCACGAGATGCAGAGCCAACCTCAAGAAATGGGGCTACAAAGTGGAATCCACGACATGCGAATGTGAAGAAGAGCAAACTACAGACCACCTGCTGCAATGCAACCTGAGCCCCGCCACATGCACAATGGAGGACTCTTGCAGCAACACCAGAGGCACTCCAAGTGGCCAGATACTGGTCAAAGGACATTTAATCAACTACAAAGCTTGCAAACTCTGTTTTGTCTGATTGTTAAAAATGTTAAAAATGTAATACAATTGTCTGGTTGATACTGACATGATAAATAAATTTGCCTTCTTTGCTGACTAATTTTGGTGCCTCACCAAACTACACACCCCAGGACTCCATAGTATTGAGTCATGGCATTGGAAATTGGATCGAACTGCATTAATTCTGTGATGTAGATGCACCCTTAGATAGAAAGGTTGTAACTTAAAGTTTTAAGTTACTGCAAAGCTAGAGATCTGGGGACTAAAGGAAAATATCATTGTATTGTCGAAGGCTTTCATGGCTGTAATCACTGGGTTGTTGTAGGTTTTTCAGGCTGTATGGCCATGTTCTAGAAGCATTCTCTCCTGACGTTTCACCTGCATCTGTGGCAAGCATCCTCAGAGGTTGTGAGGATGTTTGCTACAGATGCAGGCAAAACGTCAGGAGAGAATGCTTCTAGAACATGGCCATACAGCCTGAAAAACCTACAACAACACACAAAAATGTCATTGTGGGCAGAACTATTATGGAGTGGCAATATCCGCATTTTACCTACCTCCATAGCTATAGCTCTTCTGTCTCTATCTGCTGCTGCCCATACCTTTGGGTGTTTTCTAGTAAGAATATGGAATGTTCAAAATGTGAAGAACAGTTTTTTAACTGTTCAAAGCAAGTTTTGTCGCTTTCCCTTTGGCTTTTTCATCTTATCCCTAACCCAGATCTTTCCGAGAGAATTCTGCTAGCAGTGGCAGCAAAAATCAATTCAAGACACTGAATTTATTTGCATCTGGGATTCTTTCTGTACTTTAATCCTAAAGGTAGATCATCCCGAAAGAGGCTGCTCCTAAAAAAGACAACCCCATTTCAATTAATGGAAAAATCATGTGCACTTTATGTAATAAGTCTATTTGACTATGCAAGAACTGCAGTACAACTTGCCAGGATATCGTATGTTGTTGAAAAAGCTATAATTCAAAAGGGACATCTTTTGAATACAAAATGACTTGTCATTTTGATCTTCTTGGCTCAGGGTAGTTTTCCAAAAATGTTTGGAGTTACAATATGAGTCCTAGTTACAAAGGGTGACAACGAAGCAAGGGTAAATCAGCAATACATAATAAATGAGACACAAACAGAAGATCTTCTGGAAGGGAAAGCTTTGGAGTTTTCAAAAATGGGAAGTCTGCTACTTTGTTACTTTGAAGTTGCTCTGAAAAGTATTAATGTGATAATCTTAAAAGTGATTTTAGAATGAAGGCACATTCCAGCTAGAACAATCTGACAGAGAGATTAGTCGCTTCTTGTCAGATTTCTGTGAAAAGAATTCTAAGTTAATATTTTTGAATTATTCTTTACAGTCAAACAAAATGACCATCAGTTCAAATGAATCAGTAGATATGGAATAGCTGTGCTGATTGTTGCCTTTTTTTCACTTCAATAATTCTTGAGCCATTCTTTCCAAGCAACCGGTCTGAGATGAAGACCTGGCCTAGTGGCCGATCATGTGATATATGTTGTTGTTGTGTGCCTTCACCACATAATAATAATAATAATAATAATAATAATAATAATAATAATTCATTCATAATTCACTACATCCTTGCAGTTATGTTAACCGGCTCTATCTGCCTAGAAGGTCTGGTAGCAGAGAACTTTTACAAGTAAAACAAGCAGTTGAAGAAGAAAAAAACACACCCTGGCAGAATATGTAAAAGAAAGCCAAGAACCTGCTTTAATTGGAGTCAATAATTGGAAAATTCTCAAAGCACAGCAAACAAAGAATCAGTACAAGAAAACTGCACGACAAATCAGACCTGACAGCTGGCATAACAAAGCATTGCATGGGCAGTTCCTTGACAAAATTGAAGGAAAAGTTGATAAGGAGAAGACCTGGTTATGGCTCACAAATGGAATTCTGAAGAAGGAGACAGAAGGCCTGATTCCTGCAGCCCAAGAGCAAGCCATCACAAATGCCATTAAGGCCAGGATTGAAAAATCAGCTGATGACCCAAAATGAAAAATCAGCTTCCTTCCTGTGCAAGGAAGCTGATAAAACCATTGCTCATATCCTCAGCTACTGCAAGAAAATTGCACAGACAGACTACAAACAGAGGCACAACTCTGTGGTTCAAATGATTCATTGGAACTTATGTCACAAGTATCACCTGCCAGTAGTAAAGAACTGGTGGGATCATAAACCTGCAAAGGTAGTAGAAAATGAACACGCAAAAATACTGTGGGACTTTCGAATCCAAACTGACAAAGTTTGGAATACAATACACCAGACATCATGATTGTGGAAAACAAAAATGTTTGGATTATTGATGTCGCCATACCAGATGACAGTCACATTGAGGAAAATCAACAGGAAAAACTCAGCCATTATCAGAATCTCAAAATCAAACTGCAAAGGCTCTGGCATAAACCAGTACAGGTGGTACCAGTGGTCAACGGCACACTGGGTGCCATGCCAAAAGATCTCAGCCGGCATTTGGAAACAATAAACATTGATAACATGATGATCTGTCAACTGCAAAAGGCCACCTTACTTGGATCTGTGCACATCATTCAAAAATACATCGACTTGCATGTTCAACTTGTGATTTTGTGATTCGAAATCCAACATATATCACTGTGACATACTGTGGTTTTGAGTCAGAATAATAATAATAATAATAATAATAATAATAATAATAATAATAATAATAATAATAATTTATTTCTAGACCGTCCTCTCTCCCCATAGGAACTCAGGGCAGTTTACATGCATATAAAACAGGCAAACATTTAATGCCAT
This sequence comes from Anolis sagrei ordinatus, assembly GCF_025583915.1. Classification (NCBI taxonomy): domain Eukaryota; kingdom Metazoa; phylum Chordata; class Lepidosauria; order Squamata; family Anolidae; genus Anolis; species Anolis sagrei. The sequence continues at coordinate 133,977,254 of NW_026847549.1, forward strand.
TCTAAAAATCACATAACAAGCAAGAAATAAAAATCAATCAATCAAAAATTAAAAATAAACATTAATAAAACTTATTACCAAGAAAATTAAAGTTAGCATAACAAGAAATACAAATACATAAATAAAACATATGCTACTAAAACATAATTGCACAGAAACATGTATCCTAAAACAACAAACTACTAGAGTTTAAAAGGTGCCTAACATCAATGATAATTTAAGTACAGCCTGTAGCAGACATAACAGCCCTAAAGTGCTAACCGTAATAGCCATAAACTCCTAAGTTCTTGTCCTCCTCCTCCCCATATGCTAAGGTACATAAGTTTTCAGCAGTTTTTTGAAAGAGAGGAGGGTGGGGTCCATTTTTATTTCTTTAGGAAGGAAGTTCCAGAGATGGGGAGCAATCATGGAGAAGGCCCCCTCTCATTCCCACCAACCTTGCTTGTGATGGGGGTGGGACCGAGAGCAGGGCCTCCTTCACTGACCGCAGTACATCAAATGGTCCATATAGGGAGATGCAGTTAGAAAAATAGCTTTGACCCAAACTGTTTTGGGATTTATAAGTAACAACCAGCACTTTGTATTTAGCTTAGAAGCAGACCGGCAGCCAGTGGAGATGCCATAACATGGGAGTAGTTATTTCCCTGTATGGTGCCCCAGTGAATAATCTGTCTGCCTGAGAGAATGCTTCTGGAACATGGCCATACAACCATACAACCTGGAAAACTCACAGCAACCCAGTGATTCCAGCCATGAAAGCCTTCAACAACATGCAGAGAGTATGTCACCCACCCAAGGTAATCCAGTAGGTTTTTATGGCTAAGCAGGAAATCAAACCCTGGTCTCAAGAATTGTAATCCAATGCTCAAACCACTATGCCGTACTGTCCCTTTCCACTAAACCACCCTTACTTCTCTCATATCACTAGGTGACAAATGATAATTCACTGTGATTTCCATCTGCAGTTTTCAAGCAAAAGTGCAATATATGTAATGATTCTCATCCAAGCAAAAGATCGCAGGCTCTCCAAACATAAAGGAATGTAGATGTTTGAGAGAGACCAGCAGAAATGTGGAACAACATTTTATTATCTTTTAAATTTTCATTTAGTATTATCATCTTATTATCATTGATCATAAATCTGCCAGGAGTTTATATTAGAAGCCAATAAAGCAAAAATAAAAAGTAGTGTCAGTGAAATCAATTGCTAAGGATAAGAATCAGGAAATACAGCATGTTCAAGATGCAAGAATAGTGAAGTACTTTGACACTTCCTCTCATAAAATTTCTATTCCCCCCGAGGGAGACTACATGGGAGAAAATCTCATGATTGACCAAGAAACTGTCTCATGGATGAATATATTATGCTCCTTATAATAACCAGAGTTGAAAATGCATGAAAAACAGGAAGTCGAGCAAGCAGAATTTTTCTCGGGGGCATAGGATTTGCATGGTGGTTGTATTCTCTAGGCCCATTTCTGTACAAATACATTCACATCCCTGGCTGGCTGAGTCAGGTAATGATCTATATGTATGAAACAGCTGAAACAAATCAAACATCACAGGCAGATCTTTCACATCACTTTGGATGATGACAAACACAATGCTTTCTGATGAAGGAATGCACTAATTTCAGCTGCAACAAATTGTGTTATAAGCCATTGAATGATGTACTATACTGTACAGCCAAAGCAAGTCAACATCAAGAATTTTCGTACTGCATTTTTTAAAGAAAAAAAGAAGATCGGTGTAGAGACTTATTACCAGAAACAAATATTTAAGATAATGTAATTTCGGGCTTCAAGGATAAGGACAGAGAGCACACTGTGAAGGAAGATTCTTAATTGGACAACCTAAAATCTACATTCTTAAATAATTGGCAAAGATTTTACTTGAATTCTCCCCTTCCTTTGTCATTTTCAGCCATTTACAATGTATAATGAGCTTTCTTTTCCTGTAGAGCATGAGCTGCAATAAATACCTGAGAAATGGCAATTGACAACAATCCCCAAGTGTCTGGGAAATAACAAATTATTAACACATCTACTTTGCTAACACTTATTACTATTCAGTTGAAACTAGACACTTACCTGAGGGTAAACAAGGACAAAAGGAACAATGGGATTTAAATTTTAGCCAACATTTATGTAGTGATTTGAGCATTGGACTAGGACTCTGAAGACTACAATTCAACCATGGCTCTCGTGGGTAAGTCATACTACATCAGCCTCAGAGAAAAACCGTTTTTTCACAAATCTTGCCAACAAACCCTGTGAATGGGTCACTGGGTCACCATAGATTGAGGTGACTTGAAGGCACACAACACAACAAACAAGTTAAAAGAGGAGTGCCACCTTAGACTGGGTGTTCTAACAGTATGGCTCAAATATTTGAATGCAGTGAAAAGGGGATCAATGAACACCAAGGACAAGACACTAACGCTAGGATGCCACAGGTCTGTGTGTTGCTGAGTCCTCTGCTTTTTACTTTGTAGGCATATAATTGTACCCCTATCCACCATAACAATATTGTTACCAAATTTGTGGATACAACCATGGGAGGGCTTATCTCTGAAGGGGATAAGTCTGCCTATCGGGATAAGGTGGATCAACTGCTCTTGTGGTGCAGGGACAATAATCTGGTTCTTAACATTAATAAAACCAAGGAGTTCATAGTGGACTATAGAAAGAATAGACCAGAAATCCAACCATTGGCCATAAATGGAGACCAAGTGGAGCAAGTGGCCAGTTTTAAGTTCCTGGAAGTCACTGTTAAGGAGGATCTGATTTGGGGCACTCATACGGCAGCATTGGTTAAGAGGGCAAATCAAAGACTGTAGTATTTGAGACTTTTAAGGAACCAACAACTGAATGAAAAACTGCTGGTGACTTTCTCTCACTGTGCTACAGAGAGTGTCCTAACCTACTGCATCTGTGCATGGTTTGGTACCTGCACAGCGGCAGACAGGAAGGCACTCCAAAAGAACACCACTTCTGCACAGAGAATCATTGGTTGCCCTCTTTCTTCTTTGATCCCACAGCCTTAAGAAAGCTCAGAACATTCTTGGGAATCCATCTCACCCAGCATATTCTTTTTTAAAAAATTATTACCATCTGGCAGATAGTACAGTGTGACAGAGGCAAGGACAAACAGAGAGACAGGTTTTATCCTAGAGCTGTAACTATATTGAACTCCATGGCTTCACAGTAATGTGGCATTGGGGGCTATGTAGTAGTGGTAGAGTGTGGAGGGATGGATGTGTTGTTTTGTAATAGGTGCTGTGGAAAGCATTTAATGTTGTACAAAGACAATAAAGTTATTCTGTTCTAATCCTTGCAATTTCACTTTCTTCTGCCAGATCACAAGAAGCTTCTACTATGGAGTGGCACAAATGAGAGAAGGATACCCAGCACCCCTACTGGAGGACATCTAAAAGTGATGGAAGAGACATAAGGACTTTATCAGTGGCTGCAATCTCTCCTGACAATCGGAAAGTGAGCCAAGAGAGGTTAGATTCTCCAGGCTCACTTTCTGATAGCCAGAAGAGATTGGATAGCCATCTGCTTTGTTTGTATTTTCCTACATGACAGGGGATGACTAGGTGGTCCTTGTGATCTCTTCCAATTCTATGGGTCTATTATTCCACAGACAGATTAAGACGATGATGATGATGATTATTATTATTATTTTGGCAGGCATTTGAAGATTGACCGCTCAAGTGGAATAGTCCCTCTTGTGCTGCACTGTCTACATGTCTTTTGTTTATTTGTTGTTTTTAATAACTATTCTTTTAAAAACTGGTTTAAGTTTTATGACTAGTTAATTGATATTTTTAAGTTTTATTTTCTGGTATATTTTTAGTGATGTGTCTTTTAACTGTTGTGGGCTTCTTTTGGTACTAAACTGGAATGGAAATGGGGATAGATAGATAAATGACAGATTATAGATAGATAGATAGATAGATAGATAGATAGATAGATAGATAGATAGATAGATAGATAGATAGATAATGGTTATGAGCATTTATTTACAATAACTGAGAGGAATGTGCCCATATTTTTTCAAGGAAATTCAGGAACTATTCAGACTGAAATACCATGGTAGCTTGAGAGGTCATATTTCCTGACAGTTTGTGGGGGCAGTTCCCCACTTTCTGTGTTCAAGTGGCTTTCTCTAGGGGCTGCTAAGGTTTATCATGATTCTACAAGCAGCACCTAAATGCATTTTTAGCTCATATCATTTCCACACTCTTTGAGTAGTTATAGTGACCTACTTGGACCAGCAGTCAGAAAGGGTTGCTGTTTCGTCTTTTGAAAACACTCAAGAATTCTGCACAAGCATATTCCAGCAAATCTGTTCCTTATAGAACCTGCAGTAGCAGAATAAATGACATAGGACTTGTAAGTTCAGAACAATTTTTGGTAAATCAAGTTTTTTGCTTTCTCGCTTTCAAAAATCATATGCTGCGCCTCCAATTGTTATGAAACAATCTCTTCTTTGTCCTTGTCTGGGTTTCCAAAGACAAAAGTATGATTATCTTTGTCTGGAATATATTGGTGCATGAATTTAATTTAACGTTTACTGGAAGCGTGGTGACCTTGTGCTTTACACACTTTTATATATTGCTTATATGGTTTTTTTTCAATGTACATAGCATTTCCCACATCTTATATCACTCACACAGGACTTAAATTTCAGTGTTCAGTTCCCAACTGTGATATATTGTTTGGTACTGGATTTTTTTCTCTGATAAAAAATTGATAATGGATTGTATCCAATTGTCGTTTCACCAGTAGAAAGGTGGACAACTGTTCAGGGAGTTTTACTCCATGTTCTTTCCTCATCAACCATTGAGTGTACTGACATCATGTGACATCTGATCATGGGTTTCAGCTACAATAAGAAAATAGGGAATACAAGAAGAAGAAGAAGAAGAAGAAGAAGAAGAAGAAGAAGAAGAAGAAGAAGAAGAAGAAGAAGTTTATTTTTCTCCCTGGAGGTACTCGGGGAGGCTTACATGGGGCCAAACCCAAGGTAACATACAATTAAAAACAGAACAATAAAATGTTTAAACTGCATAAGAACAGCATCATCATAAACAATAATAAACAAACATCATAAGCAACAACAGAGATACCTCTAGTCTCATTTTTGGGGAAGAGGGGACCAGTGCGGAAACAGAGGATAGGCTAGTCAAAAAGGTGGATAAAATGTATAGTAGCATAGGAATAGAGCAATTATAACAGGATCATTTCAGCTTAACTTAAAAGTGTACTAATCAAAAGTAGGAACTTGAATTCAGGTCATGGTTAGGGACCACCTGTCAAAGGAATAGTCAATCAAATGCACAACGAAACATCCACGTCTTTAGTTTCTTATGGAATGAGGATAAGGAGGGTGCCAGCCTAAACTCCCTGGGGAGGGTGTTCCAGAGATGAGGGGCCACCACCGAGAATGCTCTTTTCCTCATCCCCACCAACCGTGCCTGAGACGGGGGTGGGAGCGGGAGAAGAGCATCCCCGGAAGATCTTAAGGACCTACTAGAAAGTTCTGGAGGAAAACTGCCACATTTTTAAATATTGTGTTCCATTTTAAATTAAAATTAAAATAGTCAATTTTTATAATGCTTTGGGAACTACAGAAGTAAGAATTGGAGGTTTCATACAGTTTGAGGCTGTCCATTTCCTACCTCTGCAGCAGTATACAGGTCCTACTACTTGCATCAATCCTATTTTCATCTTTATGTGCCTCTGATTTCCTCTGATTTGCAATGGTTTGGTTCTGATTAGTTAATAAGAAGACATGATAGTGTCCTTTCTAAGACCACATTCTAATTGCAGTGTTTTCCCTCTAGGATATGGGTAGGAAGTAGTGATCCCTGAAGCATTCCTTTAAAACTTCCTATAAATCCCCCTAAAAAAATTAAAAATTCAAACAGGCGCTTTTTTTTTGCCCACTCTCTGAATATCCCCACCCAGTTTTAAAAAGCAATGAAAGAAAATCTGCCAAAATTGAGGGATTGATTGAAATATTTTATATCGCCCTTTTGTCATATCAGTGATATCTCAGTACAGCAAACAATCTAAACAATTTAAACAATTCAGGATTAAAATGGATGAGGTATCTTTATTTTGTGCACCCCAACTTTGATGGGCTGCAGTGATGTACCTGACATGACCCAAAGTGACATGTCCATGGGTTTCATTTTTGGCCAAATTTTGGGTGATTTTTTTCAAGTTTTTTTTTCAAAATTTGAAAGATGTGAAAGACTTAAAAGGTTCTTCACTGGCTCTTACTCTACAGGACATTATAAAGGAACTCTGGAGACAAAACATAAGGCCTTATGTTAATTTCTTATTCATGAAAATTAATGAAAAGTATTATGTTGTTTCTTTTTTATATAATCTTAATATAAAAGCACTATGAAATGCTTTGGGGGGTCTTTGTAAAGAAGTAAATTACCTCAATTACTTTTTAAAACAATAACTACTAACTAGTATGTATGAGCTGTGTGACAATGTTAGCAAATACAAAGCAGAGTGAAGGCAGATTATGGCTGACATTCTACATAGCATTAATAAGTTATAACTACATAATCATAAATACATAAATGTATTTATATGAAGACATAAGCAAGCTATACTGGTTACAAATTACTGAAAAGCATCAATTCATGAGACTTATCTAAAACTTGAAAAAGCTGTTTTGTGTGCTGGAGGTCTATGGTGTGGACAAAAGGGGGGATCTACCATCCCAAAAGCATAGCACAACAAGCAGAAAGAAAATAACACATTGAAATAATCACTGCAAGAAATACATACTCTTTGACTTTCTGAACTTTTACATACATACACCTTGCAGTTCAGTTTAGCCCCAATACTAATTTCCCCTTTCTATTTCTCATTGATTGGCTGGTCTATCATCAGTATCTAGTTTTTCCTGTGCTACTACTGATAAATTCTTTTGTGTTGCCATTCCAGCTCTCTTTCATAATGCACATCTATCATTTTAAGTAGATTCTTTATCAGCCAAGCAACTTTAATTCTTCTCTAATCTATAGATTTGTATCTTTGTTGACTTATCTCTGCTCAGTACACTGACTTGATTCTAGATAACTATAATTTGTTCTTCTCCTAAAACTGAACATTTCAGGTATCCATGAAGAGTTTTACACAAATGTAAATAGCTATCTTTGTTAAATTGTTGTCTTTCATAGAATATAGAATTTTCACTGTCTCTGTCATTGATTTATTCCAGTTTTTTACTTTGTTTCTATATATACATTACATTTGAGATGGGGGAGAGAGGGGGCACTACATATATGATAAATATGGGTGCAAAGATGTACATTAAAGTTTTTCTCCATTATTGTGGATGTTGTTACAGGACACTGCTAATTATAATAATAGCCAAGTACTTCATTGGAAAGTCTTTCAGTGGTAACAGTAATGAACCACTTTCGCTCTCTGGATAAAAAGTGAAAGACTTTCATAGACTTCTTAAGTCATTTCCACAAGATCACAAGACTTTTGGAAAGTGTCAAGTTGGTGTATACTTTGGATTCCAAATAATCCACTGAGGTACATGGAAATTCAAATTGCTAGTTCTTGTCAATTGATTTATAGGTAAAGTCAAGATAAAGGTTTCACCTGGCATTAAGTCTAGTCATGTCTGACTCTGTGAGGTGGTGCTCATCGCCATTTTAAGCCAAAGAGCCAGTGTTGTTCATAGACACCCCAAAGGTTATGTGGCTGGCATGATTATATGGAGCGCCGTTACCTCCCTGCAGAAGTGGTACCTATTGACCTACTCACATTTGCATGTTTTTAAACTGCTAGGTTGGCAGAAGATGGGGCTAAAAGCGGGAGCTCACACTGCTTCCCGGATTTGAACCGCCAACCCTTCAGTCAGCAAGTTCAGCAGCTCAGTGGTTTAACCCACTGTGCCACCAGTGGGGCAATTGAGTCAGAAAACCAAAATGTATCCATAATTTTCTCTTTTTTCACACATCTAAAATGAATAGACAGGGTAATAATAACAATATAATAACTTTGTTCTTGTATCCTGCCACCATCCCTCTGAAGGGATTCGGGTTGGCTTACACATGGCATAAGGTGCCTAAAAATAGAACATAAAATGAAAGGCAATTTAAAATACAATTAAAGAAAACATATAGACATATAAAACAACAACTAAAATTCAATTAAAACAATGCTCATCAACCAATGGTGGTAATCTCCTGTAAACGTGGCCAGGCTGTGAACAATGAAACAAGGAATGGGATAAGTGCAAAGCTGTAACCATGAGAAGAGGGCATGAGATACAGTGCAAGGCTGCATAATAACTGCGTAGATCAACTAGAGACTAGGTGTTCCCAAATGCTTATTTGAACAGCCAGGTCTTCAGGTCCCTACAGAAGGAGGACAGTGTGGGGGCTTGCCTAATATCCCCAAGGAGGCCATTCCAGAACCAGGGGGCCAACACCAAGAAGGCCCTCTCCCTTGTCTCTACCAACCGCACTTGTGACAGTGGTGAGACCAAGAGGAGGGCCACCCCAGCAGATGTTAACGCTCGCACAGGTACATAGAGTGGGATGCAGTTATGAAAATAGGCAGAACCGGAACCATTTAGGGCTTTGTGGGTAATAATCTGCACTTTGAATTGTGACCGAAAACTTATAGGCAGCCAATGGAGCTGCTTTAGTAAGAGTTTTGTGTGCTCCCTATAGCTAGCTCCAGTTAGTAGTCCCTCGAGAAAGAATCAATCTAGCCAATTCCTTGGATGTTTAGTAACCTTACTAGGATGAAAGCAAGATTGTCCCCATTACTTACTGGGAGTAAAACAAATTTTCCAATGATTTATGAGATTTTCCTCTCTCTGATATAAAGGGAATCATGTAGATATCAGTTATTGCTGAGGAGATACAAGGGTTATCGGGAAAATAAGGTTACAAGATGCTTTTAAAATAAAAAGAATGAATATATTTTAATAAAACTTACATGGATTATAGCATAGGTATTATATTATTTTTCCACATAATCACCATTTAGTTCAATATATTTTGTCATCCATGAAATGAGTTTTTGATGCCTGTGTCATAGAAGTTTCCCTCTACATTTTTCAACCAGTTTGTCACTTCAATTGTCACCTCATTATTATCGGAAAAGTGTTTTCCACCAAGTTGTTCCTTCAGTTTAGGGAACAGATGATAGTCACTGGGTATAAGGTCAGGGCTGTGAGAGGGGTGGCTTAAAATTTCCCAACCAAATGAAGTCAACAATTCTTGTGTTGCATGAGCAGTGTGCAAACACACATTGTCATGAAGAAGACAGATTCCCACTGTCAGCATTCCACGTTTGTTTTGGATGGCTCTGCAAAATTTCTTCATGGTCTCACAATATATTCCATTCCCATTTAATCACATGAGGATGCTCATCTTTAACCTTCACCAAAATGCCAGTCGATGAGCTACTGACGCACTGCTTGTTTACTTCCGATGGCTTCCAGCTACATGGCAGTGATACCAACTTCCCCTGGGAAAATTCCCCTATGTGCCTAGTAACCTTACTTCCCGAATAACCCATGTATCTTGCTATTGGCAAGTTTATCAAATAGCCTATCTATTAGGGCTGGGCGGTTTCGTTTCGTTAATTCGTAATTCGTTAAAATTCGTTATTTTTTTTGTTAATGAAGCGATAACGAACCATTCTGGAGCAACTTAAAAACGAAACGAATTTTTAAATTCGTTTCGTAAATGCTTCGTATTTCGTTATGTATTCGTTTCGTTATTGGTTTGAAGTCGTTTCGTTATTATTTCCGCATGTCTGGGGCAAGTTTTATAGTTGTTGTTTGTTTAATTAGTGAAAAAAATTATAATATCACACCAACAGTCAACAACAGAGGGAGAGGGAAGCTTCAGAAGTTCCCCCTGTCCCATTTGGAGGTTTTTTAGCGTATTGCGCGGTCGCGCCCGCCATTAACGAATCGATTCGTTATTGTTTTGTTATTGTTTCGTTATTGTTTTGTAATTTTTTTACCATTTACGAAATTTCGTAAATATCGAACTTTTTTTAAAAAAAATCGGAATTCTTTTAAATATCGAAACGCAAAAAAAACCCAAAAAACGAATCGATTTTAGAAACAAATTTTTCCGTTGTTACCCAGGCCTACTATCTATCTATCTATTTATTTATTAATTGAACGTATAACCCATCTTTCTCCAAAATAGGATTGAATAATATTAGATGTAAAAATACTAATAAATTTGAACATTATAAACGAAATACATTTAATTAAGATTGAATTTGGTAGTTGATCTGATTGGTTAAACTGCCAACAAATCATTGTGCTCCACTTTGTTGCACAATATGATCAAACATGTAGCATGTTAATGATAATATATTTAAATTGTGAATTGGATGAATGTGTATGTTGTTAGACCAAAATTTATTTCTGAGACACATACATAGATAGATGGAAAAAGCAAGAGAACTATAGATTTTTTTCCAAAAAATAAATTGTACTGAGAAAGCAAATAAACACATAACAGGAATTAAAGGAAGTTGATCTAGGAAAAGGAAGAAATGCATGTTGCTACCTAAGACACACACACATTCATAGCGACATTCTCACTTGGAAAATCTTTCACTGTCAATATAGAATTGAGGTGTTAATTTTTAGTCCACAGAATGCATAAGGTCTGTGTGGAGGTCTGGGATAAAACATGCAGCACTAAAAAAAACCTTGGTTTTTCAACAACCACAACAAGATCTACCCCAGCATAGTTTCAGGACACTGAGAAGGCTCATCTCAAAGCTTTTAAAGAGAGGTTCCTTCCACACAGCTGAATAAAATCCCACATTATCTGCTTTGAACTGGAATATATGGCAGTGTAGATTCAGATAACCCAGTTCAAAGCATATGTTGTGGGATTTTCTGCCTTGATATTCTGGGTTCTATGGCTGTGTGGAAGGGCCCAAAGAGACAGAGGTTGGGGATGATACAACAACCCCTCCAGTCACAAAAAGGCAGACATGCTGGTCCACTGGGGTTCTCTGGAGCTCTACAATGACTAAACATTGAGTGGTAACACTCAGAAGATTACTGTCTTAGCTGTTTATACTCAGCTTTCAAAAAGGCTTTCCTACAACATTTAGATATGTACCGTATATTCCGGCATATAAGACGACTGGGTGTATAAGACGACCCCCAACTTTTCCAGTTAAAATATAGAGTTAAGATGACTCCCATGCATAAGACTACACCTGCATATAAGACGACCCCTGACTTTTGAGAAGATTTTCTTGGGTTAAAAAGTAGTCTTATACGCCAGAATATACTGTATATACTTCAAATGCTCATGAATGAACTTCTGATGAGGCTGATTTTTTATACATGTGGTTCATTAATCTTTCACTTTGAAATACAAAGGGTCAATTTTCTTCTAGAGTAGATGCATTTTTATGTAGGGAAATTTCATCAGACTATAAGGGATAAAATTGCTAGAAGAAAGAAAATAGCTAGAATTGTTTACTTCTTTCAACAACATAATTAATGAATTACATCTCTTTTCAACATCCTACACCAGTGGGAGGAATCACTCACTTCTCCAGATAGCATTCGATTTCATCTTCCATTATTCCCATCATGAGCTATCCCTACCAAGGCTGCTGAAATTTGCATTCAACAACTGATAGTTGAAATTATTCATGTCCCTTGACCAAGTTCCAACCTGGCCAGTTCTGCCATGGCATTAAAGCAGTTTGATTGATTTCCTCTGTTGTCTCCAGAGCAGCCAGGTTGGCTGGAGGATTCTATTTCTCAGGGGCCTAGTTAGCCGGGATAATATGGATGTTGCAGTCCAAAGAAATTAGCTTTCCAAACTCTAATGGAAATACTGGTGATACTAGAGGGAAACAGTCAATGGTCCTTTCCAATCAGTCCTTTCCAAACTAATATTGTCTAGATCCAGGGAAGTCATTCTACCCCTCTATTCTGCCATGGTCAGACCACACCTGGAATTCTGGGCACCACAATTGAAGGGAGATGTTGACAAGCTGGAATGTGTCCAGAGGAGGGTGACTAAAATAATGAAGGGTCTGGAGAATGAGCCCTATGAGGAGTGGATTAAAGAGCTGGGCATGTTTAGCCTGCAGAAGAGAAGGCTGAGAGGAGACATGATGGCCATGTATAAATAGATGAGGGGAAGTCATAGGGAGGAGGAAGCAAGCTTGTTTTCTGCTGCCCTGAGAACTTGGACATGGAACAATGGATTCAAACTATAAGAACGGAGATTCCACCTGAACATGAGGAAGAACTTCCTAACTGTGAGAGCTGTTTAGAAGTGGAACTATCTGCCCTGGAGTGTGGTGGAGACTCCTTCTTTGGAGGCTTTTAAACAGAGGCTGGATAGCCATCTGTTTGGGGTGCTTTGAACACAATTTTTCTGCTTGTTGACAGTGGGTTGGACTGGGTGACTCACAAGGTCTCTTCCAACTCAATTATTCAGTGATTCTATGATAATCTTACAGCTTCAGACTTCCATCCTGAATCTACTTAGTAAGGAATAAGTCCTATTCAAAACAGTTGGGACTTTCTACAGAGTTAACATATAGCAGGTTAACCTATTACCTTATGAGCTCACAACGTTGCAGCCAGAATGTTCTACTTTCTGGTCATTTTCAGTCAATCTTGTAGGAGATCAGTCAAAGATGGCAGTTGCAGCTTTAAAAGTTCCCATTTGCAGTGCAATGCTGGCACGATATTTCCTCCTCCCTTGGCATTGGACTCGCCCACTGAAGAGGAGAGATTGCTCTGTGCATTGTTTGGCACAAAAAGATAGTGCTTCATGAGGGTGGTTTCTCATTTGGCAGGAACCTCACTCTCAGTTTGCAAAAAGACCAACTTGAATGCCAGAAACCAAATCCCATGAAAATTTGGTGCAGAACTACTTAAAATGTGCTCAACATTGGCTGGATCATGTTTCTGCTTTGTTCTGCTAATGGCATATCCATTTCCTGAATATCCAAGTTCTTGTGTGACTAAAGCAGTAAAAGGGAAAAGATTTCCTTGTGGCAAAGTTTATAAAATGTTTAGTATGGGAACAAGGCAGCAATCCACGGAATATATGGTAATAAAGCAATCATCCGGTTTACAGATCAAGAAAAAATGTTTTGGGAATTATTAAGGGAAATCATTTAAACTAGCTGAACACAGCTCAGCAATAGTAGAACAGGCAAACAAATTACAATACTCAATACACATAAGCTGAAGGATTAATATTTATATTGAAATGTAGTCCTGTTTCTGAATAGATCTAAAATACAGATTTCTATACAACTCACATCATCGCTGAGCAAATTGTGCCCCCTAAAAAGGGAAAGCAGATAAGTATTCACAGTGATCATACTTTCTATTTATATTTACTATTTTCTATTAATACAATCTCATTTTTTTTCAACGCAGATAGTGGCAACAAGTATTCACCTTTACTGCAGGCTTTAAACAGTAATAGCTGGTGGGTCCTGTATAAGTAGGGCACTGAATCTGAATTCCAAAGGAGCTGTCCAAAGTGCTTAGCCTATTTCAGGAATAGGTTTCAGCACCTTGGATAGCAGCAGCACTATATTTGTGAAGAGCTTAGCAGTCAATGTTTGTCAAGCTGTTTATTATTTTTATTCCCCGTTTCAAGTTCTCTTTCTCCCCCCCTTTTTTTTTATTAACCCCCCCCCCAACACCTTTCCCATTTTATCACATGAGGATGCTCATCTTTAACCTTCACCACAATGCCAGTCAATGAGCTACTGACGAACTGCTTGTTCACCTCAGATGGCTTCCATCTACACACCATCTACAACTTAAAGTGGTTCCTAGATCATGAAGACTGAGTGGTAGAACTTTGCAGCCGATGAGATTTCATTACAGGAAAATGTCCCCGTCCTAAAGTCAAGTGAAGCCAGTCTTCCTGCCTTAGACATATAGGTCATCTCCATGGACTATGAATTGTATTCATTCTGGATGAAACCAGAATGGTCATTATAGTGACCTGATGACGAATGGGATATACTTGACAAGATTTGTTCAGAGTGGATTTGTCTTTGCCTTCCGCTGAGGCTGAGAGGAAGGCCATGGTTAATACAGTGGATTAAACCACCAGCTACAGAAAATCTTGCCGACCAGAAGGTTGAGAGGTCAAGCTTCAGGTGGGATGTGCTCCCACCATCGGCCCTAGCCTTTCTGCTTATCTAGCAGTTCAAAAACAGAAAGATAAATAGGTAGCACTTTCACAGGAAGGTAGAAGGTGCCCCTGAAGACATGTTGGCAAGGTGTCCATGGACAACAGGCTTCTCAGAGTGGAAAAATGGAACAACAGCACCTCCCCATGGCTGAGTCGAGCACAGCCTCCAGATGTCGGAAATGGAAAAAAAGAGGGAAGCCTTGCCTCTGTCTATGTACTGTCTTTGCTCATTGTATAATGCTACTGAATGCTTGCCATAAATATAGTCTGTAATCCGCTCTGAGTCCCCTTGGGAAGATAGAGTGGAATATAAATAAAGTATAAATAAAGTATATATGTGAGAGAGTTTGACCCAGAGGCTTTCCATTGCCGAGCAGGATTTGAACACTGTTCTCCAGAGTCCTAGTCCAACATGCAAGCCGTTACACCATATGTCTCCCTTAGCATCACTTACTCATTAGGAAATAAGCCTTACTTATTTCAAAGGATATGCATAGAACTGCAGGTTGCTTTTTTACACCTTCACATGGCATGCCAATGGATTTTATGGCCCATGGGCTTTGCAGATCCTAGATATATTGGTATTTTCAAAAGGGATATGTGAACCCTGGAAAATAGGGAATAGACACATAATCTCCTCTGCTTCCCATAAATAGCATTGTTCTTTATGCGGAAAATCTTCCTTTATATGGTTTCAACTGATGTATAGTGTTAAGCTGCCAGAGTCATTGCTTTTTTTAAAAGTTTCTGAACTTCATATAAAAAACCCTCAGAAATATGGATAAGTACAAATGAGGAAATGCACTAGATTTAAAATAATGTAAGAAGGCTTCTGTTGGTTTAGTCATTTTCTTTCTTCTTCAAATTTACTAAGTTCTCATGCATAAGTTAAAAGAACTGTCGCAGAAAAGATTAATGCTGCGTACATCAATGCCAGCATCAAAATAGTAACATTGGTCCAGTGTTAATAAAGACAGTGAATAATATTAGTCAGAGACTATGTTTAAATGAAATTCGCTAAATCATATTCATTAACTCAAAGAAGATAAAGTGAGCAAATGAAAATTCATACAAGTTCAAGTCTAAAGGCAAAAATAATTCTTTACAAAGATGATTTGTCTGCTCTGCTATCATAATTTTCCTTCACAAGGAGAAGACATCTTATTCTAATTGCTTTTTCAGCCTGTTTGAAACAAAGAATTCTGTTGCATTTGAAAAATAAAATGTGCTTATGCCAGCTGGTTTCAAAAGCATATTAAACTTTCAACATCAAAGGCTTTCCATAACGGTTTTTAAATCCTTAAAATAACAATGCTTAACTCTTTGCTTCTCTGTGAACAAAACAGCAACTCTTTCAAAATGTACATGTGCAAACAGGACAGGGGTATTTTTGGGGAATCTGGAGAATGAAATATGTCTTTAACGGTTGTTCGTTTTTGAAGTGGCAGAAATACTGAGTTTCTACTGAAATTTCATTCACAGAAAACGTCAAAGCTTGGCAGTTGTAGTTTGATGAGACACAAGCACTCTTTGGCTGAGAAGGCTGAAGACCCTGTAAAACTACAGCTCCTTTGATTCCATAGCATTGAACTATGCCAGTTAATTAATTATACTGTATAGATCTGCCCTTAGTCTCTGGAACAGCAGAAAACAAGTTTTCCCCATCTTCAATATGATATCTTTTAAAATACTTAAGCATGGCTTTCATATCATATTTCAGACTTCTCCTGTCCAACCATACCAATTTCCCTGGACCATTCTTCAAAGGGCATATTTTCCAGATCAGAACCAGACACAGTATTCCTGGTGAGGCCTGAGAAAAGCAAAATAGAGTGAGACTATTATTTCCCTAAGGGCCCCCTAATGGTACAGCAAGTTAAACTGCTGAGCTGATGAACTTGCTGACCCAAAGGTTGGCAGTTCAAATCTGAGGGGGTGGGGTGAGCTCCTGCTGTTAGCCCCAGCTTCTGCCAACTTAGCAGTTCAAAAACATGCAAATGTGAGTAGATCAGTAGGAACTGCTTCTGGGGAAAGGTAACAGCAGTCCATGCAGTCATGCTGGCCACATGACCTTGGAGGTCTCATGGACAACACCTGCTCGTTGGATTAGAAATGGAGATGAGCACCACCTCCAGAGTTGGGCACTAGACTTAATGTCAATGGAAATCTTTACCTTTATTACTTCCTTTGATTTATTTGTATATTTATTTACTGAATTTATATCCCATCCCTCTCAAACCTGCAGGAGACTCAGGGCAGCTCAAAAAAAAAAGGCACAATTCGATTCCACTTTTAAATAAGATAAAACAAAACATATACATTAAAATTCATCATTAAAAACACATAATCTTAAAAACAGTTATATTAAAAACCACACAGTCCAAAGGCATATCCCAGAAGCCATTCCATAAAATTGCATTATTCAATAGTCACTTGTTTTGCAGATCACATGATTGAATTCCAGATTACTGACCAAAGGCTTGGTCCTACAACCATGTCTTCACTTTCATTCTGAAGGACAGGAGGGAGGAAGCTGATCTAATTTCACTAGGAAGGGAGTTCCATAGTCGAGGAGCCACCACTGAGAAGGCCCTCTCTCATCCCCACCAAACACATCTGCAAAGGAGGTGGGACCAAGAGCAGGGCCTCCTCAGAAGATCTTAACCTCTGAGATGGTTCATAGAGGGAGATAAATTCAGACAGACAGGTAAGCTGGGCCAAAACTGTTTTGGACTTCATAGCCTAAAGATATCGCTTTGAATTGTGCTCGATAGTAGACTGGCAGCCAGTGGAGCTGCAGGGGGGCGGGGTTGCATGCTCCCTGTACATTGCTCAAGTGAGCAATCTGGCTGCCGCCTGTTAGGCCATTTGAAGCTTTCAAACAGTCTTCAAAGGCTACCCCATGTAGAGTGCATTGCAGTAATCGATTATCGATGTAACAAGGGTGTGGACCACTGTGGCTAAGTCTGACTTCCCAAGGTACGGGTGCAAGTGATGCACAACTTTAATTGTGTGAAAGCTCCCCTAGTCACTGCCGAAACCTGGGGTTCCAGGCTCAGCGACAAATCCAGGATCACTTCCAAGCTGTAAACCTGGGTCTTCAGAGAGAGTATAACTCCATCCAACACAGGCTGTAAACCGAGCAGGTGTTCCCAAACAACACCTTTTGAGAATGGCCCTCCAGGAAGGACTGGAGCCACTGTAAAACACTGCCTCCAAGGCCCATTCCCACGAGGCTTCCCAAAAGGATTTGGTCAACAGTATCAAAAGCTCCTGAGAGATCCACGAGAACCAACAGGGACACACTGCCCATCCAGTTCCCTGCATAGATCATCCACTGAGGTGACCAAGGCTGTTTCAGTTCCATGATCTAGTCATTGTCTTCTTCTTGAAGTAGCCTATAATGGCAATAGTAGGGCTGGGCGGTTTCGTTTCATTAATTCGTAATTCGTTAAAAATTCGTTATTTTTTTTTTATAACGAAGCGATAACGAACCATTCTGGAGCAACTTAAAAACGAAACGAATTTTTAAATTCATTTCGTAAATGCTTCGGATTCGTTATGTATTCGTTTCGTTATCGGTTTGAGGTCGTTTCGTTATTATTTCCGCATGTCTGGGGAAAGATTTATAGTTGTTTTTTGTTTAATTAGTGAAAAAAAAATATAATATCACACCAACAGCCAACAACAGAGGGAGCGGGAAGCTTCAGAAGTTCCCCCTGTCCCATTTGGAGGTTTTTTAGCGTATTGCACGGTCGCGTCCGCCATTAACAAATTGATTCATTATTGTTTCGTATTTGTTTCGTTAATGTTTTGTAATTTTTTTAACATTTACGAAATTTCGTAAATATCGAACTTTTTAAAAGAAAAATTTCGGAATTCTTTTAAATATCGAAACGCAAAACCCCCCCAAAAACGAATCGATTTTAGAAACAAATTTTTCCGTTGTTACCCAGGCCTAGGCAATAGCTTTTTTTAGTTACCACATCACATTAAAGTAACATTTCTAGTTGCCATGAGATATTCCCAAACTGAACTGGGCATACATCTTTGGTTATGGCAAACAAGTTAAATTATTTATAGTTCACCACCATCATGTTCTAAGTTTCCATACATGACATTTATATTTCTCTCGTTATGAGCTGAGAGCAGAAACTGATACAACATCTGTGAGCCATATGCTAAGAAATAAGCAACATCTAAGATTCAAGCCCCATCTACACTGCCATATAATGGAGTTTGAAACTGCATTGTATGGTCAGTGAAGATTCATATAATGCAGTTTAACTGCATTGAACTGCATTATCTGTGTCTACACCAACCATATAATGCAGATTCAAACTACATTAGATGGCAATGTAGATGGGGCCTTAAAGGAGCAGTATAGAATTTCTCTTTGCCTCCAGAAAACATTTAATTGTATTATCCCTTCAATACTCCAAAGATAAATGCCCTGGGTTAAAAGACATGTGTAACGGTTCATGAGAGTAGGGAGTTGAGGTTCACAGGTTCAGCTTTTTGGTATTTTATTTTTAGCAGAAATTAAACTCAGAATGACCTGAAATTATTTTGCAATAATTCTCAGTAAAAGTTTAAGCAAAAAAAAAAAAAGATTTTGGAAGTGAGGGCAGAGCTCATGCAAAAATTACTTCCAGGGGCATCCTTACCTCAAATATAATGTGTGCTCTGGCCTTTCCAAATGTTGTCCTGTCTTGTGATGTACTAGTGCAGGACATTGAACAACCTATTCTATAAATTTATCTGCTTCTGTAGTAAATGTGAGTGCCCTTTCTCCTGTAACCTTTCACAGAGACATTTGTGAAAGCACGCACAAATGTATCACATTCTATTAAAAATCATGTATGTGCTGTCAGATGTACATATTTGCAATCTCAACAAGCAATGGTCTTGTTTTCTAAATTTTTGGTCTCATACCAGAGTAGAGAAACATGACTTTAACACACAGTGATATACATAGGTTTCCTTACATCCATTTAAATACCTTGTAAGAAAAATGAAATGGCCTTTGAGATTACACATTGTTCCGGCATCCACATAAAATAATATTTCCCCTTACAAAAAGTCAGGTGGAATAAATTGTGAACAAAGAAATGTAATTAAGGTTGCCCTTCCTAAGAAGTTGATATTCATATTGTCTTCCCATAATTGGATTTTCTTAACCAATCCTATTAGCACATAGGTTCAAAAGACTCAGAGCAAATGAATTAATTTAAAACCAAGGAGTCTTGCTCTCTTAATTATGCCTGTTATTTTGAAAGTGTTTAATCCATCAAATTATGGGGAGGAGTTTGACTAATGAAATCAAGTATGTTTTATGTTGATGTGCCACCCATACTTCCCAATTCACTACGAACATTTCATAAAATGTTCATTTCTATTACTTTAGGGCAGTGATTCTCAACCTATGGGTCCCAAGATGTTTTGGCCTTCAGCTCCCAAAAATCCTAACAGCTGGTAAACTGGCTGGGATTTCTGGGAGTTGTAAGCCAAAACACCTGGGGGCCCACAGGTTGAGAACCACTGCTTTCAGGCTTCTCCAAATCCAGCGTCTTTTTCAAAAACTGAAAACAAAAATACAGGATAAAATACTTGAGTTGATTGGTCAACCACTTCACTTCCAAAATCTTTTAAAGTCATCAGTTCTATTAATCCCATTAAAGACCTATCCTTCTGTTTCCTCACTTTTTTCAATTGGCTCAAAGAGGGGATCAATAAGGGTAGCAGTGGTAGGAACAACAAAGCTTACTCCTTTTCTTCTACTCCTTCTCTTCCTCTTCTTCTTCCTCCTCCTTCCTAGTCTACATATGACAATTTCATATCTGCCATGTTACTGAGTTCAATGGAGTCAGGAGCACTGGAAAACTGAATGTTTATGCTGTGATTATAGGATTAGCAATTAGCGGTGTGTGAGAAGCCAAAAAAATGTGTTTTGGGTCCTATTTCTGGTTCCTTTTTTGGTTCCTTTTACCAGGAAATTCTCAAAATCAGAAGGGGGATAATAGCATTCCATGATCCAGCAGCTGAAAGTTCTGTTTACATTCCAGGAAGATCCAACTCATTGACAACAATGGGAGAACTTGCAAGGCTCCTCTTTCCATCATTTTTATGGCTATTGGGACAGAAATGGTCACACTTGGAGTGCACGTTTATGAATGCAACCCCCCCCCCCAAGTTTCAGAATAGTTGGGGTATCCACTGATTTTATAGGAATATTTTAAGTTTCTACAAATAAAAGTCTTTTAAAAACCAAAAGACGTCTCTCTTAGAATTTCTCCACAGCAACAGAAAAGGCATAATTCCTAACAACTTTCAGGAAGATTTATTTATTTATTTATTTATTTACTACTCTTGTATACCGCCGTTTCTCAGCCTACAATGGCGACTCAACGCGGTTTACATCACTAAAACAGCAACAATATACAATTTAAAAGCATAAAAAACATAAAAAACATATACCATAAACAGTATTGGGCCACCAATACAATCGAAGCATCTCTTAACTAAAAAAACGTAATCCAATCTCATCGTCCGTGATTGCCGATCCTTGGTCATTAACTTCGTTGCATTATTTTAACCAAATGCTTGTTGAAACATCCATGTTTTTAGTTTTTTTCTAAATGCCATCAATGAAGAGGCAGATCTTATCTCTACAGGGAGGGCATTCCAAAGCCGGGGGGCTACCACAGAAAAGGCCCTATCTCTCGTTCCCACGAGCCGCACCTGTGAAGCAGGTGGGATAGAGAGAAGGGCCTCCCCTGAAGACCTTAGGGTCCTGGTGGGCTGATAGGCCGAGATACGTTCGGATAGATATGTTGGGCCAGAACCGTTTAGGGCTTTAAAGGCCAATGCCAGCACTTTGAATTGGGCCCGGTAGCAAATCGGAAGCCAGTGGAGCTGGTACAGCAGGGGAGTTGTGCGCTCCCTACGTCCCGCTCCAGTTAGTACCATGGCCGCCGCACGTTGGACTAGTTGTAGCTTCCGAGCCGTCTTCAAAGGCAACCCCACGTAGAGAGCGTTGCAGTAGTCAAGACGGGATGTAACCAGAGCATGGACTACCGTGGCCAAGTCAGACTCCCAAGGTATGGTCGCAGTTGGCGCACCAGTTTTAACTGTGCGAATGCTCCCCTGGTCACCGCTGAGACCTGGGAATCCAGGCTCAGCGATGAATCCAAGATCACACCCAAACTGCGAACCTGTGTCTTCAGGGGGAGTGACCCCATCCAACACAGGATGTAAACCCATACCCTGTTCGGCCTTACGACTGACCAGGAGTACCTCTGTCTTGTCTGGATTCAATTTCAATTTGTTCGCTCCCATCCAGACCGTCACAGCGGCCAAGCACCGGTTCAGGACCTCGACAGCCTCCTTAGTAGCAGGTGGAAAGGAGTGACAGAGCTGGACATCATCTGCGTACAGATGACATCTCACTCCGAAACTCCGGATGATCTCGCCCAGTGGCTTCATGTATATGTTGAACAACATGGGAGACAGTATAGAGCCCTGAGGAACCCCGCAAGACAAAGGTTGCGGGGTTGAACAGGAGTCTCCCAATAACACCTTCTGAGATCGACCCTCGAGGAATGACTGGAGCCACTGCAAAACAGTACCTCCAAGACCCATCCCTGCGAGGCGTCTCAGGAGGATACCGTGGTCGACGGTATCGAAGGCCGCTGAGAGGTCGAGTAGCACCAACAGGGACACACTCCCCCTGTCGAGCTCCCGACGCAGATCATCCACTAAGGCGACCAAGGCTGTCTCGGTACCATGCCCCGGCCTAAAGCCAGACTGTGCCGGATCCAGATAATCCGTGTCTACCAAGAATGCCTGGAGTTGTGAGGCCACCACACGTTCCATGACTTTGCCCAAAAAGGGGAGATTGGAAACAGGCCGATAGTTGACGAATTGAGTGGGGTCCAGTGATGGTTTCTTCAACAGCGGTTTTATTACAGCTTGCTTTAAGCTGGCTGGAATTCTGCCCTCCCGGAGGGAGGCATTCACCACCACCTTCACCCACTCGGCCAATCCCCCTCTGGCCTCTTTTAGAAGCCAGGATGGGCAGGGGTCTAGGATGCATGTGGTAGCTCTCATTCCTCCAAGCACCTTGTCCACATCCTCGGATTGAACCAATTGAAATGAATCCATCAAAACCGGACAAGCAGATGCTCGTGTTATATCCTCAGATACTGCCGTTAATATGGTGTCTAGGCCAGAACGGATCAAAGCGACTTTGTCTGCGAAGAACTGAGCAAACGCTTCGCAGCGGGCTGCCGAGTCATCAGGGCACCCATCCTGAATGGTGGGTTTTAATAAGCCTCTGACAACTCGGAACAGCTCAGCCGGACGGTTCTTCGCAGACGCAATATTGGCCGCAAAGAATGTCTTCTTTGCGGCTTTTATTGCCGCGGCGTATGCCCTTAAAAAGGACATAAACCGTGTTCGATTTGGCTCGCTCGGATCTGAACGCCACACGCTCTCTAGTTCCCTCTTCTTTCGCTTCATCGCTGCCAGCTCCTCAGTAAACCAAGGGGCTGGTTTAGCTCGGTTACTTGAGAGGGGACGTTCTGGAGCGATCGTGTCTATTGCCCTAGTCATCTCCCCATTCCAGAGAGCGACCAGAGCATCAACAGGATCACCAACCGAGGTGGCGGGAAATTCCCCAAGAGCCATCAGGAAACCATCCGGATCCATAAGCCTCCTGGGGCGGACCAATTTAATGGGTCCTCCACCTCTGCGGAGGTTAGGGGGTGCAGTGAGTCTAAAGCTGACCAGGTGGTGGTCGGTCCATGGCAACGGAGAGATGGATAACTCCTCAACACCGCCACCTTCCTCCCATCCCTGAAAAACTAAGTCCAATGTATGTCCAGCACTGTGGGTGGGGCCAGATACCTGTTGGGACAGCCCCATGGTTGCCATGGTAGACATGAAGTCCTGAGCCGCTCCCGATAAGGCGGTCTCGGCGTGGACATTGAAGTCCCCCAGCACAAGTAGCCGATGGGACTCCAATGCCAGGTCCGAGATCACCCCTGCTAGCTCAGGTAGGGAGACTGTAGTGCAGCGAGGTGGACGGTACACTACCAGAATCCCTAATCTGTCCCGGTCACCCACCCTCAGGTGGACGCATTCAAAATTTGTTGACTGCGGGATGGGGGCCCTGGTCAGAAGAATGGAATCTCTATAGACCACTGCAACTCCGCCTCCCCGCCCTCCGGATCTCGGCTGGTGCTGCACAGAAAACCCTGGAGGACAAAGCTGGGTCAGATTTATGCCTCCTGCTTCGTCCAACCAGGTCTCTGTGATGCACGCCAGATCTGCCCGTTCATCCAGGATTAAATCCTGGATGAAAGATGTTTTACCATTGACAGATCTGGCGTTCAACAGCACCACCTTTAATTCGGAGGGACCGCCATCCTGGTTACACCAACTTACCGTATCAGGAGACCGATTTGGAATTACTAACGTTTTTACATGTTCCCTGAGCCGAATTCGTTCCCTAAGCCGAATTGAAGGTCTCCCTTTCCCGTATCTCCCCCTTCCCACCACGACATCTATGGGAGCTCCCCGGTTAACGGAAGCCTCTCCCTCCTCCATGACGCATATAGTCGCCGTGATATCAACCCGCAGTTCATTATTAATCAGTTGATGTACTATTGCTTCAGGTTGCCATGGCCTTAAGTTCCAATCCTTTCCCGCTCTTATTATGTTGAGCTCGGGTCTTCCTAAGCTATTCCGCTCCCACTCTCTGCAGTAAATAATTAGCAGCAAGATTAACAGTTGCCATAGAGTGGACGATGACATAGGTGAAAGCTAAAAACGCAATCAAGGAGTTCAATGAGTTCCTAAATGCAAGAAGAATTGTATCAGCTTATACGATGTTCTAATAATTAAAGTACCGTAGTTGTTAATTAATGCTAAAGTGCTAAGTATAATGCGTCATGGAGGAACCGCTAACTGGAATGAATTTTGGTTAAGGTGCAAGAAGTCGTTAAAGTGCCACACTTTCAAAGTGCTAATATATAAAGTGCTAATAAAGTGCCACGATGGAATTCAAGTGCTAATATATAAAGTGCTAGTAAGGTGCTGGAGTCACATAAAATTGGCGTATTCCACACGACCACAGTTGAATAAACAGCACAGATTAAAAAGTGGTCGTGTACACAGAAGTGTCAGCACAATCAATAAAAACAGCACAGTAGATGGTCGGCACAATTAAACAATGATCCACTCAAACGGCAATGGTCTATATAATCGTAAAAATGATCTATAAAATCAGGAAAATCAACACGGACGAAATTGATGATGGTCCACAAATTAATGATGGTCAACACAGTGAGATGCCCAAGGTGGCAACGATGACTTGCTGGTGGGCAGTCTTCCGGGAGTTGATAAAATTACTAGCAATGATGAAGATATATACAGTCAACACAACTCAACTCAGCTAGCGATGGTAGAGTCATAGCAGATCAAGGGATGGGCAGAAGATCCACCCATCCACCAATGTTTAGGAATATTTTAAAAGTTTTACAAATATAATGTCTTTTTAAAAAAACCCAAAAGAGGTATCCCTTGGAATTTCTCCACAGCAACAGAACACGAGCAGGACATCATCATTCCTGCCCCTCAAACACACGCCCACCCACACCTCCCTAGCAAAATTAATAAAATAAAAGAAGGACTATAAGGAAGATATTGACTAAGAAAATTGGATAATACAGTGCAGAAGAAAAAGATTGGAATTCTCAAAAAAGCAACCTTAAGCAGTGATGGCACTGAGATAGAATACGGAGCTAGCTAGCACATGATCTCTGTCTCTCTCTCTCTCTCTCTCAAACACCAGGACCCCGCAGAAAAATGGAGGAGCTTTTCACATGCATTTTAACTAACTCAAATGTGCACACTTCTGCAATGTTGACATGTTTTGGGGTGCATTTGTCATCAATGTTTTATACTTGTATGGGTGATGTTATGAGCTATAATTAATATGTTTATTGGGATTATTTTCACTATGAATTGTGATTTATCCTTTTGATCTGTTTGCTTTGATTTTACCTTTTGGATTGTGCACTTGATACTATGTATATTGTTTTTTTTCTTGTTGCAAGCTCCCCCGAGTCCATAAAGGGAGAGGGGGCAGGATATAAAGAAAGCTTTACTATTTATTAGTACAAAATAATTGGCAAGAAATATGTGGCAAGAAAAGTCCTATTCCATTCGCAGTCTTGGGTGGTGAAAAAATGTTACTTTTTATGCAAATATGAATTCAATGAATTCATTTTCCATCTCTTGTCCACTCATGCACACATACACACACACAATTTCTTCTCCTAATAATCGGTAGCTCAAAAAGTTTCCAGCAGTTTCAACCCTCTCTAACTACACATTAATCTTTAATTTCTAAATTTCTTTGATGGGACTAAAATTAGTAAGGAAAAATATAGGCATATACTCCTTGTTATTCCATCAAAGACATAATGACTTTTTCTCTGAGGACATGAAAAGGGCAGTTTCACTCATACAAATGGGATTTCAGAAAATTCTGCTATTTACAAAATTACATCAAACTTAATTAGGCTTGACAGGTCTAGTTGTACTCATGCTTAATATTCTTCCTATTCCTCATAGAGAGGATATGTGAAAGGGAGAAGATGGCTTCTTATTTAATTGATAATTGAAATATCATAGAAGGTAGTCAGAAATGTTGGATGTCATAAAATTATACACTATGAAAATTGATTTGCTAGGCAGGCAGGATTGTAGGTAGCCTAACAAAATCTGCAGTTCTACTGCAGCCTCAGACAAGGGTAGAATGAGAGATAATACATTGTTCTGATTTACAGTAATACTTGCACAGTCTTAATATTAAGACAACTAGAAAAACTCCATCTTTTTACTATCCTATCTCCTGACTACTACTTCTCTCAGGTATGGGCAACACTAGAGAAAAAAGACAAAGTTCTACTTGCTTAGCAGGTGTTAATACACTGATATGGAATCTAACTAGGGGAGAGGAAAAAATGTCCTGATAGTATCTAGGCAGTTTATGATACCATGCTCTAGAACAGCAGTTCCCAAACGTTTACAGTCACGGAACCTTTCAGAAGACCTTTTGTCCCACAGAACCCTCATTTTAACCCTGATTTTTTTTACTAGGCATTGTGAATCCACGAAGTTCTTTCATCTATTCCTATTTAATGTGTGTTTTTATATGTAGTCAGTTTGAAAATAAAGAGAACATACTTTTAACTATAACCACAAACCTTATTTTGGTACAAGAAAATGTTAGATTCACACCTGACATGATGAATATAATTGTTTCACATTTGTACTTAAAATAGTTTTGAAATTGGGCTTTGTGTCCATCAGCTGAATACATAAATCCAGGATGTCATCCAATTTACCCCTAAATTTGTTTTTGTAGTAAGATAAGCTGAAAAGCCTGATTTGCACCAATAGGTGGACATGAAGGGGAGCAAAACTTGGATAGGCTTTCCAGCCACCAACAGGTATATGTCTATCACTCCACCCCAAAAGTCATTCGGTGGCACAGATTTAAATGTTGTTTTAAAATAAGATTGATCTTCATATTCTGGCATGGAAAACATATGAGGTTTATTTTGGTTGACAAATGTGGTTGCACCCACACAATGTCCCTGCTGGTGTCTGGGAAGTAGTGCTGGATTTAGGATATGAGGCCTTCTGTTAGTTAAGTTATAAGGCCCCTTACTTGGGCCCTGAAGGAGGTAGACCCAGTAGACCTACACTACCTGCTTTGTGGCATACTCCCATAGGCTATCAATTCTATCATTATGTCTGGAATCATTCTGAAACAGAAGCCTTCAAATGTAGAATTGCACCACATAAGCAAAAGCCATTGTAAATAAATTGGGGGGGAGGGAGAGAATGCCCCCCCCCCCAGCCAACAGATCCCTGTGCTAAAGCATACTCTAAGTACAATGGTAAATTCAGCACTACTGGGAAGTACCCCTCACGTGGCTTTAATTTAAAATCTGTTTTAAATTTTATTTTTGAAATTTTTCATGGAACCCCTATGATGCTTTTGTGGAACCGTAGGGCTCCACGGAATACAGTTTGGGAACCACTGCTCTACAAGATATCAACTCTCAGCATGATAATTGTGTTTGAAGCAGAGAAATCTGTGACTCATTTGCAATGCAAAAATGATCTTTTGAACTGGCACTGGAAATAAATTGTAATAGACACTTCCCACACAATCACTCCTGGACTCTCCTGAGGCTAATATGTTACAATTATTTGGTGAGTATCTGAAGAGCTCCACCCCTAAAAGATAGCGTTTCCTCAAATTAGGACTTCTAGGAGTTGCAAAACAGCTCTAGGGAATTCATATGGATCTCAGACCAAATATGCCCACACGTTTTAGGAGGTTAATATTGCCATGAAAGAGCAAGAGAATTAAAAGTTTACTCCAGTACTCTTTGTGAGAGACCAAAATTTCCATGGGCATAATCAGATCAATGTTAAGAAATTTCCCATTATATTCATTTCAGTAGGAAACTTTATCATATTTTAGCTTTCGGCAGCATTCTGTTAGTTGCATTCAGTCATGCTAAACCCTCATTTTATTGTTGTTTGTGTAATGTGACTTATTGACTGTTATGATGTATTTTATGACTGAATGTTTATTTTCTATTTTCTTTGTATATTATTTCATATTGTAAGCCGCCCTAAGTCCACATGGAGAGATTGTGCGGGATATAAATAAAGTCTGATTGATTGATCCTGTATGCATGGTTTACATCTTTTCGTGTCTTTGGAGGGCAATCTGCAGGGAGCTACTCTGTAACCAAGTGGTTTTCAACCTTCGGTCCTCTAGGAGTTTTGAACTTCAAGGTTTAGTTTGGCTAAAAGTCATTAATTCTGGAACTAAAGTGTAAAACATTTGAAGAACCAAAGATTAAGAACCACTGCTATAGCACTCCAGATGGAATCAGTGTTGATGGAGGGAGGGAGGGGGGGCAATCCAAATGAGGATGTGGTTGTGCTGAGTTGCCCAGGGAAGGAAAAAAAGAGTTCAGTCCACCTTTGAGTTCACCATCACTTCTCCTCCTCACTCAACTGAGATCAGCTGCTATTGCTTCATCTCAGTTGCTTCTCCATTGATAATCATCCTTCGTAGTAACAGAGGCCCTTCCCATAATTCAATAATCAGGGTAGGGGGCGGTTCACAGAACCGTGTTATTGTTGCTCTTGCTTTCAAGTTGTTTCTGACTAACAGTGATCCTAAACCCTATTATCGGTTTTTCTTGGTAAGTTTTGTTCATAGGGTGTTTCCCATGGCCTTCCTCTGAGAATAGGAGACCATGTGGAATTGCACAAGAGGTTTATAGTAGACTCTCAGTAAATCCATGGGGATTGGTAGATGCTAGATAAAAGTAGTTTCTGGTTGCTTGACAGTTACTATTGAAAATAGGCCTAACTAATACTATACCGAGTAAAGTATTAGTTAGGTATAGTAAAGGTAAAGATTTATAGTATGCGGTATATTATATTATATTATACCATACCATACCATACCATAAATTCTGTATTGACTTGATATTAATATTTAAATAAGGTAATTAAAAGCAAATAAAAACAAATAAAGCAATTTTAAATTAATGTAACACAGTTTTCCGATATTATACATTTTTTTATTTAGATAATCATTTCTTCTATTTTTTGCTGGTTGCTTGAGAGTTCTGACTGGTTGAATTCTAGTTAACAGAGAGTCTACTGTATTCACTTCACCTGTTCAAAGTACAAGTTCAGTCTATAAAATGTATTTATTCTACTCACGTCTCTGATATTTTTCCAGAGGTTCATACATAGAATGTTTTTTTCCCCCATTTACCCCCTTAAGAACAAATCTCCTTCCCTCATACCCTCTTGAAAGAGGAAGGAAAAGCAGCAAAAGTAATTTCTATGCCATGTTTATATGACTAGGAAGTCTTCCTTTAAGTTACTTGCAATATGGTTATTTTTCATGCACAAATAACCATGTGCAAATAGTTTAGGGATTTAGGAATTAACAGCTGTGCATTCTAATTTTCAGGAGTCCACTTGCTTGCAATATGCTCTGTTTGCATATTTATAAATAAACAGATAATGCAAGAACATCATAAATCTTTAGGACTCTCTCATCCAAAAGAAATAAGAACCTACAGTTCTATTCCTGTACCTCTCATTTCTCAAAAAGATGGGAAACATAAAATGATTCATTTTTGGAAATATATATATATATAAATAGACTGTCTTTTTATTATAGAAATTTACAGCATTTTGCAATTTCCATTAAAACTAACACTTATTAAATATATCACATTTAGCAAAACATATTATTTAATTTAACATGTAGTTTGTTTGATTTATTTAAATGTTGCCAGTATTAATATCATCCCTTAAGGACTTTTGTTAGAGAAGAGGACATCTAGCAAATTCTGAAACACAATAATAATAATAATAATAATAATAATAATAATAATAATAATAATAATACACTTTATTTATATTCTGCTCTATCTCCCTGAGGGGACTCAGTGTGGATTACAATATACACATATATAGACAAACATTCAATGCCTTTTATACAGTGGGCAACAATGACATACTATACACAAAGAAAGGCAAAGGTCTTCCATTCCATCTCTGGCATCTGGAGGGATTGCTCAACTCTGGCCATAGGGAAATGCTCTTGTTCCATTTCCATGCTGAGTCTGTTGTCCATAGACACCTCCTTGTCATGTTTTGCCAGCATGGCTGCATAGGCACCTTTTACCTTCCCACGAAGCCGATACCTATTGATCTACTCACATTGTATGTTTTTTAACTGCTAGGTTTGCAGAAGCTAAGGCTAACAGTGGGAGCCCTGAAATGCCAACCTTCCAGTCAGCAACTTTTTCTGCAGCTAACGGTTTAACCAGCAGTGTCTTTTTTTTCCATGTCAGAAGTGTCTTGAGAAACTGCAAGTTGCTTCTGGTGTGAGAGAATTGGCCATCTGCAAGGACATTGCCCAGGGAATGCCTGGATATTTTGACATTTTACCATCCTTATAAGAAGCTTCTCTCATGTCCCCACGTGGAGAGCTGGAGCTGACAGAGGGAGCTCATCCATGCTTTCCCTGGATTCAAATCTCTGACCTGTCAGTCTTAAGTCCTGCCAGTGCAAGGGTTTAACCCATTGCACCACTAAGGGTTCCTACCCACTGTGCTATACATGAACGATTGGGTATGTTGTTCTCTTAAAAATTATTTTATCTAATATTGTTGCTATAAGTACAGAATTGGGCATATCTCTGTAATAAATGCAAATAGTTAATAGAAATGTCATCAGACAATCAAAGACATGGGATGGGTAAGCCCCTGAAATCTGGCATATCTCCCATAATCCCACATATCATCCTATCTATCTATCATCTATCTATCTATCTATCTATCTATCTATCTATCTATCTATCTATCTATCTATCTATCTATCTATCTATCAATATCTTTGCTTGAAATGGAAGGAAGATACTAATGCAATCAATAAAGCAATAAAAGAAAATAATATAAGGATAGGAAGGAGAAATTTTTTCAATTTTTCATTTCCTTCCAGTTAGCAGCAGCCTAGAACATGCATGGGCTATTATTATCTACAGATCAGGAACTTTCCAGGTACTGATATTTCAAAACCCAAGAGCTAGGGATGTCCCCTCAGTTTCAACAGGAAAGCCTAGGTAATGCCATTGAATTTGATATAATAACCATCAACCAGAGTTGCTCCAAGCATGTGAAATCAGATTTATTTAAAAATATATAAAAAGAAAAATGAGAGCACGTTCTCTTCTTGAAAGTTAAGTTTTCCAAGATCCCCTTTGAATAGTATTTTTAAAAAACCAACCTTTCCTTGGCTGTCTTTTTAATAATTTTCCAGACACAGTTTTAATGAATGGTAGTCGTAGCTGAAATAAACTTTCAAAAGTACAAAATTTCAGTGATTATTATTAATCAATGTATCTCATCAGCCTAATTTTCTTTTTGTAAAAAAAATATATGGTGAGATTATATGATGAAGTCTTTTGGCCACATAATGAGAAGACAAGAAAGCTTAGAGAAAACAATTATGCTGGGGAAAATAGAAGGAAAAAGGAAGAGGGGCCGACCAAGGGCAAGATGGATGGATGGCATCCTTGAAGTGACTGACTTGACCTTGAAGGAGCTAGTGGTGGTGACAGCTGACAGGGAGCTCTGGTGTGGGCTGGTCCATGAGGTCACGAAGAGTCAGAAGTGACTGAATGAATGAACAACAATGGTGAGATCTTCCCACAACCCTCCCGCCAAAAAAATAATCATTATAATATAATAATGCTACTATAATAACCAAATATTATGAGGAATTGGAATGGGAGAGGACTGTGATGATGACACACCAAGAGGATAAATCAATATAACAAAGCAATCTTATCTACCTAAGACTATTTAGGAGTAAAGCCGACTAAATTTGAGACATATAGAAGTTGAAAAAGCTGTGAATCAGACATATCCTGGTCAAAGTTTCAAGGCAGTGGGAAGAAGTGTAAAAGAGAGAAAGAAATGAGGTGGCAGAGAGAGAAGGGAAGAAAGGCAATTAGTATAGCTATAAGAATTGGAGATAAAAAGAGAAAGGGTGAAAAAGCAACATAATGGGATGTGGAAACAGGAAGAATACAAACATAACCAGAAAAATGGGGGAACTGGAAGTATTATGGAGAAAGAAAGAGACTATCGGAGAGGGTGAAGGACTGGGAAAGAAAAGGGGAAACAAGAATGCACAATGTAAAAGCAAATAGAAAAAGAAATGAGAAGACATTTAGTTGGGAATTAGGGTGGCAATGGATGAGGAAAAGAAGATTAAATTGGGAAGCAATAAAGTTTACTACTACAACAAAACAGCAAAACTTTATTATGGTTATTGACCAGCACATAGCAGGGCACAAGCTCCCTGGAAAGGGTAAACACAGCTACCCAGTGAAGTAGTTAATTTTAAAAACTGATTAGAAATTAGTTTAAAATCACAGTTTAAAAACAGGTTAATGTAACAGGTAAAGTTTAGTCCATTCTGGGAAGGACAGAAAGGGGGTAGAAAAAAAGGGGGGGGGAGAATATAGATCAAGAATCAAAAGAGAGAGAATAGCATTTCTGAATTATGTTATTCCTCTGTGTCTGGATACTATAGAAGGCACAATAACATAATCATATTTTGTTGTAGGTTTTTTTTCGGGCTGTATGACCATGTTCTAGAGCAGTGATTCTCAACCTTGCTAATGCCGTGACCCCTTGATGCAGTTCCATATGTTGTGGTGACCCCCAACCATAATATTGTTTTCATTGC
This sequence comes from Anolis sagrei ordinatus, assembly GCF_025583915.1. Taxonomy (NCBI): domain Eukaryota; kingdom Metazoa; phylum Chordata; class Lepidosauria; order Squamata; family Anolidae; genus Anolis; species Anolis sagrei. The sequence goes on from NW_026847549.1 coordinate 134,009,874, forward strand.
TACTTGATACCTGTCATTTTAGTACTGTTATAAATCGTAATGTAAATATCTGATATGCAGGATATATTTTCATTCACTGGACTAAATTGAGCACAAATACCCAATATGCCCAAATGTGAATGCTATTGGGGTTGGGGTGGGGAGGAGAGAGAATTGATTTTGTAATTTGGGAGTTGTAGTTGCTGGGATTTATAGTTCACCTATAATAAAAAAGCATTCTGAACTCCACCAGTGATGGATTTAAACCGAACTGGGCACAAAGAATTCCCATGACCAAAAGAAAACTCTGGAAGGGTTTTATGGGCATTGACCTTGAGTTTGGGAGTTGTAATTCACCTATATCCAGAGGAGCACTGTGGCTTCATGCAATGATGGATCTGGACCAAACTTGGCACGAATACTCAGTATGCCCAAATGTGAACACTGGTAGAGTCTGGGGAAAATAGACCTTGACATTTGGGAGTTGTAGTTGTTGGGATTAATAGTTCACCTACAATCAAGGAGCATTCTGAACTCGACCAACAATAGAATTGGGTCAAACTTCCCACACAGAATCCCAATGACCACCAGAAAATACTATGTTTTCCGATGGTCTTTGGCAACCCTTCTGACACCCCCTCGCGACCCCTCCAGGGGTCCCAACCCCCAGGTTGAGAAACACTGTTCTAGAGGCATTCTCTCCTGACGCTTCACCTGCATCTATTGGCAAGCATCCTCAGAGGTTGTGAGGTCACAACCTCTTAGGACACTTGCCATAGATGCAGGTGAAATGTCAGGAGAGAATGCTTCTAGAACATGGCCATATAGCCCGAAAAAACCTACAGCAACCCAGTGATTCCAGCCATGAAAGCCTTCAACAATACATAATCATGTTTGCTTGTTTGAATGGCTTTCCTATTCCTTAAGAACCTAATTTCCCAGGACATTACGGGACCAGAATATAACATATTAAGAGCTTGAACCTCTGAACCAGAATACAGTTTCTTTCTTCCTGGGATCAACACATGGCTGTATCATGTCACAGCTCCAAGAAAAATCTTTTCTATGAAGCTTTTATTTTGACTTCATGGAAAGTATCTTGAGAGGTAGCATGATGTAGCAACTTGAAAGTTGGACTTTGAGTCTGAAGCACAGTATTCACCCATAGAAACCCCTTAGGCAAGTTGTATTCTCTCAGCCTCAGAAGCAGACAAAGATAAACTCCTTCTGAACAAACCCTGCCATGAAAATTTCTATAATGGATGTGCCTTAGGGTTACTACCAGTCAGAACTGACTTAAAGTCATACAACAAACCTGTTAGAACCAAGGAGACACACATTTTCTGCATGGTATTGGCTTCCTATTCAGATCTGGGCCATGGTGGTGCAATGAGTTAAACCCTTGTGCTGCTGAACTGTGAAGGTCAGCAGTTCGAATCCCCAGGATGGGGTTAGCTCCTGCTGTTAGCCGAGCTCCTGCCAACCTAGGAGTTCAAAAACATGCAAACGTGAGTAGATAAATAGGTACCACTTCCGCAGGAAAGGCATAATACACTCCAAGCAATCATGCTGGTCACACAGGAGGTGACAACTCAGGCTCCTCAGCTTAGAAATGGAGAACAATACTTCCCCCATAGCCAGAGATGAGCACCGTCTCCAAAGCCGAAATGAAAGGAGAAGCGTCTGCCTTTGTTTATATTTGTGTGTCTCATGATATTGCAACAAGACATTGAATGTTTGCCAGTATCTGTTTACACTGTAATCCGCTCTGAGTCTCCATGGGGAGAAGGGTGGGATATAAATAAGGTATTATTATTATCATCATCATCATCTTGGTATTTTACCTGCTAAGTGAGAGATGGGGGGAGGAGACCTTCCCCAGACATTTATGTTGAGTCTCAAGCATAATACTCAGAATTTCTTTCTCTTTCTTTATTTTAACTTCTTTACAAATTATGAGAAGCAACCTGTAGTTATGACCTACTATCTAGCAACAATGTCCAGTCATTTCATTAGGTCGTCCGTACTATGAATTGTTTAATTAGTGGAAAATCTACCCTGGCAATGACAACATGTGTTGTCAACCAACATGTTTAATGAGATTCTAGCAAGGCATCCATAGCACCTACTTATTGTAAATTTATTGTTATGTTTACAATTGGTAACAAAGGTTTACATGGTGTGAATGAGAAAGCCTGTTTGCTCCTGCCAGACTCTTGAGAAAGCAAGGAGGATTAGATGAGAAGAAACTTTCTCATCATTAAATTTAGCAAAGATTGCTCACCCTTAAGAGCATACTACAGGAATTTTACTTTTAATTAAGTTTTAACTGCTGTTTATGGAAATTCTCCTCTAAATCAGTATCAAACATGTCCTAAAGCTATTCATACATAACCACTAATTCATCCTGCGCTTGACAATCCGGCTGCTAGAGCACTGTCAGCAAAACAGCTGATTATACTAGATTTGGTTGAGGCTCATTTGCAATTTCTGATTAAACTGCTTTTATTGTACTGGATTGTAATGCTAATCAGAATTAGCTAGGTGCTGAAACATGACCAACATTTATCAGGGAATGAGGTTTTTAAGGAGATCAGACCCAAAGTCTAAATGGGACTAACTTGCAGTCTGTTTATTAAGATTAGCACTAGAGCAAAACAAATTTGCAGTGCAAGGAATTTTCTAATTTTGGGTTTTCATTTTACAAGACTTGGAGGGGTGGAAGCAATGCAGCTGGAGGTTTCAAAGGCATGAGTTGGTGATTAAACTCAAACGATACAAAGCTCTACGGTAAACATTTGTACATCCTGTACTATTATGCTTCAACAATAAGGACTTTGTTCTGCACACTGCAGACTTAGTCAGGATCACTATCTAATGGAACAAAAAAAATCCTCAGTTCAGAGACAACCCTGGATAGGTTTAATATTAATAGTTAATTACAGCAGACTTCTAATCACAGGATGTAATGGTGTGCCAGCCCAAGTGGTTCAAGCTGAAGATGCTGTTTTTAAGGTAATAATAGAAAGGGTAATATCAAATTAGTTAGGCTTTTTTTAGTTTTGCACATTCAAGTTGATTCTAATTTATGATAACACTATCATATGATTCTCTTAGCAACATTTATCCATAGAATATTTGGTAATGGATTTCTCTAAGGCTGTGAGAGTATAGCATACTAAAGACATACCTCCAGTAGAGTCAAACAGCTGAGTAAGGATTCAAGTTCTAGTCTCCCAAAATCCTAGTCCAGTACTGAAACCATTACATTGCATTGCCTCCCATAAAACTGGCTCCTATAAAACTGGTTAACTACAAACTCTGAATATATATCAGCCTTATGTAGATCAGTCTTAAATCCATTTGAACCACAGCATGTATATTTAAGACTGTAATCTTGCTTAGTCTGTTGCAAATGGCATTGACACAATCTAACTTGGGGACAAGTGATTGTACCTACACTTCCAATACTTCAACACACAACTCATTTCAAAGCTTCCCTTGACCTCATCTTTTCCTTGCAAGCTGGCTGAATCTAATCCTTAAACCAGACAGAAGACAAAAATGACTTCAAGTTTTTTTAAAGAGCAAAGCAGAGAGATGTCCCCAAATATTATGTTATATATATATATATATATATATATATATATATATATATATATATATATATATATATATGAACGTATGTATGTGTATGTGTTTGTTCCACAAGGGTCTTCCATGACTTGATGATGCTGGACCAAACTTTCTACATGTGTCCTTCATGATCCAACTTAAAATACTGGTGGGGTTATAACTAGGTGGTTGGGGATGACAGAAGTTACATCCCAACAAAAAGGCTGAGCTATCCAACCAGTTAGGAGAGCCATGCCCTTGGTCACGGGTAGGAATCACATGGCTCTCCAGATCACAGTATCCTCTCCCACTAGCTGATGGGTTTTGCGGTTTATACGAAAGCAAACCCAGAATGTGTGCAGTCCTGTCCAGACTTCCCAGCCCTTTGTTCATTCACAATGAGTAAATATGAGCCAAGTAAATGGGAAAATCAAAATATACTCTTAAGAGTCAAATAAGCAGCTTCAAAAACACAAAATATCCAGCTTTGAAATAACTCATTCCATCTGCAGAAATAAAACACACATAAAGTCCTTAGCATTAAATTCATGCATCTCCTTTGTAGATTTCTTCTTTCTTCAAATGGTGCAAGGATACAAGCATAATAGGCTCTCAGCCTGGAACTTACTCTGTGTAAGTTCTGAAGCAAGTGTTTCAGCAAGTCCCAAAAACCATTACAAAACACTCCCCAAGTTATACCCCATTCAGGGAGTGGCTCAAGCTTGTTAACCTTAATTGCTTAATTGCTTCAATTACCTAGGTGTTTTTCCTTTAACACACACACACACAGGAGATGATCCTTACAGAAACTTAGTCATATACATGCCTATACCGTAATAATGGGGGTGATGGGAGTTGAACCCTGGCCAGATCTGGGGCTAATAAGAGTTGCAACTGGACAGAACTGGGGTTGATTGAAGTAGTGCCCTGATCATGTCTTGGGCTGATGCTAGTAGCAGCCCAACCAGGTCTTGGAGGCTGATGGAAATGAAGGGAGTTACAATTTGCCCAGATCCGGAGCCTAACAGAGGCAAATGGGAGTTGCAGACCAATTAGGTCTTGAGGGCCCTTTAATTACCACCTCTGCTACATGCATGCACACAAACATACAACGCATTTTCTAATGGGGCCATTCATAAAATAAATATTTCTAACAAATAGCATTAGAATATGCATACCCAGGGAATGCCAGATCTATAAGCGAGTACAAAATAAAACAGAATCAACCAACTGTTACCTAACTAAACTTAGAGGTAAGTTTCCTTAGGTATGTAAGTATAGTTCACTCAAGCAACATTCCTGGGAGAGAGAGTTCTACACCTTCTTCTGATAGTCTATGCAAGGGCAAAGGAAATTTCTTGTATAGTCAAAGTTTTCAGCTGGACATGGGAGGAGATCTCAGAGAGGATTATCTCCATCATACCAACCATCTTATATCAGATTTGAGTATCTCTGGTGCCCTGGCAGCATTCAGCAGGATTCTTTGGTTAGGTATTTCTAATACAGAAACTGTCAGGGCTGGGAGTGAAATTTGTTGCACACTTCTGAGGAAATATGTACAGGACTGAAATCCTATAATCCTGTTCTCACACAAGGGAGTAAGGCCCACAAAACACATTGTAGGTTGCTGGGTTTTTTTTTAGTTTGGAAACAAAGATCTGACAGTTCACCATTCTATTTGGGCCTTAAATGTGTAACAACGTTGTCACATGGGCCTCCAGAATTGCCACACATCATGGTGAATCTGGCAACCCTCGTCGGGTGGCATGGGGAACCCATCACCTCATGTTCTGCATTGCCTGGCTCAAGAGGAAGCTGATCTCATGGGGGAAACATCAACCGTGCAGCTTTCCCCCAACACAGGAAGCCTCCCATGTCGACAACCCCCCGGCTCTGCTCTAAATGACCCACAGAGCCCCACCGGTAGTTCCTGTACATTGTTTGATAGAAGCTGGTGGGCTCCATGGATCATCTAGGGCTCAACTGGCATATGCCGCCAGAAAAAGCCCCGTCTGATGAGTTTGATAGTTATATTGAGATATGACTATTTCACATGTACAGAGATTTCATAAGAGGGACCAGAACAATGGCTAGATGCAGTGGGCATTTATGTTGTAGCTTTTTCTACATCTATAATCTAAACAAACCCTCAGTTTTATTTAAGTTAGAGATAAGTATTTAGAATAAAAAGTTCATAGTAGAAATGAGTTTTGAACAGGAATGTGAAGAAAGAGGAATTTGGGGAGGCTGTACAGAGTTAGGAAATAAGATATATTCTTGGAAGAAGTTACAAATCTACAGTGCTTTGGATCAGTATCTTGGGCTTCAGTTCATTTAAAAATCATGAGTACTTGCTGTGAATACTCTATTATTCAAGATAACACATAATGATAATACTTTTTAAAGAAACCAGCAGAAGTAGAAATCTATTTATTGACGTAACTCAAGGTCTAAATTCAATTGTTAGTCCCAACTGGAGTAGAAACATTGAATCAACAAAATTTATGTAAGTGTTGATGTACCATCCAACAACTAGTTCAATGGATCTATTCTAACTGGGATTGGCAATTGGATTTAGGATTTAGGTTCATAGTGGGAGTGTTTCTCTTTTACATCCAACAATAAAGTAGGGATGAAAGATTTTTTATGTGTGTGTTAGGAGCGACTTGAGAAACTGTAAGTCGCTTCTGGTGTGAGAGAATTGGCCGTCTGCAAAGATGTTACTCAGGGGATGCCTGGATGTTTGATGTTTTTACTATCCTTGTGGGGGGCTTTTCTCATATCCCCTCATGGGGAGCTGGAGCTGACAGAGGGAGCTCAAACCACTCTCCTCGGATTCGAACCACTGATTGTTGGTCAGCAGTCCTGCTGGCACAAGGGTTTAATTCACTGCTCCACCAGGGGCTCCAGGAAGAAAGATGAAAGAACATGAGATTTCACCTTATAAAACTTATTTTAAAGAAAGCACAAGGTTAGTGGTGGCCTATTTCTGAACAAATATAATTTGATTCAGTTGGTTCCCAATTTCTGGTACTCCTGCCGATCACTTAGATTCATTCCCTTCTATTATGTTAGGGAGGAAAGGGTAGAAAAAAAGATATTTGAGATTCAGCCAAAAAAATATGTACACAGTAAAACTGCAAAATTTATTCTCAATCCTCAGGCTAATTAGTCTGCATAATTAGGCTGCCTAATTGGAGACTGTCTTGCTGCAAACAAGAACGAAGGTGTTACAGGCACCAGATTAAAAAGTTTTGTTGATTATCCTTTTTTTTAGAAATTCAGAAATGTTGTACATGTTAACATGGATCTGAAATGCAATAAAAGAAAAAAGAGAAGAAAGACAAAATCCTAGGGCTAGCTCTTTCCCTTTTCTCAGTTATATTTGTTGTTACAGTTTTGTGGGCCTCCATAGAATTCTTTCTCCTACACATTTCCAAAACAACAGTGATGAGACATTTAGAGTTCAGAAAAAACAGCCAGTTTTGTAACAGTTGGGTTTTAATCCACTTGGGAGAAATAGGATTGTTAAGTTTAAAAAGTACAGAAAATGGGCTTAATTTTCAATACTCTTATACCCAAAAAATATACAGCTCTGTAATATGACTGCCTTTTATAGAAAATGAACAAAGTATAAGCAAGTGTGACCAAAAGAATACTATTAAATTATATCCATAGGGCTATATTCAATAGCTAAAGCCAGCTAAACACCAAATCAATGGGATTTCCATAAATGAGGTATACAATGTTTACAATGATTCAATGGGTTTGCTCTTGTTGGACTGACAACTGAATTTTGATCAACATATTTATTGATAGTATATAAGGCAGTGTTTCTCAACCTGGGGGTCAGGACCCCTGGAGGGGCCGTGAGGGGGTGTCAGAGGGGTCACCAAAGACCACCAGAAAACACAATATTTTCTGTTGGCTATGGAGGTTCTATGTGGGAAGTTTGGCCCAATTCAATCATTGGTAGGGTTCAGAATGTTCTTTGATTGTAAGTGATCTATAAATCCCAGAAACTACAACTCCCAAATGTCAAGATTCTATTTTCCCCAAACTCCACCAGTGTTTACACTTGGGCATATTGAGATTTCGTGCCAAGTTTGGTCCAGATCCATCATTGTTTGAGTCCACAGTGTTCTCTGGATGTAGGTGAACTACAACTCCCAAAATTCAAGGTCACTGTCCACCAAACCCTTCCAGTATTTTCTGTTGGTCATGGGAGTTCTGTGTGCCAAGTTTGGTGGAGTTCAGAATGCTCTTTGATTGTAGGTGAACTATAAATCCCAGCAACTACAACTCCCAAATGACAAAATCAATACCCTCCCCAATCCCACCAGTATTCAAATTTGAGTGTATTGGGTATTTGTGCCAAATTTGGTCCAGTGTATGAAAATACATCCTGCATATATTTACATTACTATTCATAACAGCAGCAAAATGACAGTTATGAAGTAGCAATGAAACTAATTTTATGGTTAGGGGTCACCACAACATGAGGAAGTATATTAAAGGGTCATGGCATTAGGAAGGTTGAGAACCACTGATATAAGGATTTTATTTCACAAACCACTACAATCATGCTATCATTGATAGTGGATAAATAGAGAATATGGCATCTTGGAAACTGCACCTCTCTTCAATTGTGCAGTTGCACCAATGCACCAATTCATGACCCTACATCAGGGGCAGCTCAACCCATTACGCAAAGTAACATTCGCTGTATAGTTGATTTTGGCCAGGGGTACTCTTGAGGCGCTCTTAGGGGAAAATAGACCTTGACATATGCGAGTTGTAGTTACTGGGATGTATAGTTCACCTACAATCAAAGAACATTCTGAACTCCACCAATGATGGAATTGAACCAAATATTGCACACACAACTCCCACGACAAACAGAAAATATATATCGGTTTTTGATTTGTGGGGCCGGCGCCAAAATACTGTTTGCTTACCATTGAAAATTACCTAGGGCCGCCTCTACCCTACATTTATACTTCCATACAGTTTCATAACCCTACCTTCCCTTACTACTGACGTTCCTTGTTTCAATGCAAATTGGGCAGTTCCAGCTTTTAAAACAAAAAAGGCAAATATATAGAAATAGAAAATAGCCAATAGAAAATAGCCAGGTGAAATAGGGAAGGAAGAGAATCCTTCCTCATGGTGTCACTTGATTTTGAGTTTGAATAATCTTCTGTACCTATAAAAAAAAGTAATGGACTAAACACAATATCAATAACTTGCTTATGAAACATTTGTGAGTCCTATAAACTTTATTGTTTCTTCCCATAAATTATGTAAGTACCACAAAACATGGTTCGCTAACAACAGTGTTCCTTCTGGCTTATGACACCACCCCTAACATTAAGCATATAGGCTGAAATTGAATGTCATTGCAGATATATCACAAAATAGAGGGATTTTTAAAGTTATATATAGAAGAGAGGTCCCGTTTAAAACAAAGGGGATTGTCTGTTGTTGTTTTTTTTTTAAAAAAAGCCTTCCCTTTTATTTATACTCCCTTGGTTGATTGTTAATCTAATTCTAGTAGACAAACCAACTACTCTAAAATACTGTCAGTTATATCACTACTGCTTCATTGTCAATGCACAAACATTATGCTATTTTGCAACTATCCATGGTGGCCTCACTCAGCAGTGGGCTCATTCTTGCAATATTCCTCTATTGTTCCCAGAACATCTACCATGTAAGCCCTTCAAAGCCAAGAGCTATCTCTTTGTGTCATCTATTCAGCTGGATGACAGACAGCTATAGATACACTTCCTGCTATCTTAATGGAGATCACCAGTGTATTCCAAACTCATTGCAGATGTGATTAGAAACTTTTGCACATGGTGAGGTTTGTACCAACAGTCCACTCCTTTGTAAAACTAGATCATATCCACTATAGCACTTCACACTGTAGTGCAGTGGTTCTCAACCTGTGGGTCCCCAGATGTTTTGACCTTCAACTCTCAGAAATTCTAACAGCTAGTAAACTGGCTGGGATTTCTGGGAATTGTAGGCCAAAACACCTGGGGACCCACAGGTTGAGAACCACTGCTGTAGTAGATATGAAAAATTGCGACATCATTAACATCTCAATTTTTTGTAAACAAAACAAAACAAAGCAAAACGAGTTGCCAGATGGTAGGATGTTGAGATAGCTGTCATCTAAACTAGTGCCTCTAAATTAGTGCCTCCCTGGCTATCTGATGTAAGAGATTGGCTCTCCCCCCTCCCCCAATGTTTCTTCCATTTCTAGAAACATGCCGGGAACCAGTTGCAAATGGCTCAGAGGCAGGCCCAGGTCAAGAGATCATTGTTTTGAGTAGTACTGAGACCATAAGCATGCAATGTCAGTTTACTGGCCTCAGAGTGACTGTTAGGAGACACAGAACAAACCAAGTGTGCAGCCTTCATTCAACTTCAAAGTCTTGAAGTGGCCCCAGAATTCTGCAGAAGGCAGTCACATTTAAAGTGGATTAAAGTGGAAAAATGCTCAAGTGTGATGACACCCTTATCCTTATTGTCAAATGTACCGATCTATCTTTTCCTATCCCAGCTTCATCAGTGGTTACTGATTTATCCCACCCATTCACTTCACAGTGAGGCAATAGGAAAGTGGAGTCACATTTATTATCCTCAAACACCAGAGTTGCAAATAATTTGGAACTATTTACAAACACATGATTACTACTGATGGGTTAGCTATGGATTATGTCTCCAATGAAGTCCATCTGTCATAGGAAATCCTGATTATGGAAGCATTATCTGAACTGCAAGCCAATTGATTTCATTTTTCCCCTTTATGGGCCACACACTTCAGCATCAAAGTACAGATGGAGATGTTTATATTATATTATGGTCAGTTTGTTAAAGATTGTTAAATATTTGATATGTTAGCTGCTTGGGGGCAGAGAGGATTATCTTGAAAATACTGGGGTAGAAATGCAAACAAACAATAATAACAATAATAATGATAATGATTTATTTATTTGCCGTATTTCTACCCCACTCTTCTCACCCCAAAGGGACTCAGAGCTGTTCACATATAAGGCACAATTTGATGCCATATAAATATAAATCAGACAAAATCAGCATATACAATTAAAGCCAAATGCTAAAAATGTATCAAACAAAAACACTTCATTGAAACTTCATGTTGAAAAGATGTGCATTGGTTTTCACTTTGGAAATATTTTTAACCAAGTGATTCTTATAGTTGGGAGGCATCACTGTTCCATTTGATTGCAAATAATGTATTTTAATCAACTCTTAGACACAAGCATGCCACTGTTACTTCTAAATCAATTGCACAGGTACATTTTTGCCATCATTTAAATGCTGTGAATGTGTATGCAACTGCAATTGCAGAAAATCACTACCAAGTGCATATGGTGAATATAGGCTGAATTTATGCTGCCATATAATCCATCAGATTATATGCCGTGTGTGTGTGTGTGTGTGTGCACGCCTTCAAGTTGACTGTTGATCTATGTCAACCCCATTAATTTCATACGATTTCATAGACATGGAATACACAGATGTGGTTTCGTGAGTTCCTTCCTCTGAAATATAGCCCACAGTACCTGGTATTTATTGGCAATCTTCCATCCAAGTACTAACCGGAGTTGGCTGTCCTGTTTTGCCCCAGAAACAGCATTACAGCAAGGTTTAATGAACTAAAAAAGCTTTACTTCAGAAAAACAATAATAATGTAACAAACAGCAGCAAAGGAACAGAAGGAAAATCCCCAAAACAAAGTAAAAGTCTTACATCAGACAAGAAACAAGAGTCTTTGGCAAAAAGTCTCTGCAAGGCTCTTCGCAGATGCTGGAGTTGTAAGCAAGGAAACCAGAGCACAGAAGCACTAAGCATAATGGTTGCTGCCAGCATGGACCACTTGCTTTACTGCTGATTCATAGTCCTCAGCTCCCAGCACAGGTGTTCCTAGGGCAAGATCTGATTGCTCAGCATCCTTGCAGCCATTCATTCATTTATTTATTTATTTATTTACTTTATTTATATCCCTCCTTTCTCTACCCCAAAGGGGGCTCAAGGTGGCTCAACAAATGACAACTATTTGATGCCTTTGGAGAACAAACAATTAAATGCATTTAAGTTAAAATTTTAAAATTTTAAATTTGAGTTCAGTTGCACATTAAAACATATAAACATTGTAATCACTATTAAAATCATGCCATCCACAATCATAATCTGGGGCCATTTCAAAAATCATTGCACATATTTCATAGTTATGAAGAGCAGAACAGAGTACAATCCCACAATCTAAGAACTGGGCCTAGGGACTAGTTGTTCCCGAAAGCTTGCTGAAACATTCAGGTTTTCAGTTCCCAATGAAAGGAGGACAGGGGGGGGGGCTTGCCTAATCTCCTTGGGGAGGGATTTCCAAAGTTAGGGGGCCACCACCAAGACATCCCTCTCCTTCTCCTTCATGTGCTTGTTTGTTCTTTCACTCTTTGGCGTTCCTGAAACTTAGGAACCGGAAGTATGTTTAACTCGCCCTCTTCTTCCTCCTCAACACTTGGCACCAAATTCCCAACTCCCCCATCTTCCGGGTCCTTTTCTACCTCCTTCTCCTCAGAAGAGGAGTACACAACAGTGACCCTGCTTTGCTTCCAACATTCAGTGGGATCAAGTGCCCTCAAGGTATTTAGGCCCTGATCAATATAGCACTTTCTTAACAAAAGTAGTTCTTTTAAGAAAGTGATGTTTGGATACTTATGTAGACCTCATCAGATGGGGCGACTTTAGTGGCATGATCTGGTTCAATTTCCCTTTAACCATGGACCCCCCGGCTCCCATTCCACAATGCACAGCTACCTCTGGCAGTGCTTCATGGTTAACAGGAAGGTGAACTGGTACATGCCACCACCATGGCAACACAGAAGGCTTCCTGTGGTGTACCAGGAATAATGAGGAGAAGCCAGGCAGTCCATGCTTCCCATCGTGGGCTGGGGACTCAGGTGAGTTGGGCGATGTGGGGCATGGCGTGATAGATTCCCCACACACCCCAACGGGCACCGCTGGAAGCACCATAATCCATGGCAATTCCGGTGTCACATTTGATGAATTTGTGTATCAACCTAAAATCTTGATTTATGTAATTGTTCTGTTTATCTAACCACATGGACTAAATCCATAAGTTGATGAACATATTTGTGGGTCATGGTGTATTACCATTTTTTCTACCTGAATCAATGAATGAATCAATTCTATGAAAATATTCCTAGACAAATCAAAAATTGAGACAACCCTGTAAACCATTCAAAAATGTACTGTTGCCAGTTTTCTCAATAGCACACAACCGTGGAAGAGCCTCAAGCCTATTCATTCTTGATTTCTAATATGCTTTCACATCAGGATGATTTTTCATTACTTCATTTCAGTAATAACACATGTTCACAGCTGCAGGTTAATATTAAAGCAAGAAATTGACCTAAGGAGTTTGAGCTAAATATTCTGCCCAGCTTCCTTGTACAGCCAAGAATGAGGAATGGATTCTTTAAGAAAGTCATTTCTTTTTAATGGGTTTTTCATACTGTGTGATTTCCTTATTACGCAAAAAGTTTATATAGCCAATATATAGCTTATGTCCCAAAGGAGGAACATCAGGGTGTGTTTTCAATCTAAATCTATTTTTCATACCATATCTACTTTTCATATAATGGTTTATGATAAAATAATTAAAAAGCAACTGAGAAGTAATTAGTCAGCTTTTTTGCATTAACATGAGGATATTATCATACTGTGTGAGTTTTGTCTTTAATGGTTTATAGTTTGGTAGCAGTATTGAGTTCTTCTTGTTAGGATGGAATTCAACTTTAGTTTCGGCTAGTTTAGACTCATTGACTCAATGGGGACTTCATAAGTCAAAAATGGAAGGGGAAAAAACAGCTAAAGTACACCATGTCTCCATATTTCATGGATTTGTGCGGTTTTTTAAAAAAATTCTAGATGTTATAGTTTTTGTAGTTTCTCAGTGCAAAAGTATATATCTCAGAATCCCAATTAAAATTTGTGAAATGAAATAAACCAGGTTAGGTCTGAATCAAGTTTTGAAATTAATCCATCTAGAGCAAATACTCTAGAGCACTGCTTCTCAAACTGTGGGTCCCAACCCAAAATGAGGTCCCATTGACTCAATGTTGGAGTCACAAAAATAGGCAACAATAAAAGGTTTCTGAACACCTATTTACACATATCTATTAGCAACAACGTGCAATATTTAGAAGTGGACTTTGCAGTAAATGCTTCAGAAAATGTACTTCAAGAAAACCGGAAATCACCCTGTTTAACAAACCTTGCAAATGCTCAATTATTATCAGGAAATGTTTGGTTTTTATACCTATTTTATGTACCTATGTCATGAAAATATTATTGCAGATTTGAGAAATGTGAATTTAATAATGATGTGTGGGAATGAATGGAAGGATGGATGGATGGATGTATTTTGGAAACACCAGTGTAATATTAAGGCCTGCAATGACTAACTACCTGCTTGCTGGAACTGTGATCAAGACTTGCTAATGAGAAACCCTGATAAGAACTGGGACAGTGATAAAGGAAATATTTGCAGCCTTCCTTATGTTAAGAAGGAACTCAACACAATCCTTGTGTTTGTCAACACCAATCAAGAAGATCAACATCTGGCCAGGAAACTGGGATGGATCCAGGATGGAAGACGTCTATCCTTAATTTACAACTTTGGGACTACATCAACAGAATATTCCTATAAAAGACTCAGTCTAATAATGCTCAAATTGTGACAGACAGAGATGCTGTTCACCCGCCATGCTCTATTTTATGGGAAGAGATGGTGTATTCAGAGGGTGTCAGATATGCTATGGGAAAGCATGATTCTGAACACTTTGGGGCTTCTTTCTCAAGGTAAGAGGAAGAAGTGCACTTTTGGAGTCTTGGATTTTGTGCAGGGAGTCAGGTTCTTCTGTATGGAAAACAGAGATCTGGTCCTTGGCATTGTTCTTAGGGAAAGAAGTTTTGGCATTTCAGTGTTTTGAAGTTTTGGCATTATGGAACTATGCATTGGCAGGCTGCAGGAAAGCAGGGTCTGGCCTAACAGGTGCTTCTCCAAGGAGGGAAAAAATGATATGGTAATATTTGAATGCCTGAGGATGAATGTGTGTACATGTGGTGTGAATGTTGAGTGAAAATGTAATCCCCCTTTGTTTGTTTGTTAACCAATGTAATTGTAAATCCAATGCAGTTGCATAGAATCTGTATGTCTGTATGTTCAATGTCATGCTTTGTCTAAATGTTTTTCTGTAATCTGATATACCCTCTCACACTGGAAATTGCAATAAAAAGAACCTGTGCTTCAAAGTTATTGAAAATTCATTCGTGACACCTATATACCAGGGCCCATGCACAAAAAGGTTCACAAGTAAAAAAAAAAGTTTGAGAAGCCCTGATCTAGAGTAGTTCTGAACCATGAGGTACCAGATCCTGGTCTATGAAAAGATAAGTTGTCCCCAATGGGAACAAATATGGTATCAGTGCTTGGCACATTGTAAAAGTGTTCTGGTCTTCCACAAGAGATAGTTTGAAAAATATTGATCTTAGTAGGGAACACCCGTTAGAGAAAAAGTGAACTACTTATAAAAGAAAAAAGAACTCCACTTTGGGATAATTATTTAAAATTTACTACTAAAAATTGTTATTCCGGCTACATGTGGAACAAAAATATAATACACCATAGAATTACTTGATTAAAATTATTGACAATTGGGTCTATAACCAGGAGTTAACAGCTGCTCCCAGGATTCTCATTTATACTATTGTTTGCACCTTTTGGCATTACATTTGAATGCAGCTCATATCAAAGTTCTTATTTGATGCCAAGAGCACATTGAGCTGATGTTTCCAGGAAACCCATTATTGGTTTTACAGCAAAAGCTTTATTAAGCCATATTTAGACTGGAGCAAATTATGCAGTTGAGTCCTCTCGTTTCTGGATCTGTGCAATCGTCATTGCCCCTTACATTACTCACCCAGTGATAGCATGATAACAATAAAGAAATCAAATCAAACAATTCCTGGTGTCATCGGATTACATGTATGGGGGAGTTAATGCCCTTATTAGGTCATCGACCATATCTTATTAGAAGAACCTTCAAACTCTTCTTATCCTTTCTTTGAAAGGATAGCCAAATTGCATATAACCATAGCAACACAGAAATTACTTCTCTGTTGAATGCAATCTTCTCAATGCATTTGACTCAGGAGATGCAAGTATTCTTAAATCCTATTGATTTTGTTAGGAGAGTTTAGCATAAAAACAATTTTCAGCCACTGAGCAAGGCCAGGAATGTCTCATGCTGACCTTAATTTAATTTTGAAAGTTCCATGTAAGTGATTAACACAGAAGTCCAGCACGAGCAGTTAATGTGTTTCCACTAAAGCTTAAAAAAGCTTTCCTTTTGGACCATGCTCCCAGAATCCTTCAACAATCACAGTTTATATTGCTTAAAGGTTCTGGGTATTGTACCTCGAAAAGGAATTTTTCCAAACTCTGTTACCAATTTCTGCAACCTCCAGTAGAGATAGAAGACAGAAAAGAAGGGGTGAAGAAGCCATAAGACATAACACAATAATAAAAAGTTACTCTTAGTCGATGCTAGGAAAAGCTAACTTTTTATATTACAGCTCCCACAATCCCCCAGCCATAATCCCCAGTGAACATACTAGTAAGGTAATTCTGAGATTTGTTGCATCCAAAAAGTAAAGTTTCCCAGGATCCGGTTTTGGCTGCGGCTATGTTCAGTAGAAGACGTTAGAGCTTTTATTTTATTTATTTACAGTATTTATATTCCACCCTTCTCACCCCACAGGGGACTCAGGGCGGATTACAATGTACATATACATGGCAAACATTCAATGCCATAGACAGACCACATATAGACAGACACACGGACGCTATTTAACATTCCACCTTTTTCATGAGGGGATTCTGGCCACCAGGGAAGCTATCGCTTCACCATCCATTTATGACACCGATTAAGTACTTCCTCTTTCTTTGCATGCTTGCTGGAGATTTTTATGGTGTTGTAAATTTAGTTAAATTAGCCTCCCCGCATAACTGGTACCTAAATTTCCTACTTGACAGATGCAACTGTCTTTCAGGCTGCAAAGGACGACAACAAGCTACACAAATTGGTTGGAAAGTCACTCCGACCCGGGCTGGCTTTGAATTCATGACCTTTCGGTCGGTCATGATCTTAATGCAGCTGACTCCCAGCCAGCTACGCCACAGTCCCAGTGCTAAGCCATTGACAGGAATAATTCCCAGTTCCTAATGTAGGAGACTTTAAGGGGACTCATAATGTGCACCCCAAATAAGTCTGCCATGAGTAACCAGAAATCCAGGATTTGAATAAGATTATTGTCCAGGTATTCAGTTATTTAGTCTTTTTTCAGCAAGAACCCAGCCACCTGTTTTTATTTAGCTCAAGATACCGGTAGTTTATACACAAAGCAAAACAACCAATTTAACAAGAACTTTTGTTCTTTGTCAAGAGGGGAAATGTTTCAAAAACACAATTCAAGACATTTCATGCCTGATTTATTAATGGTTGTTAATTGCCACTTTAGGGCAAAAAAAGAGACAAAGAGTAAAAACAATCTTGCCTTGAATTTTTGAAGAGCAGTTGTTAATCACTGTTTTCGATTCGTGGACAGTGCCTTTGGATACTGTTTTGTACCACTTTGAATATTCATGTTGCTTCTCGTGTCATCAAATGTCACTAATTAGCATTTTAATCATTGATTTCAGTCTCTGGAATTGGTGCAATTTTCCCTTTTTTTGCTTGCATCTTTTTGTCTTGGATACTAGGCAAAATTCTTTTAATGCACATTTAGCATTCATGTTTAGTTCTCCGCTAAATTCCAAGCTTATGGCTCTGGCTTGTATATCAGACAGTTAAAACCAATAAATGACATATACATACCTCACTGAAGGCTTCTTGCTATTGGTCCTATGTGTGATTAATGAAAAAAAATGTCAATTTCACTTTAGTTTAGTTCCCAGAGACAAGCACATAGACTAGAGAACTTCAACTGATTTTTAAACATTATTGTTTGTTGTTGGTAGTGGTTTTTTTTTGGCTGTTTTTTTTTTTTTAGACTGGCAGCGCTTAACTTTGGAATCTCTACTCAGCCATGGGAACCCACTCTCCAAATCTCAGTGCAAGGTAAACCTCTTCTGCATCAATCTTGCCAAGAAAACCTGCAATAGTTTTGCCTTAGAGTCAATATTAGGTGGAAATGACTTGAAGGTGCACAACAAAACAACAGCAGCAGCAACAACAACAACAACAACAACAACAACATTTTATTGTTTTCAGGATTTGGAATGTTTTCATTTGCACACAAAAATATGTTGAAAACAGAGTTTCTTATATGAATGAAATGTTCATGAATAAGTCTTAAAATGTAGAAAAACCATTAAAAATACACAAATGCTTTCATGAACTCCTCCTCTAGGAATAAAGTTTTTGAAATGTATGAAATAAGACTAGATAAATAATAATAATAATAATATCACATAGTCCTAAACACTTGGGAAGTGTTCAACTTGTGATTTTGTGATATGAAATCCAGCATATATATCTCGTTTGCTGTGTCATACTGTGTTTTTGTGTCAGTAAAATAATAACAATAATCATAATTCTTTATTTATACCCTGCTTTTCTCTCTCATGGGACCCAAAGCAGCTTGCATCATATTAAGATCATACAAACAACAGACTAAATACATTAATAATAAATATAAAAATATATAACCCTATAGCATATATGCATTTTATATGTTACCAGTTTCCACATATTCTTCAACAGGTTATGGGGAAATGTTCAGTCTTACCTAAGAATATGCTGTTTTGAACATAGCAGAAATTTATCTAAATATGCAAAATATTTTTTCTTAATACCCCAATGTAAATTAAAACAAATAAAAAACACCTTTTTTAAGATGGTGGATGAGATAAGAAGCCCTTCCTCATTAGAGCTGGTTTGGTTTCATATGCTTATGAAGTGACTTCACAAAGTTGTGAGAAAGTGAAAAGTGTGGTGAGGGGTAGAAATTAATAGGAAATTTTTATTTTTGTAGATAAATGCATTGGAACGGAATACTGCACAATGGTTGAGAGACATCCAAACAAAAAAAAGGCCTAGTGTTGAGGGCAAAACATCTGACATGAGCAAAACAACAATCAGAATAGACAATGGAGATGTGCTGTAAATTAAAATGT
The DNA here is from genome assembly GCF_025583915.1 of Anolis sagrei ordinatus. Classification (NCBI taxonomy): domain Eukaryota; kingdom Metazoa; phylum Chordata; class Lepidosauria; order Squamata; family Anolidae; genus Anolis; species Anolis sagrei. The sequence goes on from NW_026847549.1 coordinate 134,028,766, forward strand.
TCTCAATGTTAAACTGGAAATATGAAAAAGTGCAATTACTCACAACAATGGGGTATGATAATAGATGTTGTTTTCTAATAAAACAAAAAAATATAATAATTCAAGATATTGAAAGCCTGAATGGTCTGAAAAAACATGGAACACATTATGGAAAAAAAGACAAAAGGGCATTGTGTGTATGAACAATGAGAAGATGAAGCATAAAGCCAAGTGTATAAGTATTAAGAGGTTGAAAAAAGGAGTGTCAATTGTTATCACATTGTAAGAAATTTCACATATTTAACTACATGTATGTAGATAATATATATATGTCGAGTACATATATGAAGAGTCTTAACAAAAAGTCTGCATAATACCTACACACATAGAAAACACCTTAAAATTGCAGCATAAATGTGTGCTCTAAAGGGTGATGGCAGTTATTGAAGAGAATGGTTATGAATCCACCATCACATCTGAATGATGCTCCCCACATATACATTTCCAGAGTTAATGGCCACATGTATTTCATGGGCAATCATTCATGGTCGAATATTATTATCTTCCAAGAGGTAGAGTCTTGACCTTCGGTCTGTAAATGACTGTGAAGACCTATTCTCATTCCACATTGTGTCTCACATTAAGGACAGATTTCCTGATGGAAGGCAGTCACAACAAGGATTTGCTTGATGTGCCTGCTCCATGCATATTCTTACTAGCATTGACATCTGACCCTGCTTCCAATAGGTACACATTGAGGGTGCAGCCAATGTAATTCAAATGCTAATGCCAGAAAGCACAGGTGAGATGTGTTTGTCTCTAAGTCACCTGCTGTTGTGATACAGTTGATACAGTTCCAGGCCTGCATACCTGTCTACACAGGTAGCAAGGATGACTTCCAGCTCAATTAACCTCAAGCACATTTGTTGAATGAACTTGCTTTATTTATCTAAAGTTTTTTTATTTGCTTCATTATTTTTATCTCTCTCTACAGATTAAAAAAGGCAACACAAAACTTATTGTACAAAAGAGACAAGATATGAAGAAGAAAGAGCTAAAAGGGAGATCTTATAAAATTTACTTTTTTTGGACCATGAGCCTTATTTTGTAATTCCAAATTATAATCCAAAAAATATTAGTTCTTCCGACTGAGAAGAATGGGAATCTATAGTCCTTTAGGAGACTAGGTCTTGTAGCACCTTTGAGACTAGCTGAAAGAAATAAGTTGGTAGTATACTGTTTTGAAGACTTGTCTTTGTCATCAGATGTATGGAGTGAAATGCCTAGAAATAGAGCCTTTATAGCCTTGAATGAGCAAGCGACGTGTGAATAACAACAGAAATGCAGGATCTGTGGATAGAGTGATGAGTTTTACCTATGGCATTTGCACGTCAGAGGCAGGAGGAAAGATGTTGCCTAAAGCCACGATAAGTAGATAGCTTCATGAATGATGGTGGGAGTTGTTGGAATGTACTGGAGTGCTGGCTCGGAGTTCATTCACTTGCTTCTTCCTAGCAATAAAGAGGCACTTCACTCAATGCAAATGATGAAGTAGACTTAAGTCTAAGAAAGCTTGTGTTACCAACTTTATTCTCTGAGTTAGTTTCCAAGGTGCTACAAGATGCCTTTACATATGATCCAGATTAATGTGACTATGTCTTTAATTTTTTTCTGAAGAATATAAGTCAATAACAGTTTGGTGTGATATATTCCAGGCTGGAATTATTGAGAATGCTGCTGCTTAATTCTAGAGAAGCCCTGGCACAAGAGAAGGGAATCTCAAGAAAAGGGATGATTACTTTTTCCTTCTGCATTTATAGTTGGCTTTCTCATTTGAGTCCTAGCCAATGGTTTCTCCAAAGGCACAGTATGCTTGTTCCTTGGCAGGCTCCATTTTCAGCAGGTAATTTGGCTACAAGGTCCGCTGGTTCCTTTCTCACTGTGCTATTCCAGAATTTTGAAATGGGAAGGGTTATATTGCCTTTTGAGCCTCCAGGATCCCCCTTGTTATAGCACAATGATGCAAAAGAGAAGGGGCAGAAGAAAAATGTCTATTAAAAAAGAAAGACACTGAATTTTCAGTCAAGCCAACCCTTCTTACCCTCGATATGAATAATAAAATCATTTTTTAACGTTCAAAGCACAGAAAAGTTATTCTATCTTTTGCAGTTGTAATTTTATTATTGCAGAAAATTCTTCAATATATATATATATATATAGAGGGAGAGATAAAACAACATCTCAAAAATTCCTAGGGCAAGGGGGTGAGGACCTCTTCTCAGAAAGAGGATGGGTAAATAACTTTATGAATTATTATTATTATTATTATTATTATTATTATTATTATTAATAATAATAATAATAATAAACTTTATTTAGACCCCACTACCATCTCCCCAAGGAGACTTGGGCTGCTTACATGAGGCCATGCCCAGCAATACAGCAAACAATAATACAAAAATACAACAAAAAATAAGAAAATAAAAATAACACAAAATGCAAAACCCAATATAAATAAACAGAGCAACAATATAAAATCAGAACATTAAAACACAGAAAATTGATCGCAGTGGGCAAGGCCAATTGACACGATTAAAATTTAAAACATTGGGTGAGAGGGCAATGTAGTGTATCAGGACAGGGGATCCGGGGGATAAGGTAGGGTAGGATAGGGTAGGGTTTACTTGCACTAACTGGTAACATAAAGTGCTTCTGAGGGCATCTTATGCAGTTTGGTCAGGGATTATTATACATTCAATCATTGAAGGCACACTGGAACAGCCACGTTTTCAGGCTCCTCCTAAAGACTGCTAGGGTGGGGGCTTGCCTAATATCTCTGGGGAGCAAATTCCAGAGCCGAGGGGCCACCACAGAGAAGGCACTCTCCCTCGTTCCCATAAGTCGCACTTGCGATGGGGGGGGGGAGTGAGAGAAGGGGCTCTCCAGAAGATCGAAGAGATCGTGTAGGTTTGTAGAAGGAAATGCAGTCGCACAGGTAGGCAAGACCCAAACTGTTCAGGATTTTGTAGGTAAGAACATGCACTTTGAATTGGGACCAGAAAATAAATGGCAGCCAATGGCCATTTATTAAACAGGGGGGTCGACCGCTCCCTGTAATTTGCACCAGTTAGTAGTCTGGCTGCTGGACCAATTGGAATTTCTGGGCCAACTTCAAGGGCAGCCCCACGTAGAGCACATTGCAATATTCCAATCTAGAGGTAACTAAGGCATGGACCACCATGGCCAAATCCAACTTCACTTGGTACGGTAGCAGTTGGCACGAACAATTAACACTTGACTAATTAACACTCAATACCCCCACAGTAGAATGTCCACAACTGCACTTGGAAATAAAAGTCCAACCAATAGGCTCTAGAGCCTTTAGATCAGTGGTTCCCAACCCCTTTTTGACCATGCTCCATCTAAGCATCTCTAAAATTTGGATCTATCCCCACCCCACCCCACCCCTACCCCCCACTTAGCTGAGTGGCATAGTCTGGATTCTATGATTTTCCCAAGAAGGCACATTCACACATAGTTTCTCTTATGCCCATCTTACGGACAGCCTTATCTTTTTCAAATTCAAAATTATGATATGTTATTGTTCATTCATTCAGACACTTCTGACTCTTTGTGACTTCATGGATCAGCCCACACTAGTTGGCCATCGCACCCCCAGCTCCTTCAAAGTCAAGTCAGTCACTGTCCTTGGTCAGTCCATCTTCCTTTTTCCTTCCTTTTCCCCCAGCATCATTATCTTCTCCAAGGTATCCTGTCTTCTCATTATGTAGCCAAAATACTTCATCTTTGCTATTAATATCCTTCCCTCCAGTGAGCAGTCAGGCTTTATTTCCTGGAGTATGAACTGGTTTGATCTTCTTGAGGTCCAAGGCATTCTCAGAATTTTCCTCCAAAATGACAGTTCAAAAGCATCTATCTTCCTTTGCTCAGTCTTGATCTCCTTCTGGTGGGGCTCCATGTCTGAAGAGGGGTAAAATTGGCATAGCAGGCAGCGCCAGCAACACAGGAAGCTTCCCATGTTGCATTGGAAAAAACTGGGGGAAGTTTGGTGGTGACGCTTCCCCCCATGGGATGAGGTAAGAGGGAAAGTGGGAAATGCAGGGTGCAGGATGGTAGGTTCCCCATACCCCACTCCAGGCCTCATTGGATTCACCATGATGCATGGGAAATCCAAGAGTAAATATGATGAGGTCCTTTATCTCCTATTGGGGCCAAAGAGGAGAAAGGCATCTGGCTATATTAATATCCTTTCAAAAAAATTAATTTATAGCTACAAAAAATGTAGACCTGTGATTCTGACATCAACATTTGATTCTTAACACATTTTGTCTGACGAAGAAGTCAATGGAATTTCCAAAGCTTGCATAGTATATTTTGATTGGCCCAATAAAGGCATGTTTTTTTGTGGATGTGGGGTGTTGATACATTTTGCTATATGAGTATCATGGCTGATCGCTTTCCATACCAACATGTGTAAAGGTGCCCTTATAGATAAATTCAGTGTCCCTTGCCTAAAAACAGTTGTATAGCCACACCCAAGGCAGAAAGGTATGGATCTCAAGAGAAGTTATTTTTTCTTTTGCTAATGGAGTTGAAATTTTATTGCCTGGGAGAGGCTCTGCCTACAATGATATGCCTCCAGATTATATTAACTGACACAACAACAACAACAACAACAACAACAACAACAACATGTAGGCCTGTGACTCTAACATTTTTGTGGATCTTCAATGTTGTTTTATTATACAGTCTTATGGATATTAACTCAGAACTAATCACAGTGTGCTGTGCGGTATATAATCTCAAGGATGGCAGATTAATTCCCCTTGTCAAATAAGTGACTTTGCTGTACAACAGTTCAGTGAAAGCCTTGGGACATCATAAAGCTGTAGTAATCCCTAAAAGCATGTAGCGTTTCAAATAAGACAAAGGACAAGTTCCTGCTTAGGAACAGAGTAAATTGCTTCACAGATGTGCAAACTAAATTTTCATGCAATTTGTTAAAATTATAGGTCCAAGTTACAGTCTGAAAGTTACCTGAATATATTCTTTCAAATAATGCTTTCCTATATCTTGATGGGAACTAAAATAGTTTTTGTTCTAGTTATTTAACTAACAGCATGCAAATCATACATGCAACTTGATAGTGGTACAAGACACACTCACCTTCATCCTTCCTCACTGTTGTCTAAACACCCACAACAGACCATATGTCAACAGTGTGATGATCATAAGTATTTAGAACAAGGATTCTGGGAAACCAGAGTTTCAATCCCCATTCAGCCATGGAAACCAAATGGGTGACCTTGGACAATTCATACTTTCGTACTCAAAGGCAAATTCATTGATTCCATCTTACTTTTAAAATCCTTAGGATAGGGTCATTATTACTCAGAGTCAACTTGAAAGCATGTACTAACAACAATGCAGGACTATGCAGAACCTTTAGAGATGATGCATCTCCCTATCCTCTAACCATTACAGAGATCTAGTGGAAATATCTGGGAAGAATCAACATCATCAACTGGTATTTGACTCTTTTAACAAGGACCATTTCCATTGGTTCTTTTTATCTATAGTATTTGTTGATTTTGATTTTCTTTTTAAGACATTAATAGTCTTCTGCATTGATACTTTTAAACTTAAATCAAGTATGGGCATTTTTAAAACAGATATGTGGGTTATATATTGTAAAATTAGTTAGGTAGATATCTGTCAAGATCCAGGGCTCTGCTGATATGCAGACAGAGGTTAAAGGTTTTACTTAAAGCAATTCTTGGCCGTTTCAAGGTCTGAACTCAAAAACATAAAGATAGCACACAGCTGAAGTTACAAAGCAAAGTCTCATTAACAATGAGCATGCTACAAAGCAAGATCTGGAGCAAGAGTAAAGTAGTCAAAATTGTAGTCCACGAGTCACACACCGAGAGTTCACTGAGTAATGTTCCAAGGTGCAAGAGTACAAACCATAGTCATAGTTCTGGGAGTCAAGCTAGAGTAATCAAGAATTCATGGGAAATCCAAAATCCTTTCAAAGCCGGGTCAGTTGTTCAAGAGTCCAGGGATTCAAAGTACATCAAGGTCCTCAACAAGATTATTACCGCGGTTCAAGGTTCAGCAAGAGACAACAAGAGTCCAGGATACAGGTCAGGATAACACCATCCACCAACCTGAGGGAAAAGCAGGAAACATACACAGCCAAGTATGACAGATACTTTTCTCCAAAAGAGCCATTTTTGACTAGGCTCTTTTTATGTAGCTGATCACAGCTGCATCCTATCTCCATGGGTCTCCCTGCCTGTCCTCTATCCCTGTGAGTCCTTACAGACAGATCACTCTGACCTTTAGAATCAGGAGGGAAATTATCCCCTCCCATACCTTTCATAGCAGCTATACTATCCATCACCAACCTGCTATTAACTATTACCAGACTGCTAGGCATTATATATACTGACTTCCACCAACTGCTAGGCATGCCACTATACCAACCACCATCATTGGTGGGATATGACAATATCTAAGCAACATGATAAAACATGGACAAAATCATCTACAGCTAAGCAAATTTGAATCCATCTGGTGAGTTGCATGTACTTAATTGTCTTCGGATCAAAAGGACTCAAAAGTGCATCACTTCAGCATTCGGCCCCTCTTGCTATATAATATGCCATGTAATTTCATGCGCTTCATTCTTTTCCCAAATCAAACATGTCTGGCAGAAAAGAGCACAAAAACAATATAGAAACAAAGATGATGAAGCCAAGCAGAAATGGCCAAAAACCTCATTAGGGGAGTTAAACTGACAAGGAATAGAAGGTTGTTCTGGAAGTGAATAGAAGCAATAAAAGATTATTTAAATACACAAATGGAAGAGATCAATGAGTGAAGCAAGTGGAGCATGAAGAGATGGTGATGGGAATTGAAATGCAGGAACAAGACATAGGAGAAAAATTAAATTAGTTTTTGTCTTCAGTATTAAACAGGGAGAATTAAAAGTGAAATACAAGAAATGAAACAACCAATTCCAAGACAGAAATAAAAAAGAAGCAATATTTTTTTAGTAATAAAAACCTCTTGCTCTCCACAACTACAGTAGATCGACAGGCATCCCGAAGAAAGGAGTTGCACCCTAAATTGTTGTCCTGTCAGTAATGATAATACCTCCAACAATAAAGACTCAACAAGCAGTCTGCAGGAGAAGAAATGAATTGGAAAAATACTGGCCATAATAACAAGCTTCAGGAAAAGATTAGGTGCCAAGAAAGGCAAGATTTGACAGGAAAGAACTGAAGTGAAAACTTACCAAAGAAATACTGAAACCAAAACGACATGTAACTTAATCGCATGAAAATATAACATCCATGCTTCATATTATTTAGATGTCCTTTGGTTTTCCTAGTGGATAGCTCCCAGCAAACAGTATTGGGGAACAAATAAACACTTTCTTATGGAGTGCCACAAAATTTCATAATGTTCACTATATGATTTAAGGATTGCAGAAATTTGTTGTGTGAAGTTGTCTGCTGTGTTGAGGAGAGAAAACATTGATGAACCAATGATATTGGTCTTCCTCTACTGGTGATCCGGAAGTTCAAGTTGGTACAAAATGCAACTGCTCGGCTTCTTGCGAGAGCTCCGATGAGATGCCATATAACACCAATTTTATTGCAACTGCATTGGTTACCAATTGAGCACCGGATCACTTTTAAAGTGATGGTACTTACCTTTAAGGTCTTATATGGTCTGGGGCCAATGTACCTGAGGGACCGCCTCACCCCCACCAACCCCAGAGATCCCTCTGCTCTGAGGACCAAGATTTATTGGAAGTCCCCAGTTTTAAAATCTTGCGTCTAACAGCAACCAGATGCAGAGCCTTCACAGTAGTGGCACCATCGTTATGGAATACTCTGCCACCAGAAGTCCATGCCTTGCAGGATTTATCAGCTTTCTGCAGGGCTTGTAAGACATATTTGTTTCGACAGGCTTTTGACCTTTGATATGTTGTTTAATTTGTGTTAGATTTTAGTTTGTTCTTGTAAGCCGCTCCGAGCTCTAGGGGAGTGGCGGCATATAAGTTTGAAATATAGATAGATAGATAGATAGATAGATAGATAGATAGATATGTCAATACCTGGTTGGAAAGATCCATACCTTTGGGATCTTCTTTACCTTTTTGCTGGAACTCAGAGGCACACCAGTCAAAGACTCAATCAAAGTGCTGCCAGATATAAAATGAATATTCTGAAATAGGAACCAATTGCCTCCTGCACACAAATGCATATGCTTGCATTGTGCCTATACATAAACATGACAAGTCTATATCTGCATTACTGGGGGATCTAAGATTCTAGAGTAAAGCTTTAAAACCTGACCGGAAGCAAGAGATATCAATATTTTACAAGTCAGAAATACTGACACTGAGATATGTGTTTATTAGACATCCAAAGTGTTTATTAATTTACTCTTCTCTTTCCTATCTGTCACCAGAATTGCTGCTGAACAATCATCGCTTTGAGGAAATGGAATAACTTGTGATCCTAAGGTAAAAGTACAAAGGAAACAACAGAAGAGGAAGATAAAGAAACAAGTCTATAAAAATACCAGTTCAGAAAGAGATAAATGCAAATCTGAATATATTCACAGTTTCCAAATAGGTTTAGATCTTTCTTCATTCCAATCCCATCCCTTGTGTCTCATATCTTTTAGACAGTAAGCCTGATGGCAAATAATAAATATTTATATTCAAAAGCTTCTTTGGGAGTATTTTCTCTTTCTTTCTTTTCCTTTTCCTCTACCATCTACTTTTCTGTCTCCATTTCTGGGAGTGTCTGGACAGGAGAAAACAGGTCAAGTGTGAAATAAATAGATAAATAAATGACTTCATAGAACAAAGATGTGCATAATACAACCCATGAGCTGCATATGGATCCCACATTTGTGGTCCCTGAACCACTTGTGTGGCCTATTTTTAAATGTTACAAATTGGATGCAATCTATGCCCCAAAACAACATGAATATTCTATCAAATATAACTAACTACTGTACATTATTGCTGTACTATAACAAGGAAACGTTTTACATTTCTTGTGTAATTATTTACTTCTATAGTTGTAGGGACATGACTTTGCTAAATAATAGGGGAAGAATATAACTATGTCTTTTGTGGTGCTTATCAGTACTGCGTCATGTGCTGTAGGGATTTTAAAGTGAGGAAGGAGAAGTGGGTTTTGTACCATAGGCCACATATAAAACACATTTGTAGCATTGGTATTTTTAAATGTAATTGGTTAGATACATCTGAGAAACAAAAAAAGGTATTGCTCCATTATCCATGCAGAAGCCACAAGAGGCTGCTAGAGAGAGAAGGAAAGTCAATTTTCCCCATTTTCACTGGTCATTCCCCCTCCCCACTTCCCGTTTCATAAACGAGGGCTGCTTCCATGACAGGAACTGACCCTCCATCCCCGTAAAATGAACTATCCTTCTCACTCTAGCATCCTGTTGTGGCCTCCTCCCAGATAATGAAACTATCCCCAAAAAATTAATTACTTATCAAAAACTACTTTGGGACTTTGACCTATTCTATAACTACTTTTTAAATTCATTTACCTAGCTGTAGCCAAAACTGTGTAAAAAAAACTGCAAAAACTATAAAATGCATACAAATTGTACAAGCATTTTGGACATATATGTTCCACTTATGCAAGGGAGGACAATGTTTCAACTTAACAGAAAATTCAGATGGAATGAGAATGTCCCAAGGAACCTTAAAGACTCAATAAGAGCAGGTCCAACAAATGTTTGTATTTATGTTCCACTTGTTAATTGCTATGAAGTCAGATTTTGCCTATGGCAACTCTTTGAATGAGATGCCTCCAATACAACTGGTCAGCAATATCCCTCCTGAGATTCTATAAATTCAGGGCTGCAGTTTCCTTGATTGAGTCTATCCACCAATAATGTAGTCTTCCTCTTGTTTATTGCATTTCACTTTATCATCTTCTTTAACTAATGATACCCGAATCAAATTTTCCCCATTGCATTCTGGGAAGGCAATGGAAACCAGCATCATGGCTGAACAGCTATGAAAAACTAGATGCAATTTAATGCAAGTAGTAAGTAGTATTGATCGGTTGATCGGCTGACCTGTAATCAAATGTACAGCTTGGCTTAGACTGAATTGTATTCATCCTGTAATGACATATTCACAGTTTAAGAATCTTTCTTCCTTACCAGGAGAGGAAGTAAAAGGACCTGCAGGGGAAAGAAGATTTCTCAGGGAGCACCCTTCCAGTTGCAATTCAGAATATCCAATCTTGTCATTTTAAAGTCTTGAAGGGAAATTTGCCATTTAATACAGGACTCGAGAATTGTACCAAAGTGCTATTCAATAATCATTGCCTACGGATTTGATGTGGCTACTGATCGTTTCACTCTGTCCTTACATTCAGCCTCTCAATTCTTTTTGTAATCCACAAAACACATTCACAATTGTCCTTTACAGAAACGCTACACTTTTCACTTTTCACTTTCAACTACAGAATGATATTGGCCATCCACCCAGCCAAGGAAATTTTACATTTTAACGCTATGCCTCGGTGGAGACAATAAATGAAACATAACCACCAAACTGCTCATCAGCTTTGATGTGATTACATCTCCTACCACAATATGCCTAAAGAGAAGTAATAACCCAGTTGTACCTCCTACAGGCACACAAGAAGAAAAAGAAATAAAGGGCAGAGTATATGAACTTAACAGTATGTATATGAGATTTCCCACTAGTGTGGAAAACAGAACTAGAGCACTTGAAAAAGCTGTCTGACAGTGTTAAATTCAATTCATAGATGCTATATCCACAGCGGAAATAAATTAACCTGTTTAGGGAGAGGTAGACACAGTACTTGTTCCATAGCAGCACTCTTGAATAACCCATTTGACTAAGTTTTGAAACACCATAGATGGTACCATGTGTTTAATTCATCTTCTCAATAAAAACTCGATGGGTACCATCTGCATTGAACATTAGTTCATAAACTGCAGAATTAGTTTTGCTTTAATGGGTGCTCATTGTTCTCTTGATCACAAAAGAAAAAAATAAACACATCAGTAGTATACTATATCATCAAAAGGATAGTGCCTTGATGATGCATTACAGCAGTATGTCACCAGGGAAACAGGCCTTTGATAATGCGCTACATTAAATATATCATCAAAGCACCATCACTCTAATGACAAAGTGCTGCACCAGCTGGTAGAAAACCTGATACAGTTGGGATTCTTTTAGGTAAACTTTGGAACAGTGTTCTCTTTACAAAAAGAAGTTATGTGAGGCATTGTGCTAACTAAAAGATAATGTATGAATGAGAGAGAGAGCAATGTATCAAAATATCCTGAAAGGGTTTATAACAATTCTTTAAAACAGAGGAGAGTGAATCAGTATTTCTCCAGATGTTGGACTCAAGCTCTCAATAGCCTCAGCTCCCTGTCCAGTGATGGGACCAGTAGCGGAACATCTGGAGATATTAAAGTTTTTTACTTCCTCCTGGTAATGTTGCAGATAATGTAGTAAGAAGGCTTGGATGCTAAATTGGGTTTGTATAGCTTGTATTAAACAATGCTATGTATTTTTGTGTTGTCACCGGTTACTTTTACTTGAATTTGAGATGTTTTCTGTTAATTTTTATAAGTTGCTATTTTATGTTATTTTGATACTGCTCATTTATTTTGGCAAACTTTGTTGTACTTTATGTGTTCTGTATTGCACTTTTCTTGCCTTGAAAGCCACCTCAAACCCCTTAGGGAGATGGTAGTGGGATATAAATAAAGTTGTTGTTGTTGTTGTTGTTGTTATGGAACTGACATGATATTTATGTCAGTTTATTGACCTCAGAGCATCTGCTAAGAGGTTCAAAAATAAATCAATGAAGCAAGCTATCTTCAGTCAGCTCTAAGCCCGGAGCGACACTTAAAGTTTTATTGCTATTTCTAAAAACTACAAAATTATATACATAAGTAGACAAAGACACATCTTTCCTCTTAGCCGTACATCGCTGAAAGAGTACATGTGCTGTTATCTCATCTCTGGAATGTGTGATGAAACAGGAATTAAATGGTTTGGGACCTTTAATTTGGGCTTATCTCTGCAATCACCACTTCCCCTATGAACCAGTGCATACCTTGAGATCATTTGGGGAGGCACTGCTCTCTCTCTCCCCACCATCTCAAGAATGGTTGGTGGGGACGAGGGAGAGAACCTTCTCGATGGTGGCCCCTTGGCTCTGGAACTCCCTTCCTAGGAAGATCAGACAGGCTCCCACTTTGTCCTCCTTCAAATAAGAACCTGGATGTTCTGGTGTGCTTTCGATTAAGCACCCCACCAGTAATTTCCCTGTCCCTATTTGAGTTCTGCACTTTACACCGGCCCTCATATGGTCTACCTCAACATGTTTTATGACAGTATTTCCTGCCCAGTCTACTGGATTGTTGCATTTTTCTTGCGCTCCTGTTTTTATCTGATGGTTTTAATTGGTTAAAGTGTTTTACTTGTGTGTTTTAATTGTAATTTTTGGACTTGTCCCTTGTAAGTCGCCCCCGAGTCCCCTAGGGGAGATGGCTGGTGGGGTATAAAAATAAAGTTGTTGTTGTTGTTGTTGTTATTATTATTATTATTATTATTATTATCTGTCCAAAGTTACACTCTAGGCATAAATCATAGCTCTGTGCATTTAACCCTTGCATAGCACAGCATTACATTTCTACACCGAACACAAAGTTTAAACTATAAACAACATTTCACCATATTTAAACCACAGTACTGACAATTTAAAATTCAAAATTTAGTGAAACAGATACTTGAGACACATTTACACCTCATATCACAGGTTAGGGAATTGGTTGACTTAAAGCTGTCTAAACCCCCCATTATTGTTATTCTGAACCAAACTAAAGGAAACTGTAGACTGACAACATCTGGAGGGCTATAAAATCTCATCTTCTGCTGCAGACTGACACTAAGATATTGTATAGCACAGAATAGCATAACAATTCAGAGGCAAGGGAATTGATAGCTCTACAGATGTTGAATTCCAATTCTCAATAGCCTCAGTTGCCCCATCCAATGGTGAGAGATGATGGGGCCAGTAAATGAACACCTGGAGAGATTAAAGTTTTCTATTCCTTCCTGATACTAGAGTAGAAAGAAGCAGCTGACATGATATTAAAACTCAAATATTGTGAAATAGATGCTGGAAACACATTTCCATCTCAGATCACACTTCAGGGATTCTGACACCCTTCAAATCAGGGTGTCTGTACTCCTTCCTCACTATTGGTTCTATGATTCTATTGTAATTCTGGCCTGGACTGATGAAAATTGTAGACCAACAATATCTGGAGGGCCATAAAGTCTCCTGTTATAGACTCTAAGTCTGAGGTCCTTTATAACATATAGACTCTAAGCATGAGGTCTTTTTTTGACATATAGCAGTGTAATAGCTTCGCATGTGAAACTGTACTACAACTAGCCATTCAAAACCCCTTGGAAAAAATGTTGGGCTGATACAGCTCTCCCATGGCCATTCTGAATATGAAGGGAATAAGAGAAATGCCTGGCTATGGCCCTGTATTATATCAGTTATAATCCATCAGGATCCTCTAGAGTTCTTAGCAAATGATGTACTCATTCTCTATCCAGCTATGATGACATACTGAAATGCTTTTCTTACTTCTCTCCTATATTTCCTGTCGATCACAGAATAGCCATGGAAGAGCTGCAATATCTCAGCTGTATGTCAAGTGACCTTAGTTGTTGTAGAAAGTAGAAGATAAGATCAGTCTCTCCAAATGACAAAAAAGACTTGCAAGTGTAGGATGGACTTATGTTTGTGTATGCCACCAACAGAATGAACAAAATGCTAGGCTAAGACTGCAGTCATATATGCATTTACCCATGCTTACATTTGGTGAACTCATTGAGGCTATATATATATATATATATATATATATATATATATATATATATATAATTGTACAATAAATAATTCAGAGATCCTTCCTTTTTTTACTCTCAGTGTACCCTGCCTCTGTATTTTCATCATAGAAAACAGTATTTCAACATCAAAATATTAATTTCTTCATAGAAAATACCTCAATATGAGATTTATTCTGCATAAATTGCACACATGGTTAATTTGCATAGAAAACAGTATTTTCATCATAGAGGGTACCATTTTCTGTGCAGAAATTAATATTTCTGCATTGAAATATTTTCTATATGAAAAATGCTGTTTTCTGTACAAAAGAGTCACATGCAAATTGTATGCAGAATAAGTCCTGAATTGTGAAGAGCTTTTGAAATTCCTATAATTTTCAAATATTTTTCACAACAGGAAAAAAGACCTGCTGAAATTACTTGTTGCTACCTTCAAGGAGAAAGTGAAGAATTACATTTCTACTATCAACTAAAAATAAGCTATACGAGTGGAACAGTTTAGAATGACTTTCACATAACTATCATATCGCCTATCGAGAAACCCAGGAAAACTGGACAGAGCTCTGTTATTGTAAGCTTTACACTGTTAATGATTATCAAGGGTTTTTTTTTTTACAAATCCTTTAGTAACAAGCTAGATATAGACTGCTCCATGTCTTATCTAAAGATCAAATGAGGTGATTTTCTTTTTCCCCTTAGGCAAAGCAAGTAACAGGTTAAGACTATGGATCACAGAATGGAGGCTGGGAGGAAGGACTTATATGTAGGATATCCCTGTGTTTCCATTCATTTGCCAGTTGAAACCCGATCTATCCGAGACCTACTTGCTTTTTGGAAAGTCTGTAAAACCTTTCTCTTCCGACAAGCTTTTGATGGGTGAATCACTCGGGACTATGTCTGTTCTTGTTTTTTTTTAAAAAAAATTGTATTTTAAAGTTAATTGTATAATTTTAATCTACTGCTGTAAACCGCTCCGAGCCAAATTGGGAGTAGCGGTATACAAGTCAAACAAACAAACAAACAAACAAATAAATAAATATTATGATCTAGATTCAAATTAAAAAAATTATCAGCCCATTTACTTTGCAGGTCTGTGTATTTTCTACACAAAATATGTGACACCAAATGTGATTGCCACTCCATCCACCCACCCCCACCCCCAGTTCACCGGTTCTGTGAAATCCAGACCAATTATTTTGCACAACTCTTTAAAGCCTATGTTTTGTTGGGGAGGGGTCTCCAAAGTTATAATGCAATGCTCAAACCACTACACTATGTTGGCTGTCTTTCTAATAATATATGAGCTACTAAGTCGCATAATACTAAGTAGTAGGCCTGGGTAACAACGGAAAAATTTGTTTCTAAAATTGATTCGTTTTTTGGGGGGTTTTGCATTTCGATTTTAAAAAGAATTCCGAATTTTTTCTTTTAAAAAGTTCAATATTTACGAAATTTCGTAAATGTTAAAAAAATTACGAAACAATAACGAATTGATTTCGAAACAATAACGAATCGATTCGTTAATGGCGGACACGACCGTGAAATACGCTAAAAAACCTCCAAATGGGACAGGGGAACTTCTGAAGCTTCCCTCTCCCTCTGTTGTTGACTGTTGGTGTGATATTATAATTTTTTTTTCACTAATTAAACAAAAAACAACTATAAAACTTGCCCCAGACATGCGGAAATAATAACGAAACGACTTCAAAACGATAACGAAACGAATACATAATGAATCCGAAACAATTACGAAACGAATTTAAAAATTCGTTTCGTTTTTAAGTTGCTCCAGAATGGTTCGTTATCGCGTCGTTATAAAAAAATAATGAATTTTTAACGAATTATGAATTAACGAAACGAAACCGCCCAGCCCTACTAAGTAGCTAATACATGCTTTCAAACAATAAGTTCTGATGAAAACGTGTAAACTTTTAAAATTCATTTGCTCTGCATTCACGGAATTTTTCATGCATTTTGGGCTTTTCTTTTGAAGGACATTTTTGTAACACAATACCTTTCCAAAGCATTATTTTTAGCTAATATATACATTTTTGTGCATATGAATACTTTGTGCATATGAATACTTAGTGCATGTATTTTTATATGAACTATTTGACTGCAGAACTCTATTTCAACATTCAGAGAAGTGCACATTGTGAAGGGTAATTGAGTTTTGACTCCATATTGGTTTGAAAGTCTGAAGTGGGGGTAAATTCCTACCCAAATTATAACCAAACGATTTTCTTCTTTGATTCTTATTTCACATGTTTGATTGAATGAGTGCCAGAGGGGCAGACAGAAGGAGATAAAATAGATAAAAAGTTAGATGAACTATCAGCACAAGCAAATCACTACCGAATGGTCACTTTGCCGCATTGAGTAAATCAGCACTTGGTAAATGCATCAATAAATAACTTCAAAGCACCTGAAAATTGCTTTTGTGACATTCTAAAAAGATTGGTTGTCATTTTATACATTGCAAGTGGCCAGAAAATTCAAAATTGCCCACTCATCTTTGTTTTTGTGTTGTTTGTGGATGCCAGGCTGTTTAACTCCTGGTTTAAGTATATGTGTGCACTAAAGGCTCTTGTTCATTGCTCTTTTTGAAAATTCAGGTTGAATCATGGTAGTTTCTTCTTCTTTGCCCTCCTCCAAAGTTCAACAGCGTCACCCGTCAGCTCCAATTAACTTTACAAACAATATGGCAGAACTTGAAAGATATTAAAATGGAAATTTCCAGGCACACTGTAACATGGCTTAAAAAAGAGACACTTTAATGATAGTAATCTTCTGCAATTTGGAGGCTCGCTCAGGCCAAAACAGAAACCTCCACCACAATCAATGAGTGGTGAGAAGAGATCAAGGTAAATTACATTTTCATATTGCATGGGCTGTTGGTGTGCTCTGAAGATGATAATAATCTTTGGTTCATGCATATCTTATCAGCTCCATTTTCCAATAGCAACAGTGTGCTGAGAGACAGGAAGAATCTGATAAGAAGCAAGTTGCTGTTCTGAAAATAGTGTGACAGATCTAACTTTTGTTGTGAGACCAGCGTTTCCCAACCTGAGGTCAGGATCTTTGTGGGCAGTCATGAAGGGGGTGCCAGAAGGGTCGCCAAAGACCATCAGAAAATACAGTGTTTTCTGTTGTTCATAGGGCCTCTGTGTGGGAAGTTTGGCTCAATTCTATCATTGGTGGGGTTCAGAATTCTCTTTGATTGTAGGTGAACTATAAATCCCAACAACTACAACTCCCAAATGTCAAGGTCTATTTTCCCCAAATACCACCAGTGTTCACATTTGGGTACATTGAGTAAGCATGCCAAGTTTGGTCTAGACCCATGGAAATTCTTTTGCCCTTCCAAAGTTAGTCTCACCATTTTTCTTCCAACTCAGGAAGTGAGTCAGAAATGATTCAGCTTTTTCCCCTGCTTCTGGTCGCTGGCCTCGGCTCAAACCAGAGAAGCCAATTTTAAAGCCAGAGAAACCAGTTATAAACTAGAGAAGGATGAATTTCCTCCATTTGCTTTTCCTGCTTCTGACTCAAGCCAGAGAAGCCAGTTTTAAAGCCAGAAAAGCCAGATATAAACCAGAGAAGGATGAATTTCCTCCGTTTGCTTTTCCTGCTTCTGACTCAAGCCAGAGAAGCCAGTTTTAAAGCCAGAGAAGCCAGATATAAACCAGAGAAGGATGAATTTCCTCCGTTTGCTTTTCCCACTTCTGGTTCAAGCCAGAGAAGCCAGTTTAAAGCCAGAGAAGCCAGATATAAACCAGAGAAGGATGAATTTCCTCAGTTTCCTTTTCCTTCTTCTGGCTCAAGCCAGAGAAGCCATATATAAACCAGAAAAGGATGAATTTCCTCCATTTGCTTTTCCCACTTCTGGCTCAAGCCAGAGAAGCCAGTTTTAAACCAGAGAAAGAAGGAACTTCCTCTGCTTGCTTTTCCCACTCCTAGAGTAAAATAACTACTTTCAAAGTAAAGACCACCCAATGAAACAGGAAATAACACTTTCAAACCATTAACAAAATGATTAAGAAGTTTTGGAAGTTTCAAAAAGTTTTGAACATTTTTTTTCTGTGAAAATCGGAATTGACTTTAGACTTGAACAACCAGGGCCCCTACATCTGAAATGAGTTTTGGACCATTTTTTTTTTCAAACAAGCCTACTGGCTGCAATACGTGACTGAACAATACACAGTTTGGTTTAATGAGATGTTATCAAAGGACATTCCAGGTGTCCATAGTATGAAAGAAAGAAGTAAAGTTAGCAAATCAGAGAAATTCTATAGTCCCATAATCCTATCCAGATTTTAAAAAAAGTTTGCATTCATCTGATTAAGGGGTGGAGAGATTTTCATTACTTCTGCTATTTTCAATCTTTGATATAAGCTAACATGTTGCTCTTGGGTTACTTAAAAATACCATGCAAAATAAATATTGATATGGTGAGATGTAGAAGATTCAGTTCCTGGTATCTTCCCCCCTTTCCCTCCCCCAAATTCAATCAATCAGAAGAAATTCATTCCAATTTTGGACAAATTTTCTAGAGAAACAAGAATAGACTGTTTTCTTCCATATAAGTGAATTTTGAACATTCTTTTGGGGGGAAAAGTCACTCATTTCAAAGAAAACATTGTTCTGACAGGAGTAAAATGCCCCCTTCTTCTGGTAGAGGATGGCTGGTTCCATGGACAAAAACGAAAATACATTGTGTCAATCATAAAATTCCTAGTAAAAATTCAGCTACCTGCCTGTCAAATGTGGACGTCTTGTTGGCTTATATATTTAAAGGATATTGCAAGGATGTAACTTGTTCCTTTTGACTGTGTCCATTCAGCTCTATCAAATTTGAATGCTGAAGAGAAAATATATTTCCCCAAGCCCTTTGCTACAGGCCTCAATTTACAGATATTAGATACCTGATTTTATTCTCCCAAGTAATGTTACCAAAATAGTGACGAGTTTGTCTCATAGAATGCTATACACATTTTAGGCAGAGTTTAAACTATGGGGAGAAAAATGATAACATTATTCTCCCTCCCGTGATATTTTCCTTTAATCTCCAAATCTCTAGAACTGCAATATCCTAAAACTTCAATTGAACTTTTGAAAATATAGATTACACATCCAAAAAAGGGGGGTAGGCAAAGTTACCAAGGGAATGAGGACACAGATCGCATCACACTGATGAGCAATCACTGGCAAAATGGAAGGTATATGTGGCACCTCATGGCAAACTGTGCACCCGCCCTCCATCACCTATCACATGGGGGAAGGGTGGCATATCAAGCTAAGACACTTCAGCGCCCTGTCATTTCCCCATCCAAAAGAGGAAACCAAGTCAAGGTACATTGGCATGTTGCCATTTCCCCCCATCAGATGAGGGAAAGCATAAAAACCATGGGTAGCTCCACTGAAGCTACTCAAAAGACAAATTACTTACTCTGTTGGCAAGGAAGCTTCTTCACCCACTGATGGAGGTGTGTCATTTGATGGGGTGCACCTGGATCTATATCTGAAACAGAGCCACAGCATGGTAACAGGCAAAAAAAGACCCCGGTGTGAAAATGAGGTGGCAAGACACCAGAAATTTGAAAAGTGAAGAAAACACTTTATAGCAATTGTTCTCAACCTGGGGTTCCCAGATGTTTTTGACCTACAACTCCCAGAAATCCCAGCCAGTTTACCAGCTGTTAAGATTTCTGGGAGTTGAAGGCCAAAACTTCTGGGAACCCCAAGTTGAGAACCACTGCTTTATAGCTATACCCCAATCTTTGGCAAGATACAAATAGGCTGAAATTGGGAGATTTTAATATCTTCATTGCAGCCAGTCAATTAAAGGGTTTAACCAGAGCTTTGAGCTTTAGATATTATCTAGTACTTTACAAACAACATGCTTTTAACACATATTTATATATGGGCAGGTAAAGGTTTTCCTCTGACATTAAGTCCAGTCATGTCCGACTGTGGGGGTTGGTGATTATCTCCATTTGCGTGTGCACGAGCAATACACCTCACCAGCCGTCCCAAGAAAATGCTCACACGAGGGTTTTGGGTTAAACAATGGCCACAACTCAATTTATTGATAACAGGAACAAAGGTTGGCAGCCATGCATGGGTCCTGGATTGGGATTGGGCAGCCTGCTGCTGTCCAATACCGTTTAACCTCCAGGGTGCCGCCGGTACAATACCGGGCCCACATAAACTTGGCACCCCTGCACCACCAGACATTCCCTCTCCCTTAGGGGGGGATACCAAGCCAGATCCAGGGCCCATGCCCAACCCCAACACGGAGTTGCGACAAATAGCACAAAACAAGCCAACAGGCACAAGTTAACCATGACAACCTAACAAAACAAGCTAACCGGAAATCAAGACACAATAAGCATGCAGGGTGGATGCGATGGATCAGCTGTAACAGGCACAGTGCCTGTCAGGAAGCTTGGGGCAGCTTTAAATAGGCTGCCCATGAGGAGAGAGAGGCCATCCCCAGCCTCCCCAGTGGCAGGGTGTGGCAAGCTAGACATTGGCCCTCCAGCCAGACGGCGGGAAACTTTCCCACTGTCCAGGGGGCTTCTGGGAGGAAGAAGCCCCCCTGAGGCCATAATGGTGGCGGAGGACGCCCCGAACCGCAACGTTTTTGGCCGGTAAGTCGGGCCATGCCTTTTCTAAGCCAAAGAGCTGGCATTGTCCGTAGACACCTCCAAGGCTATGTGGCCGGCATGAGTACATGGGGCACCGTTACCTTCCCACTGGAGCAGTACCTATTGATCTACTCACATTTACATGTTTTTGAACTGCTAGGTTGGCAGAAGCTGAGGCTAACAGCAAGAGCTCACCCTGCTCTCTGGATTCGAATCTGTGACCTTTTGGTAAGCAAGTTCAGCAGCTCAGCAGTTTAACCCATTGTGCCACCAGGGGCTCCTGGCTATATATATATATATATATATATATATATATATATATATATATATATATATATGACTGCAAATAAACCTCCCCAAAATTACTATCCAAAAAGCAACCTTTTAAAAACTGAAAGAAAATGTTTGATATAACTCTCACACACAAAGGGAATGGTGCAACAGGTCATCATGTTAATTAATTAAAATTACTTTCTTAGGCCCTTCTCTCTCTCACACACACACACACACAGAGAGAGAGAGAGAGAGGAGGGGAGGGAGAGAGTTACAGCATGTGTCAGAAATAACATTAATTATAACTCATGGCTTCAAGCTCTGAGACATGCTAAGAAATACTACATTTCCTCTTATGTGTTCTGATTCCATATTCAAAATCTTCCAGTGATAAAGTACTGAGATACAGATGGAGAGTTTTTGATTGAATTTCTACTTAAACCAGACTTTTCCTCCTCTCTAGACATCTCTAGAGAACTGTGGATCAGCAATCTCTTTTTGAAAATCTTGTTCATACCTCTGAATAGAATACGTCTCCAGTAACTCTCAGAAAAGGTGCATGAGTATCCCAATCTTGTGTCACTGCACAGGTGTTGCTATCGGTATTTCATTTTCATTTCTCTGCAAGTACAGCAGGTTTTATGATCAGCCTCTAAGCTGATTATGAAAATAATACATTGCCCTAAGAAACTACTTAAAGGGGGAAAAACCATGTAACTCCAGCTACAAATGATAATGATCATGATGTTTAAATGGACTTTTGAAACTTTAAGGCAAATTGCAGAGAAGTTAATGATAAGCAAGAATTTAAAAGGATATACCTATTGACAAAGGCCTTCACTTACTTTATCTGTAGCCAATGGCTGTGGCAAGTCTATAGTATTTTCAAATGTTTATCTTAGGGGGGGAAAGACCTCTGTTATTCTTTGTGTGCTGCATAGTCACAATTACTCACGATGGGCTTCTTTGCTATGATCCAAGAATGTAAAGGATATTCATAAATTGACTAACCGAAGACAAAGAAAGGGTGTCTCAATTTCTCTGTGCATTTTCTGATGCAAGTTTTCTGATCAGTTCACCCAAACCACCTCAACAGCCAGCAACTGCATTGAACTCTGGTTTCTCTTCAGATCATATAAATCAGTGTTTCTCAATCTGGGTGGTCGGGACCCCTAGGGGGGTCATGAGGGGGGTTTTAGAGGGGCTGTCAAAGACCATCAAAAACACATATTTCTGATGGACTTAGGCATCCCTTTGGCAGAGAAGATTGAAGATCTGTCCACCTGTCTTTCTCTTCCTCCCACCAAAAGCCCTGCTGTGACTGGCCAGTTTCTCACCTGGCCTCTCAGCCAAGGGGAGGGCTATTTCTGAGACTCCAAGTGGGGTGGGGAGAGCATGCATGAGGTCAGTCCCCTCAAAACCCTACCACTATTCAAAGTTTGGCATGTGGAGTATGTGTGGTACGTTTACTATTTCCATCACCGGTTTGGTACAGAGTGCTCTCTGATTGTTGATGAATTACAACTACCAGAATTCAAAACCAACTCCCAAATGTTGAGGTCTATTTTTCCCCATCTCCACCAGTGTTCACATTTGGGCATATTGAGGATTCGTGCCAAGTTTGGTCCAGACCCATCATTGTTTGAGTCCACATGCTCTCTGAATGTAGGTGAACTACAACTCCAAAACTCAAGGTCAATGCCCACCTTCCGATATTTTCTGTTGGTTATGGGAGTTTTGTGTGTCAAGTTTGGTTCAATTCCATCGTTGGTGGAATTCAGAATGCTCTTTGATTGTGGGTGAACTATAAATCCCAGGATCTACAACTCCCAAATGACAAAATCAATCCCCCTCAACCCCATCAGTAATCAAATTTGGGTGTATCTGGTATTTGTTAAATTTGGTCCAGTGAATGAAACTACATCCTGTATATCAGATATTTGCATTATGATTCATAATAGTAGCAAAATTGCAGTTATGAAGCAACAATAAAAATAATTTTATGGTACCTACTACGTCCATCCTAGACCCCTGCCCATCCTGGCTTCTAAAGGAGGCCAGAGGGGGATTGGCTGAGTGGGTTAAGGTGGTGGTTAACGCCTCCCTTCGGGAAGGTGAGATTCCAGCGAGCTTAAAACAAGCTATTATAAAACCGCTGTTGAAAAAACCATCACTGGACTCCACTAAATTCAACAACTATCGGCCAGTTTCCAATCTCCCCTATTTGGGCAAAGTCATGGAACGTGTGGTGGCAACACAACTCCAGGGGTTTTTGTAGAGACTGATTATCTGGATCCGGCACAGTCTGGCTTTAGGCCGGGACATGGTACCGAGACAGCCTTGGTCGCCTTAGTGGATGATCTGCGCCGGGAGCTCGACAGGGGGAGTGTGTCCCTGTTGGTGCTGCTGGACCTCTCAGCGGCCTTCGATACCGTCGACCACGGTATCCTTCTGGGGCGCCTTGCGGAAATGGGCCTCGGGGGCACTGTTTTACAGTGGCTCCGGTCATTTCTGGAGGGCCGCACCCAGAAGGTGTTATTGGGGGACACCTGTTCAATGCCACATCCTTTGACTTGTGGGGTTCCACAGGGCTCTATACTGTCCCCCATGCTGTTTAATATCTACATGAAGCCGCTGGGTGAGATCATCCGGAGTTTCGGGGTGCGATGTTCATCTGTACGCAGATGATGTCCAACTCTGTCACTCCTTCCCACCTGCTACTAAGGAGGCTGTCGAGGTCCTGAACCGGTGCCTGGCTGCTGTAACGGTCTGGATGAGGGCGAACAAATTGAAATTGAATCCAGACAAGACAGAGGTACTCCTGGTCAGTCGCAAGGCCGAACAGGGTATAGGGTTACAGCCTGTGCTGGATGGGGTCGCACTCCCCTTGAAGGCGCAGGTTCGCAGCTTGGGTGTGATCCTGGATTCATCGTTGAGCCTGGATCCCCAGGTTTCAGCGGTGACCAGGGGAGCATTTGCACAGCTTAGGCTCGTGCGCCAGCTGCGCCTGTACCTCGGGAAGTCTGACTTGGCCACGGTGGTACACGCTCTGGTCACATCCCGCCTTGACTACTGCAACGCTCTCTACGTGGGGCTGCCCTTGAAGACGGCCCGGAAGCTTCAGCTAGTCCAGCGCGCGGCAGCCATGTTACTAACTGGAGCGGGACGCAGGGAGCACACAACGCCCTTGTTGTCTCAGCTCCACTGGCTGCCGATCTGCTACCGGGCCCAATTTAAGGTGCTGGTGTTATCCTACAAAGCCCTAAACGGTTCCGGCCCAAAATACCTTTCGGACCGCATCTCGGCCTACGAGCCCACGAGGACTTTGAGATCGTCCGGGGAGGCCCTGCTCTCGATCCCGCCTGCCTCACAGGCACGCCTGGCGGGGACGGACAGGGCCTTCTCGGTGGTGGCCCCCCGGCTGTGGAACACCCTCCCTGTGGACATCAGACTGGCGCCCTCCCTTATGACATTCCGCAAGAGACTAAAGACGTGGTTGTTTGAGAAGGCGTTTGAGTAAGTGCTGCAACAATTGGCAATGACGAGTGGAACGAAAATGATATCTGGATTGTGGTTCAACGATGAGACGTCGCGAATGACTTATTGTAATTGTATTATTGATATTGATGTTGTTGTTTGATGTTGTTTTTGATATTGCTAGTTGATGTTAGCTTATGTTGTGAATTGCACCTTATTTTACATGTTGTACACCGCCGTGAGTCGCCCCAGGGCTGAGAACGGCGGTCTATAAGCACAGTAAATAAATAAATAAATAAATACCATGCCATTTTAAAACAAAAACAAAAATTAAATCAAGAGTAATTAGTATTATTACTATAGGACACAAATAAAAGGTCTTAGAAATTACATAATACAGCCATGAAGACATAACACATCCATTTGCAGATTTGACTATTTGTGAAATGTTCTCTCTAGGAATATGTGAGTTCTTCTGGTGGAGGTTGACCATATGGTCATGCTGGGGGGCCGAGAAATTCCTAGAGAAATGTTCTCTCAAGTTAAACAATAGCATTTTTAATTCATGGGGTTTTTTTTTCACTTCTACAGCATATGCCCTTGACAGTGAAAGTTTTTTTTTATGTCAGGAGCAACTTGAGAAACTGCAAATTGCTTCTGGTGTGAGAGAATTGGCCATCTGTAAAAACATTGCCCAGGGGATGCCCAGATGTTTTTGATGTTTTACCATCCTTGTGAGAGGTTTCTCTCATGTCCCCGCATGGGGAGCTGAAGCTGACAGAGGGAGTTCATCTGCGCTTTCCCCGGATTCGAAACTGTGAACTATCGGTCTTCAGTCCTGTGGCACAAGGGTTTAACCCACTGTGCCACCAAAAAGTGAGGGACTTACATTGGCTTGTATCCTTTGGATACTAGGGTCAGCCAACATGTCTTTTCAGAATTTTAGGTGATGTTTAGACAGATGACACAGAGAGTTTTCTTCATTTACAAATATAAGGAAACAAATTCTATCAAATTTATCCATATATTTATCTCTCTCCACATGATTTCATCCACTTTTTAATATGGCTGTTCTCCAATTTCCAGCAGAAGTTGACCAAAGAGTTGCACTTAAGGACCTACAGATTATTTCAGATTAAAAAATATATAATTTTAAATTAAGTTTTCCATTTTCACAGTGATTCTGTGCCTCTAACCCCATTAAATGCATTGAATGTGAAATATTGACAAATACCAACACATTTATAATTGGCAATTATAGATAAGCAATAGCTATATTTACAAATATATATACATACATTACAAACATCCCCTTTTCCTAAATGCCTGAATTTCACCAACTTTCATGAAGAACCCATTAATAAAACGTATCATATCAAAAGTGGGAGAGGGGAACTGCGTTATCCACCAGCTCTGTTCTCTTTATTTTCCTTATCTTAGCTTTCCCACTTTACTCCCAGCCATTCATCATCTCTTTCTTTGAAACCTCAATTTAACGTTTTGCATTCAGTACACTGTCAACATACTTCGCAACAAATTATTTTTGCACACGGAACAATATAGTCGAGATTAAACTTTCTATTTGATCTTGAAATCACTCACCTTGAATTATGACTGATCACGGTCTTGTACTTCTGAAAACTATGCCTACATCGGTTACTTTCTATCCACACACTGAATCAAACCAAGAACTACTGACAATGATGAGCAGAGCATTTCCATCAAGAAATTAGATCAGATTTATCATCTATAGAAAAACATCACAAAAACATAAGCACTCCAAAGCTTCATTAAACAGCAACAAAAATTCCCTATGCACCAGCATTCTGTCTTTTGCAGTGGTCAGTGCATGCTATTGGAACAAAACAAGAACTTTGGCCCAAAAGCAAAGTGCTGGCTACTGGAGCTGATGAACAACTGCACTGCATCCTGTCAGATCCCCAAAATCTGGAGGAAAGCAAGAGTCATTGCCATCTTGAAGCCAGGCAAAGACCGTAATTATCCAAAAAGCTACAGACCAATCTCCCTGCTGTGCCACCTCTACAAAGTTCTGGAGAGACTCATTCTGCATAGAATTATGGAAAAAATAGACCCATGTCTAATTCCACAGCAAGCTGGCTTCAGGAAAGGCAAAAGCTGCACATCACAAGTGCTGAACCTGACTCAGCACAGAAGATGGCTTTGAAAAGCAGCAGATCACAGGAGCTATCTTCATAGACCTGTCAGCGGCTTATGATACTGTGAACCACCGCCTCCTCCTGTGAAAAATGTATAATATCACAAAGGACTACCACCTCACCCGCCTCATAGGAAACCTGCTACAAAACAGGAGCTTTTTTGTTGAGTTCCAAGGCCAGAGAAGCAGATGGTGAAGACAAAAGAACAGCCTGTCTCCAGGGAGCGTGCTTCCTCCATCCATGTTTAACATTACACAAATGACCAGCCACTGCCAGAAGGGACAGAGAGTTTCATCTATGCTGATGATCGTGCCATCACCGCTCAAGCAGGGAGCTTTGAGATGGTTGAACAGAAGCTCTCCGAAGCTCTAGGTGCTCTTACTGCCTATTACAGGGAAAACCAGCTGATCCCTAATCCATCTAAAACACAGACATGTGCCTTTCACCTTAAGAACAGACAAGCATCCCGAGCTCTGAGGATTACCTGGGAAGGAATCCCACTGGAGCATTGCAGCGCACCCAAATACCTGGGAGTCACTCTGGACCGTTCTCTGACCTACAAGAAGCACTGCCTGAACATCAAACAAAAAGTGGGTGCTAGAAACAATATCATACGAAAGCTGACTGGCACAACCTGATACAATGAAGACATCTGCCCTTGTGCTATGCTACTCTACTGCTGAGTATGCATGCCCAGTGTGGAACACATCTCACCACACTAAAACAGTGGGTGTGGCTCTTAATGAGACATGCAGCATTTTCACAGGGTGCCTGCGCCCTACACCACTGGAGAAATTACACTGCTTAGCCGGTATTGCACCACCTGACATCCGCCGGGAAGTTGCAGCCAATAGTGAAAGGACCAAGGCAGAGACATCTCTAGCTCATCCCTTGTTTGGGTATCAGCCAGCACGTCAACGACTTAAATCAAGAAATAGTTTTCTTAGATCTACAGAGACACTCGCTGGAACACCTCAGCAAGCGAGAGTCCAAAAGTGGCAGGCTCAAACCCAGCACCTCAATCCGTGGGTGATACCAGATGAGACTCCCCCCTGGGCACACAGAAGACTGGGCGACTTGGAAGGCGCTGAACAGACTGCGCTCTGGCACCACAAGATGCAGAGCCAATCTTAAGAAATGGGGCTACAAAGTTGAATCCACGACATGCGAGTGTGGAGAAGAGCAAACCACTGACCACCTGCTGCAATGCAACCTGAGCCCTGCCACATGCACGATGGAGGACCTTCTTGCGGCAACACCAGAGGCACTCCAAGTGGCCAGATACTGGTCAAAGGACATTTAATCAGCTACCAAGTTTGCAAAATGTGTGGGTTTTTTTGTTGTTTTTTTTAATTATCTGTTTGTTTGTTTGTTTTGTTCTGTTAGAAATGTAATACAATGTTCTGGTTGCGGATGACATGATAAATAAATAAAGTGCATGCTATAAAGCAGTGGTAAGACTTCAAGCTTGTAGGATTTGCTTTATCCTATATTACTGGGAACCCCTTTACACTGCAGAGTTATAGGGATATAGTTTCACTTTAAAAGTCATGGCAACATTCTAGGGCAAAGCTTTCCAAACTGTGTGCCGTGATTTGTTTTAGATATATACTAGCTGTCCCCTGCCCCGGTTTGCTGTGGCCCAGTCTGTTGATCTGGAAAATAAAGTAATGAGAAAGTGTTAGTTTCTAATATATGCAATGGTTAAACAGTATTTCTTGCTGTTTCTTTGTCAGTGTTGATGTGGAGAGTGTCTGGTTTGCCCACCCTGGAACATGGAAGATATCATTGTCCTTCTTTAAGGGTCCCTTTCAAATCTATGATACTATATCTGTGTGTGTGGAGCCCCCGGTGGCGCAGTGGGTTAAACCCCTGTGCCGGCAGAACTGAAGACAGACAGGTCACAGGTTCAAATCCGGGGAGAGGTGGATGAGCTCCCTCTATCAGCTCCAGCTCCTCATGCGGGGACATGAGAGAAGCCTCCCACAAGGATGATAAAACATCAAATCATCCAGGCGTCCCCTGGGCAACGTCCTTGCAGTCAGCCAATTCTCTCACACCAGAAGCACCTTGCAGTCTCTCAGGTCGCTCCTGACATGACAAAAAAAAACTCTGTGTGTGTGAATCATATCTATCTATATCTATGACTGGATGGCTCTTTGTCAGGAGGATTTTGATTACATTTTCTTGTCCTGGTGAAGAGTTGGATTGGTTGGCCTTAAGTATTTTCTATTGGTCATGGGGGTTCTGTGTGGGAAGTTTGCCCCGATTCTGTCATTTGTGGGGTTCAGAATGCTCTTTGATTGTAGGTGAACTGTGAATCCCAGTGACTACAACTCCCAAATGTCAAGGTCTATTTCCCCCAAACTCCATCTGTGTTCATATTTGGGCATATTGAGTGCTTGTGCCAAGTTTGGTCCAGATCCATCATTGTTTGAGTCCACAGTGTTCTCTGGATATAGGTGAACTACAACTCCCAAACTCAAGGTCAATGCCCACCAAACCCTTCCAGTATTTTCTGTTGGTCGTGGGAGTTCTGTGTGCCAAGTTTGGTTCAACTCCATCATTGATGAAGTTCAGAATGCTCTTTGATTGTTGGTGAACTATAAATCCCAGCAACTACAACTCCCAAATGACAAAATCAGAATTTTTTGAGTGATGGTCACTCTTTGTGTTGGGAGACGTTTTGTTGCCAAATTTGGTGTGATTTCGTTCATTGGTTCTTTTGTTTTTAAGGTACTCATTATGCACAGAGCATTTATATATATATAGATAACTACACAGCTACAGAAGAAGAAATAGATGTATTTTTAAAAAAGAACAAAGGATGTTAATAATGTATGAAGAGAATGTCTTATGCCCCTTCTAAACTGCTATATAAAATCCAGATTATCTGCTTTGGACTGGATTATTTGGCAGTGTAGATTCATATATTCCAGTTCAAAACAGATAAAGATTATCTGACTAAATAATCTGGATTATATGGCAGTGTAGAAGGGGCCTAAGGCCCCTGTCCATCTTGTGGATTTCTAAAATCCGCTACAAATTAATGTGTCAGAATGGCGGGGGATCATTTACCAGAACTGACAGCTCCATCTTTGGACTTGCTGTCAGGTACCGCAATTTTTTGGTCCACTTATTTGTCCCGCATTATAAGCATGTCTGAAAGTGCCCTGTGACAGCTTTTGGATTTGCATTTCAGAAATGCATCCAAAAAATAGGTTTACAAAGCATTAAAACTTCTTCTGCAGTTTTCTAATACATGGAATTGTGAATGATGACAAACAAAAAGTGCTGAAAGATATAAGCTTAAAATCCTTGATGATGAAATGTGAGTGTCTTTATCTAATATTCATTCCACCAAATATTCAAAAAGGCATGTTAATCCCATCAACCTAATATATCTCATTAAGCAGTTATTTTATTAGTTATACATTCTTTGAAAAAAAATCTTGCGCATATGCCTCTTCCAAAAAAAAAATTACAGGGTTGGGGGAGAACATAAGAATTCAGTGTACTCTTTGGAACCCTCTTGGTGAGGGATGTAACTCTTGAATGGCCTTCTTAGGTCTGGTAACTTGGGGAGCGGGTCCTGAAAGAGTCTGCCCTTGGGAATAACCTGCGGTTTTCCTCTTATATATATATATATATATATATATATATATATATATATATATAGTCTGGTATTTTAGGAGAAATGCCCCAGAGAAAGGATTGAGGAACACATAGCATTGGATTGCCCCTCATGGTCAGATGTTTTGCCAAAGGGAGGCTAAAGAAGTGGACACAGTGGGACACTTGGCCTGCATCAGGTATAACTAATCACCTTATCACAAAAGGTCCACAGATTCACCCCACTTCAGGGTGAATCCATGGGCTCCCAGCATGGAGTGTGGAGAAGCTCCTGCTCCATGCCCCGCATCACCTGTCTTACCTCTTCCTTCATCCCATGGGGGAAGCGTCACCTCCCAGCTCCCTCCCCCCATTGAAGGCAAGGCAACACAGGAAGGCTCCCATGAAAAGTGGTGGGTGCTGGTTCACCTCTCTTTTCAGTATGGAGCCCAGCCAGAATTCCTTTAACGTCATGTGAGGGGCTTCATGCCAAAAAGGAAGATGAACCAGCGTAAGATGGGGGGAAAGGCCCATTTGATGGGGTGGTAAATTCATCATCATCATCATCATCATCATCATCATCATCATCATCATCATCATCATCTTTAAGTAGGTTTCTAGGTCAAATAAAATAGTTTCATGCTTAAAACCAAATTCCTGTCTCTGGATGGTTATTTTTTCTATATTTACCATTTATGAACTTTCAGTGTACGAGCGAAAAAACGTAGTTTGTACAATATAGATAGATTTTGCATAAATATAACATTGCATTGGCAGAAAATACTTTTGGATGAAAATTGTGTATGTTGAATGAAAAAAATTGCAAAAGTCCCCAAATATGAAACATAATTGGAAAGGCACTGAAATAAAATTAATGAGAAGTTCTATCATTAGAACATGTAACCGCTACCATCCACTCAAATCATGTGTGGACCCATTCATAAGGGCTAACAGCAGGATTCTGAAGGCCCTCCACACAATGGTGAATTGCAACTCCCATCAACACTACCTGACATTCCCAATAATACAGAATTATGGGATTATGAGATTTAATCCCATTGATATCAGATCGCATCTGTCTAATAAAGTCATCTCAATATGTTATTTTTCTAAATTTCGCTATCATTGGAATTATGCCATGTTTTCTGAAGCATTGCAATAACTCTGAAATGCAGAACTTGTTTATTTCGGCTAAGCCTTGTGCAGATTTCATTTTCATTTCTAATCAAGTGGAACAGAAATACCTGTAGTGTGGAAATCAGAGAAAGATGTCACTTGTCTAGAAGTACTTATTTTATATGAAATGTTTTATTTCAAATAAACCTCCCATTTCAGTTCATAAACCTAAACTTCCAAATAGCATTGGACAATTCAGTTTTAATGTATTCTAGGACTAGAGTTATAAATGAAATCCAAGTAACTTCTTAAAAATTAACACTTTTTTCTGACTGTGTGGATCATAATAAATTGTGACAAGTTCTTGATGGTATGGGGATCCCGAGTCACCTTTGTCTCCTGAGGAATCTGTATAATGACCAAGTAGCAACAGTCAGTAAGAACAGACCATGGAACAACAGACTGGTTCAAAAAAGGAGCACGACAGGGCTGTATACTCTCACCCAACCTATTCAACTTGTATGCAGAACACATCACGAGATGTGCAGGGCTTGACCAATCCAAGGCTGGAATTAAAATTGCTGGACACAACATTAACAACCTTAGATATGCAGATGGCTGAAAGTGAGGAGAAGCTGAGAAGCCTTATAACCAAGGTGAAAGAAGAAAGTTCAAAAGCTGGGTTTAAACTTCCAAAAAAAAACCAAGATTATGGCAACCAGATTGATTGATAAAAGGCAAATAGAGGGAGAAAACATGGAGGCAGTGACAGACTTTGTATTTCTAGGTGTGAAAATTACTACAGACACACTATACTTCTCAATAAAATAGTGAAGTGTAGAGACATCACACTAGCAATGAAGATCCGCATAGTTTAAGAAATGGTATTCCCATGGATGTGAGAGCTAGACCATAAGAAAGGCTAAGCAAAGGAAGATAGACACTTTTGAACTGTGGTGTTGGAGGAAAATGCTGAGAGTGCCTTGGACCACAAGAAAATCAAAACAGTCCATACTTCAGGAAATAATGTCCAGCTGCTCACTGGAGGGTAGGCTATTAGAGACAAAGATGAAGTACTTTGGCCATATAATGAGCAGACGGGAAAGCTTGGAGAAGATAATGATTCTGGGGAAAATGGAAGGAAAAGGGAAGAGGGGCCAACCAAGGGCAAGATGGATGGGTGTTATCCTTGAAGTGACTGGCTTGACTTTGAGGGAGTTGAGTTGTGAGGGCTGACAGGGAGCTCTGGCATGGGCTGGTCCATGAGATCACAAAGAGTCGGAAACGACTGACTGAATGAATAAACAACAACAAACAAAACTTACACATATTGGTTTCTTTTGAAAGCCTTTTTATCTGGGCTGAGTACTAAATTTCACTCCCTCACCACCATTGTGATTTTATTAGAATGTTTTGCATTATAATTTATAAGAGTTTAATGTAGGCTGACATAGCTTGTATTAACCCGACTACAACTATATTAAGCAGAATACATACTACCATGCTTTGTAGTCCATCATGAACTTGGGCAATCCCAAACAAGTCTACCAAGAAGCAGCTGGGCCATACAAGTATGGGACGATGGTCTGTTTTCAGTTTGTGAACAACCTCAATAGCCCTGATTTAATTCTAAGAATTTGAACCTGAACCAAATTGTGAAGAAGATTTTGTTACCCCTTAAAAGTTAAACTTCAGTTTCAGAGAAGTTACTGGAAGATTGTTTATCCAGTGCTGACCAAAAGAAAATGGGAAGGGGAGAAATTACTGGTATATTTTTGCATAAAGTAAAAACTGCCAATAACTAAACTTCATGGAAGGCATTTCAAACTTTTAAGAGGAGAAAATAGCCAAGTAAAACTTGGGAAACCACCCGACAATGGTGTCATGGAGCAAGGGCATTGCCATCTGAGAGATACAGCAGATGGAATTTAGCCCAAGTTCCTGATGTCCCATATTTCTTTTTTAGAATAATATTTTTGGACACTATGCCAATGCTTTATCAATGTTTTAAAAATGCATTATCTTGAAGCCCAGCAACAATGTGAGGCTATCAACTGTAGGCTTCTGTTGGTTTGGAACCCTAGTATCTAATTCTATGTTATCTGTTTTACAGGCAGAAGAATTTAGATTAGGATGGATCATGAATATTTCATTTCCATCTACATTGCATTTTATGTCCTGTGATTTAAACTGAACAGAACAATTGGATTAGTTTCACAAGGCCCAGCTCTGACCTGCTCCTGGGCGACCAACAGTTTGAGTCTAGAGACTGGTATTCCACACTCATTTGTTTGATGAACGATGTATTTAAGAATTTAAGGCCTTGTTAACCTTTCCAAAGTTTATCTTTCCACAGTAAAGGGTGTCTTTAAACTCAAACTGGCTTTCTCTGCAACTATAACAAGGTTATACTGTTCCCCAGCTGAGAAAGAAGCCTGCAATTCATGTGCTCCTATTCTAATTTATTCCAATTTTTAAATACCTCTGAAATTACCATCTTGATTTTCCTGCATGCACACCTCGGGACAGCTTGCTTAGTCTGAAATTGAATAAAAGAAAACAAAAGCAAGCTGAACTCCATTAAGAGAAGAATTGCCATGAACACATCAGGGAATGTGTATTTCCCTTGTGAGCAACCAATCTTTTGACTGCCTCTTCACACCAGAGACTTTGCAGACTATTTAACACTCCAAAGGCTGATGGCAAGCGGTGTCTATCAGGAGTGCAACTTTATTTCCCCACAGCAATCCAAATGGAAGTGTATTAGTTAGAGATGGAAAACACTTATTAGATTCGCTGAGTTCATCCTTCTGCAGTTGCCCACAGAGGAGCATCTCTAATATTAAACTGACGTTGCACATAATGATAGCAGAAAGGACAAGAAGCCTAACTGTGAGGCTGTAAGAAGGAGAAATTCAAGCATTGGCAGTGGAGGTAGAAGGAATCCATATTGAAGTGGAATCTGAAGGGAAAATCTTTCATTGCTGAGGTGCTGTAAAGTATTCATGCCTTTCGGATACTGCTGACCCAGCAAATAACAATGTATTAGTACATATATAACCAAATCCCCTTGCTCGTTCCATCCAATTCAGTTATGACATCTAGAGGACTGCAACTGATGAGAAAATCCTTCAAGGTTTTAATCTACACTTCTAAGCAACATAAAGGTGGGTTGGTGGGATTAATATGTGACTGAATGTATGTTTTATACCATTTTGATGTCATAGAACTCGGAATAAAATAACAGATTATCATTACACTCCAAAACACCAGCCAGAAATTTGCCTTTGGAAAGTACTCACAAACTTCAGTGAGTCCAAACTACGTTGCTCAGGCTATTGACACATCTAGTTATATTTATTTATTTATTTACAGCATTTATAACAAACATTCAATGCCATAGACACACAACACATATAGACAGACAGTCAGAGGCTATTTAACATTCCAACTTTTCTGGTCACCAGGGGAGCTGTCGCTTCACCGTCCATCTGCGACACTGACAAAGTACTTCCTCATTCCCCGCATGCTTTAGCTGGAGATTTTTTTTTATGGTCTCGTAAATTAGTTAACTTAGCCTCCCCACATAAGTGGTACCTAATTTCCCTACTTGACAGATGAAACTATCTTTTGGGTTGGAAAGGTCGATAATAAGCTACACAAAATTGGCCAGAAGCTCACTCTGACCCAGGCTGGCTTCGAACTCATGACCTTTCAGTCAGTAGTGATCTTAATGCAGCTGACTCCCAGCCAGCTGAGCCACAGTCCTGGTGAACATATAGAGAACATATAACCCCACTGTTAAAACAGATTTACTGGTTTCCAGTCCATTTTTGAGTAGAAATCAAAGTGCTTGTAATGACCTTTAATACCCTGCATGGTTATTGTTCTCAGATGCTATAAGTGGAATGCTCCAGAGGGGAACGAGAGATGTTTCAAGTTCCAACTTATGAACAAACTAGCCAATGGGAAAGTCACATTATTCCAAGTTCCCAGAATTTTGAAGCTCCTGAAGTTTCTAAAGAGTTTCCAAAGGCAACCCTGTGTGACATGTGTTAGAATAGTCCAAATGGGATGTAATCAGGTTATGTGTCACTGTAACCAGATCTGACTTTTCAAGAAATAGATGTAGCTAGAGCACAAGTGTAAATTGTACAAATCCATTCTTAGACACATCTGAAACCAGGGCATCCAGGCTCAGATGTGAATCCAAGAGCATCCAGAAAAGTATACTGCTAAACCAGTGACATACCAAACTAGGAAATCATATTACAAGCAATAGATGGAGGCACTCAGAAAGCAAGAGCAAATTCAGAATTGACTGGCTGTTGACCAGGAACTCAGCATCTGCTACTGCTATTTTCTTTGTTCATTTGCAGTTTGCATTTTTAATGCTTATCAATTTTTTAACTTGATTCCTTCCCCCATCCTTTTTCACTGCCTGCTGTTGTAAGCTTCATAAAAGATGGAAGAGCCAAAGAGGATTAATTTTCTTTGAATTACATTCAGCATCAGAGTCACAGCTGTGTCAGTTTCTCCAATCTCACAAGATATTTACCTTCCGCCTGCTTCCCACCCCATCCCACTGTAAGAAGCCTTCAGTGTAGACATTGTGCTGAAAATGTAAAGCAAGAATTTTCTGATAATTCAAACATCATTATGCTCCTCTGAACCACACACTACATGATGTTTGAGTTCCTACTTTAATTTGCACTCTTACCTCAGGATTCTTTGAGTCTTCTTCAAGAGAACCCTTTCATGCCAACCAAGAGTGTCTTGGTGATTGCATCAAATGCTGCAGTGAACCTCAGCATAAAGAAAAATCCAGTTTTCTTCCTAGGTGTTTGTTAGGGTCAGGGAAAGACATAACTTTAATATTTATTTTAAGGAAATGCATGGGGGAGAGAAAGATTTTTTTCATAAACTGCAGAAGGGGCTAGCACAGGCATGGGCAACCTTCAGCTTTCCAGGTGTTTTGGGCTCCAACTCCCAACATTCATAACAGCTTGTAAGTTGGCTGGAATTTCTGGGAGTGAAGTCCAAAACACCTGGAGGGCCAGAGTTTGCCCATGCCTGGATAGCATCTACACACCATGATGTCTGGAGCACTAACATGCATTGAAAAGGGAAACTACCATATTTCACTGGTGATAAAATATTCTGACTTATGTCTAAAGGCCCAGGGCATTCAAATAAAATCAACTTGACCAATTTTTAAAAAATTAAAAACAGACTAAAAAGATACTAAACAATATAATAAGTTGAAACAAGACAGCTCAAAATGAGCTAAAAAGTTTAAAACATTGTAAAAACTATACTCATATGTAAATTTCTGTAAAAATCAACGAAGCTTCAAAAATGGCTCGCTACTCGCTCAATTCAGAGAATCCCACAAAATCATGCAAATCAAGGGGTTCCAACCTTCGTGTTCACTTCAAGAACACGCGTGAGACTGCTCAGGCTATTAAGGGTATGCACATCCGTAAAGCTACCAAGTATTTGAAGGATGTGACTCTGAAGAAGCAGTGTGTTCCCTTCCGTCGTTACAATGGTGGGGTTGGCAGATGTGCCCAGGCCAAGCAGTGAGGCTGGATTCAGGGGCGCTGGCCTAAGAAGAGTGCAGAGTTCCTCCTGCACATGCTCAAAAATGCGGAGAGCAATGCTGAGCTCAAGGGTCTGGATGTCGATTCTCTGGTTATTGAACACATTCAGGTTAACAAAGCTCCCAAAATGCGCAGGCGGACTTACAGGGCTCATGGCCGCTTCAATCCCTACATGAGTTCTCCCTGCCACATTGAGATGATCTTGACAGAGAAGGAACAGATTGTCCCGAAGCCAGAAGAGGAAGTTGCTCAGAAGAAGAAGATATCTCAAAAGAAACTGAAAAAGCAGAAAATGATGGCTCGGGAATAAATATTCAATTAACAAACACAAATAAAATTTGTGAACTTCAAAAAAAAGCTGTTGTGAAAAGCCATGGTTGATATTCAGTCTTGAAGTTATGGATATGTAACCTAGAATTATGGATACATCATTGATCTGTATTCACTCATCCTGTGCCGTCATAGCCAATCTTATTAATCAGTAGCTCTCAGCCCATTTTAACAACCAGAAACCAGATTGGGTGATCTGGAGGTCTGCTCTGCTAGTGATTGGAAAGCAGGGAAGATGATGTTTCCACATTTTTCTTCCTAGGGCCCTTCCACACAGCCCTATAACAGCCCTATAATATTAAGGCAGAAAATCCCACCATATCTGCTTTGAACTGTGTTAAATGAGTCCACACTCAGATAATGTGGGATTTTCTGACTTGATATTCTGGGATATAGGGCTGTGTGGAAGGACCGTAAGTCCATACTGACATATATACCAGTTCAAAGCAGATAATGTGGGATTTTATTCAGCTGTGTGGAAAGGGCCCTAGTGAGAAAGGCTCTATCAATCAGAAGTAGAGTCCCCTTTGCAAGTTCTTGTCACAACCTCGCTTGTAGGCAGGAGTTAAGTGAAAACATCTTCCTCCATGTGCCCCAGTCACCATCTGAATTCATGTCCTTCACTGAATCTAGTAGCTGGCTCTTATAAGGGAAGGAAGGCATGTCAAGAGAATTTACTCAGCTGTTTTTCTATAAATAAGTAGTCAGTCTAGGGCAAGGAGGCATCTATATGGCCAGGAAACTCTAGGGCTTGTGTAGTAGTAGGATACAGTCCTCCTGCCCAATCAGGTAAAAGTCATGCGGGCACCCGTGCAAACATCAGCAAAGGTTTTTAGTTGTCTCCGAAAAGAGGACAAAGTAGGGGTCTGTCTGATTTCCCTAGGGAGGGAGTTCGAGAGCCAGGGGGCACCACTGAGAAGGCCCTCTCCCTTGTCCCCACCAATAGAGTTTGAGACAGCGGAGGGAGGGAGAGCAGTGCCTCCCCGGATGATCTCAGGGCACGCACTGGTTCATAAGGGAAGATGCAATCGCAGAGATAAGCAGGTCCCGAACCATAGCTTTGGGGAAGCATTTCCTGACTTTTCCTAATGCAGGACAAAACCGCATTTAGACTTCTCCTGTATTTGGAGCAAGAGGGACTCATGCATGTGAACTCCTTGATGCTGATTCTTGCTACCCCCAATTTATACTGTCTGAGTAAGATTCTGGCACAAGCTTTTATCTGGTCCCAGAATGACAGCTGGTTTGGTGCCAATCAGTCATCTAAGAGGAAAGTAAACCCCACCTTCTGCTGAAGAAAGCAATGTATATGAGTGCAATCTCAATTAACTTTGTAGCTCATGTGTGTAAAAAAAATTGAAGAAAAATAAATTGTTATACAAAATCATAATCACCTCTATACAAAGATCGATGTTTATTTATTTGGTTAAAGAGTGGTATTCCTTGGCTACAATTTCTGTCATGCCTCGCCACTGGGTATGTTGCTAAGACTGATGAGTAAAACTTTAAAGAAAACTAGTTAACAAAGAAAATGGGTGCAATTTGTATGAATTCAACTCATTTTCCTTTGTTTCAGCTGAATGGAGTGAGAATAGCTGTTTCTTTTTTGTTTGGAGAACAGAAATTTCGGGGGCCAAGAGTGTAGGAAAAGTAATTTGGACATGAACTTTGACAAGGAAATTGAGTTTTGAAAGGTATTTCATAATAGAATTGAAGCTATCCTGACACAAAACAGCTTGGTCTGCATTGATTTACCTGTGTTCTCAGTTCTATTGCTTCTTGGTAATACATGATTAAATACAATTCCAGTGATGAAGCTATTCAACAGATCATACTAAGTTTCTTTTCAGAAGGGCTCTGAACCTTTTATAGTCCAAACAGATGCTGTCTGTAGTTTTAGAGGGCCATTGTAGATATATTCCATTTAATACAAAAAATTCATTGATGGGAGGATTTTTTTCCACTATATTCTGAGATGATCTAATTATGAAAAGAAAAGACCCAAGTACCTGGCTATAACAGTTTCTTGCCAGCACTGTGCAAATCAACAGAGAAATGAATTTTTATTAGGCAACCGCAATAGCTGTGGAACAGAAAAGATAGCCTTATATGCCCTTGCAGTGCACATCAAAGAAAGCTCCCTGTGTTCATGCAGTGCGTTATTTTTAATGATCAGAAACAGTATTGGTTTTGGCATTCTATCAAATCTTATTTTTTTACTGTGATCTGGACAAATGTATTCTCTAGCTCTTTAATTTTTGGAAGAAGAAAGGTGCTGTGGAAGATATTTATAAGAGAATCTCATGAGATGGAATTGAAGGGAAATGGATTTTAGCAAAGGATCATCATTGTGGAGATGGATCTGTAGAGAAACAAGATATTTTAGTAGATGTAGAACAGGATGTTGGATGATCTAGACTGACGGAAGGTACAGAAGGAGCTTAATGGGGTTTTTATGGTACCCCACCGCAGGGCCATAGCCAGAAAAAATTTTCGGGAGGGGTTGAAATTTTCGGGGGGGGGGGGTTGAAAATTTCACGGGGGGGGTTGAAACCTGCCTCCTAGCTCACGCTGAAGCAAAGAGCACAGCAGGGGGCAGAGCAGCCTTCAATAGCCTGCAGCTCCGCCCCTGTCAACCACCTCCACCAAGTCTGGCCTCCTTAATGAGAGCATTCAACACCCCCCCCCCCCACTTGGTTGCATCACTACTGTTTTGCCGCGCGCTGGACCTGTAAATAATTGTCTTTAGAACAGGATGTGCAACCTTTGCCCAGCGGGAAGCCAGGGGGCCTAAAGAGAAGTTCTCAGAGGTTTCCACCACAAACAGTCTTTAGATGGCTTGAGAAGTACAACAAAGTCTTTTATTAATGAACAATCAAACAGAAACTTCTCTTGTCTTCAGTAAAGTTAAGCAAATGATTTCAAGCTTTTAGGCAACTGGTGAATTCCTAATCTTGCCCACGAAGGACAGGCAACTGTCTTCAATAACTTCTACTTTAAAGGAAAATCCCTTTTTAACTTCTCCCAGGCTGACTGTAATCTAACCCTTACTGATGTGGGCTCTGCTACCGGGTCGAACTGCGTCTCGAACACCGAGTGGACCTACCAGCAAGGCAGTAGATGTTCTCCAGATGGAGTTCTTTGGTCTTTAGGGCTGTTTTCCTGGAAATTCTTTGGAGACTCTTAAGACCTTTCTCCCCCAGAAGGTCTTAAGGGTTGAAGCTTTTGTACAGGGGAAGCTTGCACACGTCCTGTACATTAGCTTTCCTTGCTGAGACTAACTAAAAATGACTCCCTTCCCTTCCCAATTGACTTGAGCAAGGGGCGGAACCAAAACTTAACGATGATGGACAGGTGACTTGCCCTATGACTGCAACCAAAGAAGCCACCTATCTGCAGAGTCCCTGAAACCTAGGACTGCAAGCAAACATTTAATACAAAGCAAATAAAGTTGGAGCTCCTGGTACAGCTCTACCAGAACAACTACATCGGCTATTGCTGCAAGTAATGACAGTGTGAATAAATTGCTAATATTTGCTTGAGATAGTGCTTGCAGTTCTGGAGGGACTCTTGATTTTTTGCATCTCATAGACTTAGCATGGGGATTTAGTTAACCAGTTAAAATTCATGAGTAAACCAGGTTTTTTAAAAAAATCTGAAACATTTCGGGGGGGGGGGTTGAACCCCTAAACCCCCCCCCCTCGCTACAGGCCTGCCCCACCATCATCACCACGTTTGCATCTTCCAACTATCACTGACACAAAGACCAATTTGTTTTGGTCTTCAAAATTCTCATTCCCTAATAACTTTTGTTAACTATTCTTCCTAATACCCTGCAACATAGAAATACAGGATTTAGAATGGCTATAGTTGGTGGCTGAGTAAAGAAGACTTACCTGATGCTCTTATTCATAGGCATTTGCAACCTTTTCTAACTATCCCAACGTATTATGCTGACCCTTCTTGGGGTAGTTTTCATTTTGTACTTCCAGCCCCTGCTGTGGTCATTTTTATGCTGGGAATTGAATCCACCCTTTTCTTCAGCTTTCAGTTTTCTCACTTGAGTTTGCAACAAGTCGTGGAAATGCCAACTGCACACAGATTCAGATTACAGTTGCTTCCTTCCTTGATCTCAGGTAAAATCTGAAACTAGTGACTTCATTGCATAAAAGAGGCAAACTGGCATTGATACCATGGCATATCATTGCCAGCCTATATTCTATGTGTGCTAAACCTGTCCCCTGTTGTTAAGAAGAAAACCTTTGAATAGCTGCATATAGCACCATATTCCCAAAATGTATCTGTTATGATAGGGCCATTCTGCTTCTGTGTCTGCATGCCAGCAGTGAAGTGATGTTAATGGGAGGGATTCTCCTCCTCTCCTACTTACTTATTACAGTTGGGCTGCAAAAAAGAAGTGAAATTATCCTTCAGTGCAAGTGGTTGAAATGTGGGTTAGTGAAGTTAAACAGAAGTATTTCATTGTTTGTAACTAGTAATTCCCAAAAATTCATAACAAGGCTGATAACACTGACAACCTTATCATACAGGGCAAATGAAGTGCCCTAATAGTGCATCTAAACAGCTTGAACCACTTTAAACATTATGGCTCAATACTATGTGATCATAGAAGTTGAAGTTTTACAAATTCTTTAACTTCCTCTGCCAGGTTGTAACTCCCATGATTGTTGGTTGTTGGAAAACCAGGGCCCCAGATGAACCCCAAAACCCACAGCCAATGGAGTGCCAAGGAAGGTCCCAGTGCTTAAATCTAGAGGTGATCTTTCCCCCAGAAACCCAGTCAAGCTACCCTCTGCAGAAGAACTCTAGATCTACAGTTGCATAAGCATGCATACACACATACTAGGGGGAACACAGTGCAAATTTTATCATTCCTTCATGCAGCAGGCATAATCACTTAGCATTATGTATGTGCACTCAACAATAAACTATTCCCTAGGCATACCAGAAAGTCACGGAGTTGCCCAACACCTATTTCTCCCTGATGGTCCATCCAGGTGTGCTTAGACCCATTGTGGAATTCCCTCCCCAGCGACATCAGACTGGTCATCTCTCTCCTGTCTTTTAGAAGGAAACTCAAGACTTGGCTATGGGATCAAGTGTTCAACCACTGAATAGCAGCAATGTGGGAAGAAGGTTTAAGCAACTCGCAAAAATGAATTGACCTGGATTTGGATTTTAATTGGCATGTTTTAATCTATTGTTTAATTGACCATGTTTACTTAATTGTTTTAATTAACTGTTTTAATTAATTGTTTAATGCTTTTAATTGCATTGTTGAATGTTTATAATTGTGCTAGCACTGGATGGTGCTTGCTGTGAGGCCGCCCTGAGTCCCCCCTTGAGAAGGGCAGGTTACAAATGCAGGAAATAAATAAATGAATTGTCCCACTCAGGCTGATTGGATGACAAATATTAGCACCCATCCATCTGAAATCTATCCACATTCCTTTTCCCCATATATCCACCAGAGGGGGACTTAAGAAATAGTTACAAACTTCAAGCTGAGCGATGACAGTTTATTAAAATCCCTGCCAGACACAGAATCCAATCAGCTGCTGTCAAGGGTGGCTCAACCCATTATGCAAAGTAAGCATTTGCAGTATAGTTTATTTTGCCCAGGGGCGCTCTTGAGGCGCTCTTGGGGGAAAATAGACCTTGACATATGCGAGTTGTAGTTACTGGGATGTATAGTTCACCTACAATCAAAGAGTATTCTGAACTCCACCAATGATGGAATTGAACCAAATATGGCACACAGAACTCCCATGATGAACAGAAAATATATATCAGTGATTGGTTGGGGGGGGGGGCAAAATACTGTTTGCTTACTATTGAAAATGTTCTAGGGCTGCCTCTGGCTGCCGTGGTGAATGGTGCATCTCAACCAATCCGTGCATGAATCTCAGCTGGCACCAGCCTTCACCAATCCGTGCATGGGGTGGCAAAATCACATCGTTTAAATAGCTGTCAGACCTCTATAAATGTCTTTGCATGTATCTATTGTTTTCAGGTCTCTCCTGGCATCCATTTTGGTTGAACTGAAGACAGACTCTGTTTCTTGACTTCAATTAGTTCATGTCTCATTCAGTCCTTTGGAGCCGAGGCATGCCGGGACCCCCAACCCATGAAATCGCAAAACTGAAATCACATATCAATAGCATTGAGCCCTGACAGTTAGTGATGTCAAACTGCATTAATTCTAGAGTTTAGATGCACCTTGCCATAACTCAGGAAAACCCAAATCCTTGTGTTACTTCAATTGTAGTTTCCCTTTTAAATATTATAATGAATATCACCATGCTGTTATCTTTAACAATAATTGTTATTTCATCTCTGCAATTAAAGTATAAACCATACACATCAGGTTATAAACATCTCAAGCAACCAGAGCACATTTCTTCATGCACAATGTAAATTAAAAAATAAATAAATGTAACTCTGTGAGATTAAATCAAGGGTGCAGATAAAATGGCTACTTAATCTATTTTTGAAACTAATTATAATATAAGTAGATCCGATTGCGATTAAAAAATTGCCCATTCGTTTTTAACAGTATTAGCATGGGCATATTCTTCATTGTTAGTGGAGGTTTTTCCCCAGACTCCTAATTGATTGGGTAATTTAAAAGTAGTCAGAACAGTAGTAATCAAGAAGTAATCGTGCATTTCCATGTTAATATAGACATTTCATTTCCCGGCTCTCATTTGCTCTCAATATGATCATTATCTATCTTTTGTCACAGCAAGCTAGAATGGTACTGCAAAAGATATGAAGTATCCTGACAAAATGTCTCCCACAAGGAGAAGTATGAAAGCCAACACTGCAGACTCA
The DNA here is from genome assembly GCF_025583915.1 of Anolis sagrei ordinatus. NCBI lineage: Eukaryota > Metazoa > Chordata > Lepidosauria > Squamata > Anolidae > Anolis > Anolis sagrei. Next base: position 134,072,849 of record NW_026847549.1, read on the forward strand.
CAGGACAGTTATTCTAGATGACTTTACAATTGCATCTTTTGCTGCTAATCTATTTTTTATGTTTGCTGGCTTTTAAAATGTTTCATGTCAGCTCTTTTAATACTAAATTGCAATAAATTAAGAGTTTGAGCAAATATGGGAGTGAAAAAGCATCTGGCACAGGTGATAACAAGCATTCTCAATTTAATAAACCCATAAGAATAAGTCTCAGGGCTTTTCCAGACAGACCCTATATACCAGGATTTCATCCCTGAAAAAAATGTATAATATCACAAAGGACTACCACCTCACCGGCCTCATAGGAAACTTGCTACAAAACAGGAGCTTTTTTGTTGTGTTCCAGGGACAGAGAAGCAGGTGGCAAAAACAGAAGAACAGCCTGCCTCAGGGGAGCAAGCTTGCTCCATCCATGTTCAACATCTAAAAAAATGACCAGCCACTGCCAGAAGGGACAGAGAGTTTAATATATGCTGATGATAGTGCCATTACTGCTCAAGCAGGGAGCTTTGAGATGGTTGAACAGAAGCTCTCTGAAGCTCTAGGTGCTCTTACTGCCTATTACAGGGAAAACCAGCTGATCCCCAACCCATCTAAAACACAGACATGTGCTTTTCATCTCAATAACAGACAAGCATCCCGAGCTCTGAGGATCACCTGGGAAGGAATTCCACTGGAGCATTGCAGCGCACCCAAATACCTGGGGGTCACTCTGGACCGTGCTCTTACCTACCTACAAGATCCCAGGTTTTCTGCTTTAAACTGATTTATATGAGTCCACACTGCCAGATAATCTGGGATAAACAAAAAACCTGGGATGAGATCCTGGGATATAGGGCCTGTCTGGAAGGGCCCTCAGTATGCATCTACAAAACCAAAAACATAGAAATAATGCAGTTCAACAACACTTTAACTGCCATGATTCAAATCTATGGAATCCTGAGAGTTGTAGTCTTTAATCTTTTCTGCCAAAGAGTGCTGATACTTCATCAAACTACAGCTCCCATGATTCCATAGCATTGAACCATGTCAGTTAAAATGTTGCCAACATGCATTAATTCTAAAGTGTAGGTGCACCTTCAAACTGCTCTTTATGACTGTTTCATTCAAGAAACATCAGGGGAAACAATCCAAAGAATGGGGAAAGCACCAAATTTATTTTGTCCAACTTTTCCAGCTGCTTTTCAAATGTTCCAGCTTCTCTCTCTTCTTCCAACTCCCCTCTCTTCTCTTCAATTTACTTAGTTGCTGCCAAAAAATGCAAAGTGTAAAGGTGGTAGCACTCAACTCAACAGAGACTGAGAATAAAAGAATAAGTTCTGTCTATTAAAAAAAAATCATACTCACCTTGACTCTATCATGCACCAAATGATCCTTGTAGCAGTGAAAGTGCTTCTTGGGTGTATTAATTCATTATATAATCAGGGAATATTCCTAAAAGTCATTAGACCAAAGAAACCTGGTGCATAACAAAGTAAAAGAAAAATCCAATTGTTAATTCCAACTAAAATAAACCCATTGGATCAATGGAACTGACATCAACATTCACTTACCATTCATTAATGGGCCTACTTTAGTAGGGTCAAACAACTGGATTTAGGATTCCAAAGGAGAAAAGAACTATGAATGGAACACAAATTGAGTAGCTATTTACATATCTCCACCAACGAGGAGAACACTAGAAGAGGAAGACATACTTTGAATTTTTACACAGTGTGATATACACAAGTATATATGAACATACATTCACAATGAAATAATTGATAGCAAGTATTTAGGTAAAGACAGAGACATTGTAGTCCCTATCTTCCTCTGTAATGTTGGAACATCAGCAGCTACAGTGTTTTGTGGAAAGGGGTTTGCCTCCTCCATGAGAGTGGTTGAAGGGTTCTTTGGTCTAGGCAAGAAATGGAAAAGCTCCTAAGGAGGAAGAGATGGACTATTCCCAGGGTTGGTGAGTGAACACTGCTAGGTTTTAAGGAAAATGATGGAGGATGGAGTTGTTCTTGAATATAATGCACACCCTAATTTTGGTGACACAATTCAGCCAAAAACAGTGCACATTAGACCTAAGCAAATAAACTAACTTAATCCAATCTGCACAAAAAGTCATTTTGTATGCACAAATATTGTTTCAGAAACAGCCACAGCTTTCACAAAATAAGATATTTCATTCTCCCTCACAAGGATGACATAGGCAACTAATTATGTTCTTCCATCTGAGATGCCTTCAAACAGAACTATGGTAGGCATGCCAAATTGGTAGGATAATCTATGCTTATTGGGGTTTAGTTTCTTTCAGCAGCCTGTAAATCATTTTGAGGGATATTCATTTTGAAAATGAGGGATAGTTTAAACCAGGGTCCTCAAACTAAGGCCCAAGGGCCAGATAAGGCCCTCCAAGGTCATTTACCTGGCCCTTGCTCAGGGTCAACCTAAGTCTGAAATGATTTGAAAGAACACGGCAATGATCCTATCTCATCAGCAAAAAGCAGGTCCACACTTTCCATTGAAATACTAATAAGTTTATATTTGTTAAAATTGTTCTTCATTTTAATTATTGTATTTTAAGTGTTTTTGCACTACAAATAAGATATGTGCAGTGTGCATAGGAATTCATTCATGTTTTTTCAAATTATAATCCGGCCCTCCAACAGTTTGAGGGACTATGACCTGGACCTCTGTTTAAAAAGTTTGAGGACTCTGGTTTAAACAATAATTTCTAACTTTCAAGTGTTTAACAATTTTTAAAAACCACCAAAAACTTGTCTTCCCTCCACTGAATTATATTGCCTACAATGTCTCTTCCCATTCTTTCCTCCATAAAAGCATGTAACTGATTATGAATAAGCAATTTGTAGTAAAGTTATTTGTGTGTGTTTTTATAAAGATTTAATTTCTTTTATTTCCTTGTGGGTGGTGGGCATGAGTCTGTTTGCTGTTCAGCTTCTGCCTTGCCATCTTGATTACCTTTCTTGAAATCTCAAGTTCACCTTAATACTCAAAACAGATCTTTGAGTTCAAAGGTTTAATAAATTTAGGCATTTTGCACAAATTTTGGCTTGTTGGATCTTGTGGTGATTGTGGTTACAAGCCATTTTGAAATTATGGGGTGATCCTACATTGACCCTATCACAGGGCTTTCTTGGTAAGCTTCCCTTATCCCCTCTTGAGTCTGTGAAAATCTGACTTGTCCAAGGTGGCTCAGGGCCTTTCCACACATCCATATAACCCAGAATATCAAAATCCCACAATATCTGCTTTGAACTGGGTTATCTGAGCCTACACTGCCATATATTCCAGTTCAAAGTGGAAAATGTGGGATTTTATTCAGCTTTGTGGAAGGGGCCTCCGGGATTTTCCATGGCTTAGTGGGGACTCTGTTCATTCAAACTGTAACCCTACATTGGGTTGGAGTTCTGATTATCAACAATGTGCCAATTCTTGAAACAGAAGACTTTGCCTCATAATATAGAACGCATGTCCACTCAGGTTTCAGAGAAACCTGATATGATGACAAATCTAATATCTGTTTCCACTCTGACAATAAAGTTGCATATAAAGAAGAACTTTTCAAATGATTTGTTTTCTGGTGACTGGATTCTTGCAAAGAGTCACCTTCCTGATTTCATGCCATCAATGTGAAAAGTACCAAGAAAAACCTTCTGGAATTTGTTCTCTCTTTGAAGTGATATGTGCACTGAGTTTAATTGGAGTCAGTAGCTTTCAGTGACTGATAGCAATGGAAGCTGCTGAGAGAACAAATATTATAAAGCCAGATCCACAAGACATGCGATTGTTTAGGAATATATATGTCTTTGTCGGCTGCCAACAAATCTATCCCTGGTTTCAGATCTGCTTCCAAGACATATATCTCATTCTAAAAGTGAACAGTTCAACAGTATTGTTTTGAAAGAAAGAAGGAGAGATGAAATTTGCAGATTATGACATGCTACTTTAGCATTATGACTTGGTATGCTGAAAAGAAGGAAAACTATCTGTATTGTGGTTTTAACTAAACACTAATTGTTATTACATCTGTGCTACCAACTGTAGATATTTTAAATCTGTGGTGGGAATCTAGAAGCTAATAAACCACATGTTTCCCCAAAATGATCCCTCCCAGTTCTCATCCCACTGTTAAATGAAATGTGCCCTAAATGGGCAATCACATATCCAGAATCCTCCAGAGTGTTGTATTACTGTTGCTATTGTTCCTGATACTATTATATTTGTGATGTGCCTTTTCCCCAATTCATGAATCAAGATGTCTTAAAAAATTCAACCATAGCTGAAAAATTCTAAACATGCACTTGAACTAACAAAAAATTAAAACCTGTTTAAAGTCATAAATCATTAAATAATAGCAAATAGATAACATGACACATTGTGCATGACATTTGCTCCTTGAACAATTAGTCTTCCAAGGCACATCTATTTAAAAGGTAGCAAGAAGAGTCTAACCTCTCTGGAAAGGGAATCCCAGTGCCAGGGAGCAGCCACTAAGGTCTCCTGCTATGTTTTCACCAAATATACCAGTAATGGTGGTGGAAAAGAGAGGCAAGTCTCTCCAGAAAATGTCAATCCATGGACAGAGTCATATCAGAAGTAGATAATTCTCCTATAAAATGCCATACACCAGCCTTGCTTTGGGAGTGGGGGAAAAGCATTTTCTTAAAATCAGAAATTACCTTTGTGTGGGACTGGAGGAGATGGAGATGCTCCTCAGATCTTTGGAGTTATGTGTTCCTGATTTAAAATAAAATGATGTGTTTGATGGGAAAAGGGGGTTACATTTTGGGTTGTAGCAACCCATACAGGGCTGAGATAGCAAAGAAAGATAGTCAGAAGCAGCTGGTGTACAAAAAGGGTCTCAAGATGTGAAAAAAAATTGCATTTATCAAAGTAGCCCAAGAGTAGACTGAGTTAATTTGAGAAACAACATAATGTTTTTTCTCATCCTGGGATGGTATCTCTCTTCTGAAACAGATTCACTGGATGCTTCCAATTTTATTCTGCTTCATAACCTGAGGCAAAATATGACATTTACTTTCTTCCACCACTGTTTTTGTCCAACTCAGAAAGCTGTATCTTACAGGGCCTCCCTGGAGCTCCTTGGTAACAACTGATAGATACCATTCTGTATTCTCTTTTTCTCTCTCAAAAAGATAAAATCAATAAAGAGTATTATTGATAACCAAGCAGTCCAGTTCAGGAATAACTGTGCATTCTTCTAATAATGCGTATATTATTATTATTATTATTATTATTATTAACCAATTGTAAGGAGATAGGACTCTATTAAACTACACTGTTGGAGCCCTATTATTCCACTTTAACTTCCATGGTTCTGTCCTATGGAATCCTGGTATTTGCAGTTTAGGAAGGAGCATTTAGAATTCTCCTCTTAAGTCCTCTTGGGCCTCAACAGATTTCCAGTCCCAGGATTTCATAGGATGTCACCATGGCAAATCAAGTGGAATATTGTGCTGTTATAGTATAATGTTATTGATCTCACAAAGCAAGATCTTGACCGCAAAGTATCAACAAAACCAAAATGTAATACTTAAGGACAATAGAATAAAGAAGACATATCCATTTTTACAAAAAGCCCACTCACAGTTGAGATAGGCTAAGTTAGCCAAGCAGCAATTCTAAACATTAAGACATTCTTCCATTAATCATTTTTTCACAAATGAACAGGTGCTTGAAAACCCTGTAGAAGATTAAAATAAGAGATAGCACAGTTCATTAAAAGCGTTTTGCGACTGCTGTTTGCTTTGAGATCAGTATTTATGCCCTGGCGATTAGAGATGAAATCCACAGAAAGATTTCTTGTATTGGGAACCTAGACCATAACATTTGCTTCTGAGCAGATCCTAATAGAAAGGCTTATCATGGGAGATATTTATGGCTCCATCTTTCACTGTTTCTAAGGGGACTTTAAAAGCCTGTTTGTTACAGGATGCTTTTAGTCGATTCCTTTGTATTTTTTTTTTAAACTTACTCTCATGGCTATTTTAAATGTTTCATGTTTTTTTATTTCATTATGTTCTTATTTCACAAAACTCCTCAAAGAGATTTTGATTTGAAAGAGGCATAGAAATGTTTTAAAGAAATAAGGAAATGCACATAATATACACACATATTTCCCCCTTGATGATGAACAAAATCCAAAAATTCATTAAGCTTATACACAATGACTGCCTTATCATAAAGGCCGGGCAAAGCGTCCTGCTTCTCCTGGCTTCTGGGGAGGAAAAAGGGAGCAGTGAGGTGAATCTGTCACCCTGTGCACATCACATGGGGAAAGTACCACCCTCACAGGGAGGTCCCATGCTGGCTCCATTGGAGCCAGCACAACACAGGAAGCCTCCCATGTTTCCAGGAAAGCATCTGGTGATACTTTTATTCTGGTTGGGGGTAGAGCCACAGGCAACATCATCTGATGGCTGCCATGGAGTTCCATCCCCAAAAAAGGCACTAAGCAACCTAGGACACTTATTTTGTGCCTTATGATGAGGTCACATGTCTCCTTTTGCCAGAAATCCAAAATACTCCAAAAACCAAAACTTTTTGCTGCCTCTCCCACTACTGTCTTTGAGAAAAGGGGGTTAACTACACATCCAGCCCCCCACTGAGATTTCCTAAAGGATCTGCTCCTCCACTACAGACTGAAGTAAATTAAAGGAGCAAGGACTCTGGAGTCTTCTACTGGACTTATAAAAGTCCACTGTAAAAAGCAATCATCAATGGAAGAAACTGACCAAATGGATCTGGCTGTCACAGCCTTAGGAAATGTTGGAAATTATGGACAAAAAGAAAGCACAAGATTGATTGGCCAGTCAGTCAGAACTTTGTAACATTCCTTAAGCCCATTCCCTGAGTGGAGGATATTGTGTGCACAAGATCAAGATCCTCACCAAACAGTTGCTGATATTATCTGGCTGCAGCTGTTTAATACAAGAGAGGGTGAGAAGATGTAAAATGGATCTATTTAAATGAACACCAACACACCAGACAACCCATGGTTATACCACTTTTTTCCCAGAAAAGGCAAAGTTGACCCATAAGTCCCCATACATAAGTGGTTCTCAACTTATGGGTCCCCAGATGTTTTGGGCCTTCAACTCCCAGAAATCCTAACAGCTGGTAAACTTGCTAGTATTTCTGGGAGTTGTAGGTCAAAAACACCTGGGGACCTACAGGTTGAGTAACACAGTGTGCCATACACACACTTTTTCAGTTTTAAAAGGCACAGCATACATGGAATCTAATTTTAAGCACTGGCTTCCATGATCAATATTCTCAATTTTGTCTCTTTGAACTTCATAAGACAAGTGGGCGGGAAGCCAGGGAAAGCAGTGGAAAGCAGGGAAAGTGTTGGGAAGAGTAAGAACTTGCCTTATCCCAGCAAGGTCTGTTTTTTGGGATATCAAGCCATCCCATGTCTTTTCCCCATCTTCTTCCAGCTTTCCCCCACTTCCCCTCACTTTCTTGAATCAGGAGTTGGATAACAACCAACTTCTGAATATGTAATTTTCTCTCTGGCAAGACAGATTCCCACAGGTGGCCACCGGAAGTTGCCATGTGTCATGGGATGGCCTCCGTGGGACTCTGTCAGCATGCTAAAACAGAAAGAAAATGGAGGAAAACATTCATGTGATGAAGTCCTTACTTTTTTTTTTCAGGATTCATTCAAAACCACTTGAACCATTGGTGTAAAAATGGCTGGTGTCTCTTTTATATATAGCTCGCTCCAGCTAGAAAAGTGTTAACAGGTTAGCCAAGGATATCTCCATCGTGTTGCCTTCTCATATTAATGCAGCACAAGTTTCTACAAAACATAATAATCTTGTTTGCATTTTAGAAACTCAATTCACTCACAAAACAATATCTCATTTCATGTCATGAGTAGTCATTGTTTGCCTGTTTTAACTGTCAGCTAACAAATCATCTTTTAGGACACAGAGAAAAAAAATAATTAAGTGGCAAGAAATCAGCCATCTATATCAGCACAATTGAACACTATATCAATAGCAGGACATCTACTTGAAACTTCAGCTCAATAGAATTTGAATGTACATTCTTTCAGTGCCAGACACCTCATTGATTGAAGTACAAAAAATCTTTAATTACCAAGTAACAAGAACTTTCAGGTGTTCAATTACTCAGCAGATGGAGCCCATACAGTATCTGAACACAAGGGAAGCATATGGAAATTAACAAAGAAAAATGAGTACAGTTCTTTTTATGAAAAGACTACAAGACTGGATGAGTGCAGCTCATCCCTATGCCAACAGACGATCCAAGAGACAAGATGTTGCATAGCATGCCCCTTGCTGCTTGAGCAAAAGAAAGCAGAGTATTGCAATCTACATTCTGGAGCAGGGAAGATCTTGCATGGGCCTCCCCACTCTTTTAAGATCAGTGACTGTGTTTTGGATAAGTATATGTATATGCATACATGTATGTATTTACACAAACATTTAGAATGTGGAAGTGGAATAATCACTCTCAGTTTTATTTGTTTTGCAGACAGTGAAGGCACCATTTTCCTATCATATACACCTGAACCAGAACATTCATGCAGATATAAGCTGGCAGGACTGATCCATGACAATTTCTTGTCTTCGACTGGAAGTCCGCTCTACTAGACCATCACCTATACTATAAACCACAGTGACCACAGCTTATAAAGTTGTTTTATCACATCAGAAAAAAAAAACTCTACAGCACACCTCCCCATTTCTGGAAGTAAATATCAATGAAATACTTAACTACATACTGCCCTTTGATGACACCCCAAATCTGCTTTATTCTGTCTAATGACATGGCCAATAGTGCAATCTCTACACCTTTTTAGAAAACAAAGGTGCAAAGGTCTTTTCAGTCCGTGTAGCCTGCACGCAGGGGTGGCTCATCCATTATGCGAAGTAAGCGGTCGCAGAACACTTTTTTTTTTTGCCAGGGGCGCAGAGGCACCTCTGTAAATGCCCCTTGACTGCCACTTGAAGAGTGCCCCTCAAAAAAAAAGGAAGCTGAGGCTTCCCCCCCCCCCCCGACTCCTAGGTGACTTTTGGTGCACATGCCGGGGTCTTCAGGCACGCCTCCATACCCAAAGCGGGCCAGGCAAGGGAGCAAATGCGGCAAGTGTAGTTACTGGGATGTATAGTTCACCTACAATCAAAGAGCATTCTAAACTCCACCAATGATGGAATTGAACCAAATATGGCACACAGAACTCCCACAACAAACAGAAAATATATATCAATGATTGGTGGGGGGGGGCAAAATACTGTTTGCTTACCATTGAAAATTACCTAGGGCCATCTCTGCCTGCACGTGCACTTGAACAACTCTCAGGAGAAAAGTGAGCCCAACCCAATTGCTCCTTCTCCTATATGTTCCTAACACCAGTCCTTTGGAGCTAAATATCTATGTCAGTGAATCTGTTTTATTTGTACAGCTTCTCCATACATCTTGGAACAAATATTTGTTTGCATTGTGGCCCAAAATCTCCCAGCTGGGGAGAATATTGGGAACTGTGAACCTTAAAGTAAGTTTTTCGAGTTAGGGTTTCTCATGGATTGCAAGATACTACATGAGAGCCTATATGAGTAGGTCCATTTCTGATTTCAGAGTGACCTCCACCAACATGTGCAAGATGAAAAAGCAACAATGAAGATACAACCGACAAGGCAAGCTAATCACTATTCTCCACTTTCTTGAAACAGAGAGAGGCAAAATAGCAACTAACTTCATAATGAATTACAATGAGAAAACTCACACTTCCTGAAAACAGTCTTTTATAGAGAGAGGACATATAGAGAAAGGATATCAGTAAAAACAGAGAAGCAGTCATACTAGCTGAAAGTGGGGAATTAAATATTCAAATTAAATATTCAAATGTCCCAGTAGCAAACGCAGTATGTCTATATTCGGTTGTTACTAGTTTGCTTACCATGTCTTTCTAAGAATATGGGCATAGCATGTTTTCAAGTCATTTCCAGCAGTCTTGGCCACACACCCCCTTATTGCATTAGTTAGACTGAGTTGCTTCATCCTTCATTTTGTAGTCTACATATTCTCTCTCTCCCTCTTCCTCCCTGCCTTTCTCTTTCTCCATGTTATAGAGCAGTGGTTCCCAAACTTTGGTCCTTCAGTTGTTTTGGATTTCAATCCCCAGAAATCCAAGCCAGCTTACCAATTTAACAGCTGTTGGAAACTGTGAGAGATGAAGTTCAAAACACCTGCAGGACCAAAGATTGGGAACCACTGTTATAGAGCATCTCAGAATAAGATGTTATCAAACCTTTAGTATTTGTAAGTACAATACAACCTCCGTATCAATGGAACCAGTACTCCTGATTTCAAAAATTATCCACATCCAATAACATATGTAATCTCTAGGCATTTTCTAGGTCCTCTAAAATAACTCTATGGTATTCTTGATGCAAAGTCCATCATTTCAATAGTGTTCACTACTGTCTGTAGTTTCAGGTATTCATGCAAAGTCCTGGAACTTATTCCTTATGGATAGTGGTGACACACTGTAAATCTATGTCTAAAGGCAATATCACATTAGTGTTCTAAAGAGTTCTAAAGTCCCAGGTTGTTCTAACTGATAAATTGGTAAATGATGACCTCTGAGACAACCAACTACTTTGTAGGGGTCATGCTACAAACAAGGTAAAACAGAAAACATGCAAAGGAAAGGAGCCACTCAGGAAGACTGCTTAGTGTTTCAGTTCTTTGATGTAAAGGAAGGAAGGATGTATTTTCCATCCCATCCTTCTATTACAGACATAGATTTACTGTGTCATACATCCCATCTCGTAATCTAAAATCATCCGGGGAGGCCCTGCTCTCACTCCCATCAATTGGGCAAATGCGTCTGCCGGGGATGAGAGACAGGGCCTTCTCGGCGGTGGCCCCTCGCCTATGGAACACACTCCCAAATGAGGTAAGATCTGCTCCCTCCCTCCTGGCTTTCAGAAAGAAATTAAAATCATGGCTTTGGGACCAGGCCTTCGGACAGTAGATGTTTGTAGAGTTTAAAGGACATGGACTAGAATGACAATACTAGTGTATTGAATATAGGAACATGGAACAACGGATTATGAGATTGGATCTTGATTCTACCTATGAGACACTAATGAGATGTTATAGTTATGTTTAACTGATTGTTTATTATATCATTGTTTTAACTGTTTTTTAACTCTTTTTATGATGTTGAGCATTGAATTTTGCTATTGTTAACCACTTTGAGTCATCCAAGGGCTGAGAAAAGCGGTATATAAATGAAGTAAATAATAATAATAATAATAATAATAATAATAATAATAATAATAATTTAAAAAAATAGGTGATATCACATTAGCGTTCTAAAGTGGGTGCTCCTACTTTGCTATTGTGCCACTGCCTCCTGAAGAATTCTGGGAAATGTAACTTAGGGAAGCTGAGAACCTCTCTAACTGAGGATTCCAAAAGCCCTGCCCTAGACTACATTTCCCATAATTCTGAAGGAGAAGGCCCCACAATAGCAAACTGGATGCCACTGCTTTAGAATGCTAATGTGATATAATTTTTTGCAAAAAGACTAAGCCTGCTTTATTTCTCTGGCTGAGTGTCAGCTGCATTAAAGATCACTCTGACCAAAAGGTCATGAGTTCGAAGCTAGCCCGGGTTGGAGTGGGTTTCCAACCAATTGTGTGTAGCCTGTTGTCGACCTTTGCAACCCGAAAGACAGTTGCATCTGTCAAGTAGGAAAATTAGATACCACATGAAAGTGTGGGGAGGCTAAATTAACTAATTTATGAGGCCATAAAGAAGACTCCAGCAAAGCATTCCAGCGGGGAAGCATGCGGGGAATGCGAAAGTACATCATCAGCATCGCAGATGGACGATGAAAGCGACAGCTTTCCTGGCGGCCAGAAAAAGTTAAATAGCCTCTGTGTATGTCTGTATATGTTTGTATGTCATAAATTGGCATTGAATGTTTGCCTTATATGTGTACACTGTAATCCGCCCTGAGTCCCCTGCGGAGTGAGAAGGGCGGAATATAAAAGCTGTAAATAAATAAATAAATAAATAAATAAATACTACATCTTGTGGGGAGGGTGAAGGAAGTGGGACTGTTGTTACTCATATTTTGTTTGCAAATATTAATTACTTTGCTTGTGAGACACAGCAGTTCCCCAACAGATCATTTTCTCCACCCCATTCTCTATATCCACCAAAAAGTTGTTTTTAAGTGTTAGATAATCCTCTTGGCAGCACAAGAAATAGCACAACAGTGGCTGGCCTGGAAGACCTTGCATAACAGAACCCCACCAACAGTATGGGGTTAAGTAGTTGTTTTTATCAGCTTTGAAAGCAAGAATGTGGGAAGCTGACAGATCTCTAGCATCCGGATTGTGCACAAGAGAAATGTCACACTCAACAAAGAAATGGGCTGGTTTTTCTACTTCGAATGATAACTAGTTACTTTATAATCTCCTATTAGCTTTCACTTTGTGCTAGGAAGAAGACAACAGTTTCTGCATACCTTTCACTTTTTAATCATATTCATCTTTGCAGATACAGTTAACAAGATTGCAACTTTAACACAATTTTTTCCTACCACAAAATAATGTTAAAGGATTGCAATTAGTGCCTTTTAATACAAAGTTTCATTTGTAAAACAGGATTTTAAGTAATAAGCCATCTGTTGTTCTCATTTCTAATGGCTGAAACTTATTATGTATTTTTAATGGTGATACTAATTTAGTTCACACTTCATCATAGGGAAATAAATAGGCATAGGATTATTGTTAGTTTCCATCACCATCTCATGCATTAAATGGCTACCATTTAGCATCTCTAGCAATAATAACCATAACAGTTCAGCATACAAAATTTTGTGTCTCAATAATTTTGAGAAATCTTATCTATATACCATTATATAATAGCTTTGCAGTGCTACAATCTTGCAAGGGGGGGGGGGGATGAAAAGCCAAACCACTGCAAAATCTTTGTTTTAAAAGGAGGCGTGCAAACCCCTTCTGAACAAATTCTGTCAAGAAACCTTCATAATAGGATCACTTTAGGATCTCCTTAAATCAGCTTATGGTGACCTTGAAGGCACACAGCAACAGTGCTATTTAAGATCACACACTCATAGAGTTGGGAGAGACCATGAGAACCATCCACTCCAATCCCTGTCATGTAGGAATATACAACTACAGCAGTGCCATAAGATGGCCAACCAGCCTCTGTACAAAAGCTCCAAAATAGAAAAGTCCATCACATCTCGATGTGGGAAGTTGATCCTATTGTTTGAACCAACCTTTATTTATTTTATTTGCAGACATTCAGAATAAATGCCAATATGTGTTAATAGGCACTTTTCACAGTAGGTTATCTATTTGCTTTTATCAATTACTTGAGACATGCCGCATTATCACACCACTGGAAAAATTATACTGTTTAGCCGGTATTGCCCCACCTGACACCCTCCAGGAAGTAGCAGCTAATAACGAATAGACCAAGGCAATGACATCTCCGGTCCATCCTCTGTTTGCATATCAACCAGCACACCAATGCCTTAAATCAAGAAATAGGTTTCTAAGGTCTACAGAGATACTTTCAGAAACATCTCAGCAAGCGTGAGTCCAAAAGTGGCAGGCTAAAACCAGGAACCTCAAGCCATGGCTGATACTGAATGAGAGACTGCCATAGGACACACAAAAGACTGGGCAACTTGGGAGGCACTGAACAGACTGTGCTCTGGCACCACAAGATGCAGAGCCAACCTTAAGAAATGGGACCACCAAGTAGAATCCATGACAGGTGAGTGTGGAGAAGAGCAAACCACAAACCACCTATTACAATGCAGTCTGAATCCTGCCACATGCACAAGAGAGGACCTCCTTATAGCAACTCCAGAGGCACTCCAAGTGGCCAGCTACTGGTCAAAGGACATTTAATATAATGCCAAGTTTTTTAACTTTGTGCTTTTAAAATATATTACAACTGTACCCTTGGTTCACTTCTGATGTGATAAATAAATACTGACTTAATGGTAGTCATATACATTGAGAAGGGGTTCATGCCTAGGAATGTTGCGTGAATGAACTTGCATTTTTTAAATTGCTGTTTTAACAATTTATGTTTTATTGCTGGTTTTAATTGTAATTGTTATTTTTGGAATTTGTTGTTGAGACTCAAACTGCTGCTGGTTGTGAGGCCATCCTGAATCCCCTTTGGGGTGAAAAGGGCAAGGTACAAGTATGGGAAATAAATAAACTATTGACAATATAGTACATCAATCTTCCACGTCTTATCATTTAGACGGTAATAGTTGGAGTGTCAATCAGGATCAGACATCTTCCACCTCTCCCATGTTATACTCCTAATCAAAACACCCCCTATGAACAACTAAAAACCACTGTAGATAAGGCAAAATGCAGAGACAGGAAAAGTTCTGCATCTATCTCACTTTTCCTCTAATTTCCTGTCTCCACCTATGCATTTTTCCCAAGCAGTGAGTGGAAAACAGAAACACATTTGTGGAGAAAGACATGGGAAGAGAAATAGCAGTTGGGGTGGGGTTAAATACACATAGAGAACACACTACTAGAAATTGTGCCTTTCCCCAACCAAGCTTTCCACAAAGACATAAACTCAGCTTACAGCTTCCCAAGGGCTTTGTGTGTTATCTACATAAATAAAGAAGTGCTGCATTTCCAGTGATACAGCTCCCCCTCTCTTCCCTTCAATTCCTGAACCTGAGCAGAAGGAAAGGAAGAAGGATTCAGTGCATGCCTTATATGGTTCCACGTTTAGAAAAAATAGCATTTCTGTTTTTTGACATTTAGCAATCAGAAACATTTCGTTGTTCTGCTAAGAGGTTTCTCAACACTTTACTCCACACACCATCTCCAAGCCCAAGGGGGCATTTGGGAAACAGGTTGCAAAGAGCCAGTAACCTTTTCCTTTCCATGGTAACAATTAGTAACCTTCTCATCTTGCTGACTTTTTCCTCCTTCCCCCTGCCACATTACTATGGATCTCATCAGATTAAGGCTGGGATTCACCATGCATTGTGGCTAATCTGGCAAGACCCAGAAGAGAAAAACTGATTTGTTTTTGTTTGTTTTTTTGTCGTGTCAGGAGCGACCTGAGAAACTGCAAGTCGCTTCTGGTGTGAGAGAATTGGCCATCTGCAAGGACGTTGCCCAGGGGATGCCTGGATGATTTGATGTTTTTATCATCCTTGTGGGAGGCTTCTCTCGTGTCCCCGCATGAGGAGCTGGAGCTGATAGAGGGAGCTCATCTGCCTCTCCCCAGATTTGAACCTGTGACCTGTCGGTCTTCAGTCCTGCCGGCACAGGGGTTAAACCCACTGCGCCACTGGGGGCTCCTTAAGAAAACTGTTGCCCCACACCATTCGTTGCCCGCCTTCCCCCTCATCTCATCTCATTGAGGGAAGTGTCACCACTCGGCTTTCCCCTGTGGTTTCCTGTGGCACTTGGGAAGCCTCCCGTGTTGCTGCCACTGCCTCCTGCAACACTTCCACTTCAGTTGAGGCATGGAGCCCCACCAGAAGTAGATCAACATAGTGTGATGGAAACCAGCAGGCTCCATGCCACAAGTGAAGTGGAAGTGTCATAAGTAAAGGTAAAGTTTTCCCCTGACATTAAGTTCAGTCGTGTCCGACTCTGGGGTGTGTTTTGCACACTTCCATTTCTAAGCCAAAGAGCCACCGTTGTCCATAGACACCTCCAAGGTCATGTGGCCAGCATGACTGCATGGAGTGCCGTTACCTTCCCACTGGGGTGGTACCTATTGATCTACTCACATTTGCATGTTTTCAAACTTCTAGTTTGGTAGCTGAGGCTGACAGCGGAAGCTCATGCCACTCCCCGGATTCAAACCTGTGACCTTTCAGTCAACAAGCTCAGAAGCACAGCGCTTTAACCCACTGCACCACCAGGGGCTCCAATGTGTCATACAAGTATCATACAAGTAGCAGTTTTGCCCATCTGATGAGGTTGCATGTCAGCCTCCAGCAATGTAGGTACAGTTCTGGCAGAACCAAACTGGATCTTAGCTGTAATATCCAATATATTTAAATATATAACACTAGACAGATATGACGCTGCATAATGTCAAGACACAACAAGCATTGACCATAAAAACTGTATTTCTGGTGGTCCTCATTTCTATCCCAACCCAGTCACTTTTTCTTGGGAGAATGTTATACTAGGTGACAACTGCCTGCTTCATTTGCACCCTAAGGATGGAAATTCAGTAGAAGCGACAGAGATATCTCCTCTGTTGTGACAGATAAAATGTGAAGAACACTTCAGGGGCTTGGAAATGCTATAAACAATGCAGCTTCTAATATTGAAGGAGATCGGTAGTTGGAGATGCATCGACTTGATGTGTTTTCCCTCTATTACCTTGACTTCTACAATCAGCAGACCATCTCTGAAAGATCCTTCATTCTGTCAATACACAGTGAATAAAAATCAGGAGAACTAAGAACCATAAATGTACCAAGACTGCCTAGCCGAAGAAGACTACATCTTGAGGATTTTATATTGCTGAATTTCAAAGCAGAGACACTTGTGTTTCATTATAGCCTTCTGGGTGTTTTGCTTGCTTCTCGAAATGACTGTTAGTGGGACCGGAAAAAAGTTTTATTAAAAATATTTGGATGTTATTGCAAAATAAAAAACACTGAACAAAAATGAAACAATTCTTAGATAGGATAAGGCAGTAACAGATGCAACCAGCATGTATAAAAACAAATCCAAAAGGCAACCAAAGAGCTGTGCAATTCAAGCTCTAGGCTAAAAACTTTACATTTTAATTACTGACCCCAATATGAATTCTAGTTTATCACAAGATATTAAAATGTTCTGCTCCAGAGCAAGCCTTTTTATTTTGAAAACAAAATATCTTGCTCCTAAATACCTTGATCCACACCCTGCACATGAAGTGAGAGCAAACAAAAACTACTTGTAGTATTTCTATAGACCCATATTAAAATTATCTCTGTTGAAGTAAGTATCCCCCTCCCACATTACCAGATTGTCACTTATGCCAACCTACTGAGAATCACAGTATTTTATTGCAGCTTTTCCACATCACACACATGGGTCAATTTTTGTCCCAATATTTTCCATTACGGGAAGTATCCCGATGGCAATAAAAAGTAAAAATCCATAGACCTACATTGTTGATGTACTCCTGTATGCTTTCTGCAATGAAGGATGAGTTTGGAAGACAGAGAAGGAAACCATGGCAACAGAAACCCATGTAGGAAAAATAGAAATAAGAGAACGATGTTTAAGTATGGCCCCATGTAAAATAGATTTGATCACTTAAAAGTGAAACAAGTGAATTAGATTGCTTCTTTTAGTATCACCATTTAACACAGTTTCTTTCCTTTCATCATTTTCATTTATGCTTTAACATCCAACCATTTAAGAAATTGCAGCTTGACTTCCTATAATGTTTCTAAGAGTAAATCAAATTGTTTGTCTCAACTGGAGGAGACTAGCTAAATCAATGGAACTCATATAAATGCTGATTTACCATGTTCCACTGATTCATTAGGTCTGCTTTAGTTAGAACTAACAAATGGATTTAAGACAAGCTTGTATGAACATTTTAACTCATTCAAATACATTTTCCAGACTCCATATCATTAGTAAAGTAGCTACCTCAGTTATCTAGTTTGAGGTGTCATGGAAAGGCAGAAACCTATTAGTTATTCCATTTCTTTTAATTGTATTTATATTCAGGGGATTTTTTTTTTGTGGATTACTCTGTTTGAGGTGCCAAGGCAGCTTAGCTGGCCTTGTATTATATTACCTTGACAAGAGAACATCATGTGCTCTTTGCTTCAGACAGCAAAATGTCTTGGGTCAGCACTTCTCCCAGTTCTTCCTATGTGAATTTCATTAATTTACTTTATTTTTATCCAACCTTCCTCCTGATAATAGAGACTCAAGTGAATGCAGTTTGGCACCACTTCCACTGACATGGCTCAATGCTATAGAATTATGGGTGTTGTAGTTTGAGAAGGCACCAGCACTATTTGGCAGAGAAAGCTAAAGACCATGTAAACGTAACCATCATGACTCCATAGCATTGAGTGATGTCAATGAAAGTGATGCCAAGCTGCATTCCATAACCAGCGTCATTGCATTATTAGTCATTTGTAAATTGCGTCTTGATATTGTCCTCCTAAACCAAAGCCTCTTCTTCCATAAGAAGAATGTATTATGCAGTATGTCCCATACTGGGCCAGGCTTTAGTACATCAGGTTAATCACCAAGCTGCTATAAATCTTGCCAACCAGAAGGTTGATAGTTTGAAACCCAAGGTCAGTGTGAGCTCCTGACCTTAGCCCAGCTTCTGCCAACCTAGCAGTTAGAAAACAAATATGAGTAGATAAATAGGAACCGCGGGAAATTGATATCACTGCTGTGTAGCGGAAAGTTAATGGAAGCAAACGAGCAGTGCCAGCGATCAGGAGATCAGCGACTAGTGTTGTGGTGAATGTTAGAGATGAACGTCCTCATTCCATTTCCCTCCAAGTGCGAAGTTCATTCTGTAATACGCTACCTAATTGCTAAGGGCATGAACGCCACTGTGATTCATAGCAACATCATTTCCGTTTATGAAGAGGACATAATGTCAAGACAGCATGTGACAAAATGGGTATGGAATATACTGTGAGACCATGAAGAAACTTTGGAGAGCCATCCAAAACAAATGCCATGGGATGCTGGTGGCAGGAGTCTGTCTCCTTCGTGACAATGCACATCCGCACACTTCTCATGCAACACAAGAATTGTTATTTGGTTGGGATATTTTAAGCCACACCCAGTGACTATCATTTGTTCACTAAATTGAAGGAACACCTGGGTGGAAAACACTTTTTTGATGACAAGCCGACTGAAAAAACTTCTATGACGCAAGCATCAAAAACTCGTCCCACGGATGACAAAATGTATTGAACTGTATGGTGATTAGGAATGTAATACCTATGCTACAACTCATGTAAGTTTTATTAAAATATATTCATTCTTTGTATTTTTTTAAAAAATCTTGTAACCTTACTTTCTGGATAACCCTTGTATATACCTCTATCTGTCTCTCTTATCATTGTATAATTGGTATTGAAATTTTCCCGTATATGTGTTCTGTGATCCACCCCGAGTCCTCTTCGGGGTGATATAGGCGTGATATAAATAAAAGTAAATAAATAAATAACAATTGTCAGAGTATAGCTATGTAGACAATGAAATTCATTGGCCTCACATGACAGAAATTATATTTGAATGAGACCATCCTCTTCATGAATTCATCTTATGTACCCCATTCTCCCATCATCTTCATGAAAGAAAAAAAAACTGTAGTTTTCTTCTTATGATACCATTTCCCTTTAATGTGTTCACCTGATTCCATGTAAAACTAAAGCTGTAATCCACTAACTAGGCTCATCTTTCTCCACTTACTAAACTACTCTTTTTGGGGTTAAGCAAATTCAGACTGGCAATTGATTTAATATGAGTCAGTATCTTCCACTGTACTTAGGGCAGCAGGCTTAATTAGGACATGGAGAACAAGCCATTTGGCAAGCATTGCTCTGTTCACAAACATTTTATTACCAGTTCCCACCCAACCCTCTAATCCAGTGGTTCTCGACCTGGGGTCACCAGATGTTTTTGACCTTCAACTCCCAGACATCCTAACAGCTGGTAAAGTGGCTGGGATTTCTGGGAGTTGTAGGCCAAAAACATCTGGGGACCCCAGGTTGAGAACCACTGCTCTAATCTTTGCCATTGATGAGTCAATCTTAGTCTGTCAAATGGTAGACCTGCCTTCTATTCCAGAATACCTAGTCTGTTGCCTTGGACTATAACAAGTCAAGTGTATGAGAATCAATTCTGTTTTCCTTTCAAATTGCCTTCCCCCCCCCCCCTTTTATTGTCAGGAAGATCTGGGAGATGAGGAGGGAAAACATTTGGATTCATAATTCGGAATCCTGAGTTCAGTTTCTGTTTTGAGAAGAATCTTCCCAAAAACAGAATGGGGGGGGGGGGGCATATGAAAACAGAACAAAAACAAATGGATTCTGTGCCATTTTGCAGAGCCCTATTTAGTCAATGGCAAGTTTAGGGTCCAAAATACAGATATGACCTGTAGATAAATCAAGGATCATTCCACAGAGAGAGGAAAATACCAATGTCATCTCAGGATCAGCCACTCCTGGTTGCCACCACCATTTCACCAACCAGGCATTCAAAAAGGCCAGAAGGGGTACTGCAGAGAAGAGAGTAAAGGGAATTAGTTTCTGTCTTAGATTCTTTTGGGATGGATTATATTCTTGCCTTTTGACACTCTGCACAGACAATGGAATGGTTCCTTTGGGGGGGGGAGCATTTTTTTAAACTAAATTTTTTAGACTTAAACATGCATGAATATATAGGCTAATGCTTTTCACTATGGGACTGGAATCCACAGAAGCAATACCATACTGTGTAGGGTTAATGATTTTCTCAAGTAATCCTCAACTGAAAGTGCTAAAAACTTCACATTAGCAGCAACTGAAATTTAGAAGACTAGTGACCTAGTTGTTGGGTGGTTCATGTTATCAATACAATTGACAGTAATATATATCATTTGTAAGTCTCATCTCCTTCTACAAATCAATATGAGCAGCCAATTTGAACTTGTCAATTCACTAGCCTTGGTAACAACAGCTCACAAAGTTCTCTGATAATGGTGCCGCAATGTGTGTTCTTCATAACTGCCAGCGTTTGCCAAATCCATCTGGCCCCTAAAATAAGAAGCACAGGCTTGAAAATCAACGTTGCTTCTTTCTCTGTTAAAAAGGCCATAAAATAAAATGCATCTCTATTATCAGCAGAGTTCCCTATGCTGTAGTCTTCTTTTATATTCATCATGAGTTTTATATCAATATACTTATAGTGTGGCAAGGTCATTTGGAAAAAAAACTAGTTATATAGACTCAATTTCCCTGTGTCTTTTTAAAAGCCTTCCTTGATTCTTCTATTCAGAATCCGATTTTTCTACGATCAGACTTTGCTTGAAATTCTGTTTTGTAAAGTTCTGCCAGCATATTGTTTGCTTGTCAGACAGATTTAAAAACTAGACAATGCTATTAGGCATGGTTCCAAAAAGATGGATGGGTAGCTTATTCCCACCTGCTGCTTTGTAACTTGGCCTGGATGCCAGTTTGTTTCATATGAGACTGATTGTCACTAAAAAATCAACGCCATTATTTAATCACAACATTAAAACACCAACTTTTGTTGACAAATAGTTCTCCACCATTAAAAAATAAAACTTGAATTGGGGAGTGAATCAATGCTGTACACTCTAAATCAGGATGGCAGATATCTGTTTTTGCTCTGGGGTGCCAAAAGATCTATTTTCTATCAGACCATTTTGGGAGGGGGGCTTCCCAGGTTCTCCTTCCTGCCATTTTAAGCATTTAAGCTGTTTCTACTCTAGAGGAGAGGCACTCAGCTGCAGGAAGGCATGTGCTTTAAGGAGGATTCTTACCTGTTCCTACTCTAGAGGAGAGGTGCTTGGCTGCAGGCAGGCACTTGTGTGCTTTCTCTCTTGGGCCTGAATGACACACACACTCTTTCCAAGGCATTTAAGGGAGGCAAGTTCTTAAAGCTATTTCTTACTCTAGAGGAGACGAGCTTGGTTACAAGCAGGCATGCACTTTAAGGTGGCTTTTTATCTGTTTCTACCCTAGAAGAGAGGTGCTTGGCTGCAGGCAGACGCGTGTGCTTTAAGGAGGCTTCTTGTTCTAAAAGCTCTAGAGGAGAGATGCTGCAGGCAGGCGTGCACGTGCTTTTTCTTCCGGGCCTGCACCACACCACACCAGTAACCACACACTCTTTCCAAGGCATTTTAAGGAGCACCACACCAGTACCCACACACTCTTTCCAAGGCATTTTAAGGAGGCTTCCCATTTCTAGGTAAGGAAGAGTAATGACCTCCTGGAAGAGGAGAGGTAACTGGTAGTCGTTTTCAGGGACTGGGGGGTTTCATTTTGTTTGCTGAAGGATTAATTAAAAAAGGTTTAACTGTAATGCTGAAAAGCAGAGGAGGAGCCAAGATCAACTCCCGCTTGCTTTTTGTGCCCTTGCTGTTATGGGCTCCCAAAGTACCAAAGGAAATGGAAGAAACGGAGGAAATATATTCCGCACACAACTCTATTAACCAGATGCAGGATTGCACAAACTCATAAACAAAAATCCCAGTTTAGTTCATCTCAGTTTGAAGTTATTATTTTAAATATTAATATTTGTAATACGAGATTCAGCCTTCTTGTGTTGTATATTGTGTTGCCTATGTGGCCTCATTTATTTATTTATTTATTTATTTATTTATTTATTTATTTATTTACTTTGCTTATATACCGCTGTTCTCAGCCCGAGGGCAACTCACAGCGGTGTACAATATAAGGGAACTTAGAGGTATGGGTGATAAATCAATATCCCACCTGCTGCAACCAATTATAAGGGCCTTCGAGAGTTATCAAGGCAGGGGGGAAACAATCAAAGGAATCCCACCACTGCAAAACCAATTATAATAACTCAAAAGAGGCTTTTACAGGGTTTGAGGGGATGTCACAATGTGTAAAACTTTCGCTGCCACCAAAACTAAAGAAATCACGAACCCTCTAGCTATTAGTCTATTAAAAGGCTGTTTTAAAATTACCACAAGGCTTTTTTACTCCACCATTAAAAATACTGTTGATTAACAAGGGCTTTCTTTGAGGGGAAAAAACAGGAGAGGTTGATTTAAAAAGAAAGGGACTCAAAACCATAAATAGCACTTGACTCAGGCTTTAAGTTTAAAAATAATAAGAAAGAGTTTATTGATTATAAAATACAGAATAACACGAGAATGCAGGTACTGAGGCTTGATGGTTACAGATAAAAGTGCTCTTGTTTCTTATAAGCGTATTGGTTGCTTGAGAGAATGTTCCTTCTTAGTTACAGTTTCATTAAACACAGAACCCAGCTATTTTCCTCCAAAATAGCTGTAATCTCAGTCTGCCACAGCCTACTGGTCTGTGCAGACTAAAGGCAAACTGCCTATTCTAAAACAGAGACTCCTAGTCAATCTAAAGCCTTCTAATCTCTCTCACAGAGCTACACTGCTCTCTACTCTACTCAGGACTCAGCTGAACTACTTCTAAAACTGTCAAATCTCACTGTTCTCTTTCCCTCCTTCTGCCTAACTCCGCCCCTATTTCCTAAACCAATCCTAGCTGTTGCTGGGCTGGCACAGGCCTCAGCCACTCCCCCTTCTGCCCTGGAGCCTTTCCCTACTCTAAAATGGCTCCAGCAGCACTCTGCCAGGCCTTCCAAGCTAAACTACCTAGCCTGACTTTTTCCTGGCCCTGCCACCCTGGCTAGCAAGGTAAGGGATCTTTACATACAACATAAGAAGAACAAAATTCAAAACACAGTATAAAACACAGTATAAAACAATTCACAGTCCAGCATTATACAAAAACTTTACAAAAAAATACAAAAAAATTAGACCAACTCAAAATCCACATTCAGGGCCTCCTTACATTTCTGAAATAGAATACAGTCCATTCTCCACATTTGCCAGGGATAGGGCACAGGACCCCGTGAAAGTGAAAAATCATACCCTGCAACATTTCATTAATTTAAACCATTTGTGGAGACCATCAAAAATGTACCTTTCCCCATCTATGTCTATGTTGATCCCCAGGTACATATGTTTCAGATTTCAAGAGTCAAGTGGACAACTTGTCCATCATTCACTGTTCATCTTGCTCTGTCCTGGGTCAAGTTGATGATTTAGAGTAATTTTAAACATGGATATCACTTTGCCTAGGTGTTTTTATGAGATTTAGAAAAATGTCCTATTAATTGATGCTGGGTGATGGTAATAATTAATATTTCAATTTATTCCTGTTTTGTACTAGGTGGTTAGTGTATTCATTTCTATCACATAAAATATCCAATAGCTTATTTAGTGAAGATATACTCCATTGAGTTAAAGAAGGCTTGATAATGAAACCATTTGTGTATACATCATTAACCATTCAGACATTAATAGCTCTTTTGATATCATTATATATATAATGGAAAGCTGATGCTTTATAATCGTATGGAATTGATTGCTGCTAGATGTTTGCACTGCTGTTTCTACAAATCCATGGAGTATAGTATAATGCAACTCTTTGCTAAAATAATAATAAAATTACATTATCATCATCATCATCATCATCATCATCATCATCATTATTATTATTATTATTATTATTATTATTATTATTATTTAAAAAGAGCTTTATAATATATAGAAAGAACCTTACATCTGACATCATTTTTCTGGACTCTTTTGTGTTTTTGTGGTACATGCAGACATTCATGCCAGTCACATATATCCTGTCATCATCTCATGAAATAGACCTACTGACTATTTCTACAGCTAGGAAGGTTGTGTAGGAAGTGGGCAAAACCACAATGAAACCAAAGTTGACAGTCAATTCCTTTGTTGTTCAAATACTAGTTTTCTTTCTATGATGGACAACTGAATTTCTCATTTAGAAGCACAGGCTTTAAAAATTTTGAATCAGATAATAGGAGTAGATGTTTTTCACTGCTTCTTTAGTAAAAGAAATGCTTGTGCTTAGTTATAGCATCATTAGGCACGTATGAAAAGCATAAAAGGGAAAGAAACAAAAAAAGTATCCTTCTCAGAACAAAATTCTGTCAAAAACTTTTAATTGTTATTTCTCACATTCCTATTGGCAAGCCATAGAAATCTCCTCATTATTAAGACATTATTTGTGCATTAAATAATTTCTTTGGGCACTCTAGACTCAGGGCACCATTATGTCATTAAGTCATTATGTCCCGTTATGTCACTTTTTTTCTTCCTCAGTAGAAGACCATTCCACCTGCCAGCATGCATTTCCAGGAACTCAATGTTTAAACTAACACTAGCATTGGTTTGAGTTGTTTTTTTAATGGCCATAGTTTTTCCCCATGATAAGAAGAAGCATACATTAAATTGCCTGCAACATTTCTTGAGATTATAAAAAGTGCCCTATACTTCAACTCATGGTATATTTTGTACTCAGTAAAGTGTAAAACCTACACCAAAGCTATGGAATCTGCTTGCTTCCTGCTCAATATGGCATGGATCCACTGGGGCTTTTTCCAAATGTTAGAAGCACTATCCATGGTGCTTGACCTATTTTGGAGATAGAGTTGACCACTTTGGAGAGCTTCTTTAAAGCTCAGAGTAAACCCGGAGCAAATCCATAACCCCACTGGTCCAACATATCTGGAGAACAACAATGGGAAGAATCTTTCAAAAATGGTTAAAACGTGTTTCTTGATGATCAAGAAATTCTGACAAAGAAAATCCTGGACCGACAAAATTCTTAATAATTTAGGACTTCTTCTGAGAAAACAATGACATATTTTCAACACAATGAAGTGGCTTTCAAAGAGAGCTAGCATGTAACACTTTGAGCATTGGACTGTGATTTTGGAGGGTTCAAGTCACCACTCAGCTATAGAAACTGGGTAAGCCTGGACAAATTACCACTTTCAGCCTCAAAGACAAATCACCTCTGAATAAATCTAAATAAAATTTTAAAAACCTGTGCTAGGTTCACTTTAGGGTTGCCATGTGTTAATCTTCCAATGCTGGAATTTGAAGGCTTGCAACAACAAATATGGTTTCTGTGCCAAATACTATTTTTGTGCAGAAAACAGTGCTATTTTCGGCACAGAAAGTATGCAAAGGTTGTGCAACTTGTCATCAAAAATTGTATACTTGACTTTTTGGAAGATAATTGCTAAAAAGTACTCTTGATTTTTTTTGAAAATTAAATTAGTGAAGAATTACATCCCTAGTAGAAGGTGTGAGGTTAGAAAAGGCTGACTGTTTTATAGACAGATTGCTTTTCCCCATCCTGAATTGCCCATCCACTTTAAACATAATGATACAAGCAGAACTAACATCAGTGGAATGGATCTGTGATGTCCTTCTGTGTCCTACCACCAGCCTTTCAAGAAAGGCCTAGTTCAGGTGAAATGTCTTTTGAGACTCTGAGTGATATTAAAAGAGTCTGATAAGATTAACCACAGTTCTTTAACGTAACCAGGTTCAGAGAAGTGTTAAGGAGAAAATGACTTTTAAATTACAATTGAGAAGTACAGCAAAACAGCAGGCTTGTGTTACAATGCACTTGCAATGTAAATCCATTCCAAGAAATGATTGGGTCAGAGATAATCCAAAAGCTCTTAATTAAAGTCTTATTGATGTATTGCATCTACACAGATAATTAAATACAACTTCAAGTTTTGCATACAAATACATATTTATCTTGCCAAGAGACTAATTGGGGGGGAAAGCCTGATAGATCAAACACACCGGAAAGGAAGGGTCAGAAGAGTTTGCTATCTGTTTCAAGCAGGAATTAAGTGAAAAGCTTTCAACTTTTTTAATACTGATCAAATGGAAAAATTGAAGACAGTAGAATATTTATTTTCTGTTTAACCTTTGTGCCGCGATAAAATATTTAGCACCTTCACATGGTTGCCTACCATGTGCACATCAAATAGTAACAATGCCAATAAAATCAATTTCAATTCAAGCAGTAACACCACTAAATGTAGAAAATCCAGTTGGGGTAAATACTACAGTAAAATATTTGTAATTTGAAGAGGGACTTAGAACTTCACTAGTGCACTCATCTGGATTACAGTACTAGAGCTTTCTAGCAAAAAATTCTAAGGGCCTCACAAAACTGCAGATTCCAGAATTCCATATGATGAAGCTGTAATGTTTAAAACAGGATGAAAACCATCATTTCATTGGATGTAGTTTGACACCATTGTAACTGCTATGTAATCATGGGAACTTTAATTTGTAAGTCATCAGCTCTATTTGACAGAGAAGGCTAAAGACTAGATTTGCGCACATATCTGTTTTAGATGTTTTCCTTTGGCTTCTTCAGCTTCTCTGGATGCCATAATGGCAAGGGCTCAACAGCCTTGGTTTTTTCACCAGAAATGGCCCACATGGATCCCAGGTGTTGCTTCTTCCCTTGTAGCATGCTTCTTTAACCCTGTTACTCAAATCCAGGCTTCCCTGAAAGGAAGGAAGAAAAGGAGCCTAGGAAGGGTGCTTCCTTAAGCCCGTTGCTCAAACCAAACTCCCTTGAAAGGAAGAAAGAAAAGGAACCCAAGAAGGATGCTTTGCTAAACCCATTGCTCAAACCCAGACTTTCTTGAAAGGAAGAAAGGAAAGGAGCCCAGGAAGGGTGCTTCCTTAACCCTATTCCTCAAACCCACCCCCCCCCCTTGAATGGTAGGAAAAAAAGGGTTCCAGGAACAGAAAGGGGATCCCCCATAAGTTCCCCCTTTGCTGCCAATGGGCCGGATCTTCCCTGATCTTTTGGCTGAATCTCCAAAAATGGATGTTTCCATAGCCGATTTTTGGGAGGCTCCCAAAAACAAATCTGGGTACCCAATGAAATTCGGATACCAAAAACGTATCACTCTCCAGCCAAATTGCACAAACCAACTAAAGACCTTCTAAAACTGCAACTCCAATATTGTCCTGTTTTGCTCTTTTAAAAAACAACCTTAATGCAAAATTGAAAGTAAAAGAAAAATGCTTTACTCCAGCAAACAAAATAAGCAAATGCAATTGAAAAAGGAAACAAGGAAGTCTTACTACAGACACCAATGAAAGTCTTTAGCAAAGTCCCAGCAAAATCAGCAGACAAGAAGGCACAAATCATGAAGTCTTAAACACAAAGTAGGTCATGGCAGTAACAGAGTTGTTATTAGCAGCAAAAAGCTAAGTTCTCCTGCTTCTGATTTATACCCCATGCAGGAGGGCTTAGGACGTCACCCAATTAGCTCATCAATCTATTAGCAGCTAATCGTGCTGACCGGCGCCTGTTCTCTGACTCCCTCCGTCTTTCTACAAAAGTAGGCACCTGCAAAACCTCATTGACGGATTGTTCTTCCTCTCCCTTCCAAGACCTGAGCACCTCCCTGCTCCCCTTCCTCTTCTGACGATGAGGAATCCTCAACAAACATGTCCTTAGCATTAATGCCATTTGATACCACTTAATTGCCATAGTATTGAGCCATGGCAGTTAAAGGGTGACCAAACCGCATTAATTCTATAGCACTGTAGATGAACAATTGGTTACATCCTTGATCTGCTTCAAAAGGATGCCAGTGCAATCTAAGCCAAAAGTCCAGATTCAGGTCAAGAATCTGGATTCCCATCCCCTTCTATTTGCTATACCTTTTCTATTTCTTTGCATAAGTGGATAGCACTTGGAACCGTGACAGATCTGGAAGAAACATAGCAGATTGGTGTTACCATTCAGGAGGAGTATG
This sequence comes from Anolis sagrei ordinatus, assembly GCF_025583915.1. Classification (NCBI taxonomy): domain Eukaryota; kingdom Metazoa; phylum Chordata; class Lepidosauria; order Squamata; family Anolidae; genus Anolis; species Anolis sagrei. The sequence continues at coordinate 134,101,315 of NW_026847549.1, forward strand.
CTTTGCCAGATAAACAAGACTGTATCTGTTAATCTCTTTCTTTCTTGACTACATTAATCCAGGATTGCTTTCTGCATGATTATGAACAAATACATCCATAGTTCCAGAGGGAAGGAAGAATATTACTATAACTAGAAGAATGCCCTAACAAGTAAGCACTGTGCTCATTGTTTTGAACAATGAATATTTTTAAGTGGTTCCTGAAACACACGTACACATGCATGTTTTACTTACTTCACTAAACGTCAGTTTCTTCCAGATGAAAAGAGGCAGTTGTTTCAATAAATTTTAGTTTCTCAGGTCTGCTTTAACTGTGGGTTTTTTTAAAAGCAGTGGTATGGACTACTTGCAGAAAACATTCAGTCTATCATTTTCAAGTCTAATGAAAAAATACTGTATTATCTTCTATGAATCTTGACCTAAAGAAGAAGAAATAAAAATATATCTCACAAATGTATGCATACGTGCAGATCCAGAGCCATTAAAATACATTTAAGCTCATGAAAAATGAGAAATAATTCTTCTAAGCTATCTTTTTCACAAATATACGTGTATTGGCATCTCCAGTGTGAAGAGAAGAAAAAGTGACTCACCTTTATAATTTAACAACAAACAAATACAGTAAAAACCCTGTATCCATGTTGGCATATTATTGGACTTTGCAGGAATATGTGAAACTGGTGGTGGCAGGGAACCCTATTGAAATGAAGGACTTTTGGAACAAGAATACCATATATGTTCCAAAAGAAAATGCCTAGAGAGAACTTTTGTCAGCTCATGAAACAGCATATACTAATCTCATTAGGATGCTGTGTCATATTATAAATGTATACCTGCCACACTCTTCAAGGAGTTCAGAAACCAAAGCTCTGATTGTCACTGATGACAAGCAGCATAAGATCAAGAAGAAGTATTGTCAGGACAGGAAGCTTTAGTTGTTGCTTAGACTCCATTTTAACCTCCCTCAAACCACGAGTTTCCCTCTGGTCTGGTATTCACTTTGCTGTATTGTTCAATACCAAAGCACCCAAGAGTAATAATAATAATAATAATAATAATAATACTTCAGATTGGACTGATCAACTCCAGATTCTGTCTGGACTGAATGAATCAGACTAACCCTCTCCAGAATTCAGGTTTTAGATAAATTGTGTGCATACTTTTACTTCTGGCTGTTGTTGTGTCCCTTTGAGTTGTTTCCAACTTATGGCGACCACAAGGCAATCCTGTCATGGAGAATTATGGTCATGATTTTATGAAATGGAGTTTGCCATTGCAGCACTCTGAAGCTGAAAGAGTGAGACTTGCCCAAGGTCACCCAGTGAATCCATGGCTGAGTAAGGTTTCAGATGTGGTCTTCAGAGTCATTGTCCAACCGACAAACCACATCACACTGATTCTCCATAGTTCTAGTAAAATGGACCAAAAGTGCCTGACAACAGAACAGAAACATATAAATCCACACTTTGAATCTATAAATGTAACAAGTCATCCAATTCCCTATTCGATAAATATAACATAACTGCAAAATAATGCATACAAATAAATTTCAATGTCACTCACCACTTTATTACACATTTCCAGCAGGTTGGTTTTTTTCTAAAAGCTTTAAGCAATTTGGACAGACAGAATTTCTGGAGATTAAGATTGGTATTTGCAAGACAAATTTTTTGATCCTTGTCTTTATACTTAATAAGGCACTACTTGTGATCATTTGCTTTTGTAGGGAAAGAAAGCAGAAGATAGAGGTGTAATTAATCCTAATAAACCTATTTGTTGTCCTTAGAGTTATTTGTCAGCATCAGCCAATACAGCAACATTAGTAAGGCCAAGGGTAATTTGTATTGTCGGGACACTCAATAGGAGAATGGTCTGCAAAGAATACTGCTCCACTAAAGTGTGTCGAGGCGTAGGGCATTTGCATGTTAATATGAGAAAACAGACTGGCTCCATCCTCTTTGAGCTTCCAGCAGGCAAGTAGGACTGTGTAGTTCTTGACTCTTAAAATCATCTGACTTTTCTAAATGATTCAAATTATATGTTTCCAAAATGAAAACACAAGTCATTGGTAGCTGCAATTTTACATGATTCAGTTCTACCAGGTCTGCATATAAACCTATGCCATTTTCCACCCCTTGAAATGGAGAAGAACTCCCTACCTATGGCCATTCAGAAATTTGGTGTAAATTTGGTGACTTTCTGCTAAAATGCAAACTGAATGAATCACTAGAGATGTGCAATTTGGCAAAAAGGCATGCCGTTTTGGGGTCCATTGTTGGCTGACCCCTCCTTCTGTTTATCAGGAAGTTACTCGAATGTTTCCATTTTCATTCAGTAAAGATTCAGCCCATTGGCTACAATGGGAAACTTTAAAAACTCAATCCTCAGCCATTTTAAGGCCTATCTGCATAAAACCTACCTCAATTTTAGACCCCATTTACAACTGCAGGCAGACATGGGCAGACAAGCACTTTGTTCTATACAAGCAAATAAACACATTGCCCACTCAGGTAATTTTAGATTGTTTGTTAACCATTTTAAAACCTAGGGAAATCCATGACACAATGTGTATTGCATACTTGTTTATGCAATACCAAAGAAATTACACTAGTGTAATTCATGGTTACACCAGCATATGTTCAGATCTTTGTTTCATTCAATCATCTGGACACCAAAGAAGTGCAAGTTTGAAACTAAACAACATTCAGAGGTTTATTTTTTCCAGAAAACTGCTGTTGTTGGAACATATTGCATGGAAAAGAAATGAGGTATTTTTAAGATTGTAGAATCTGTCAATCAAGCATTTTTGTCACTCAAATTTTAAGGAAAGGCATCCACATCATCCACATGCATCTCATAGTTGTGTTTAAGTGCTGACTGCTTTCAAGGCAAATAACCAAAGTTAACCATTCAGAATTGCAGAAATATAGGAAGGCTATCTATTTATTTCAAACTCAGTAACAAGACTTCTATTTTCAAGATCTAAATAATGTAACTGAGATAACATCCAGTTTTTCAGCACTTAACATGCTTCCCAATGCTAACAAAAAGCCATTCCATTGATCATCATATGAAGGAATCTGAAATTGTGATATACCCTCTTAGTTTCCTCTCTATAGACATGGTTAATCAGAAGCAAATGGCCATGGTGTCAGAAGATACGTCTTTCCGCTAGCACCAGAAAGAAAAGTATAGCAAGTAAACTGAAGCTAACCTGACAATGGGATTACGTTTTCTACCACACCTGAATAGAGAAAAGTGGTCTAGGGACCTCAAGATGCTTTGAATGTGATTTTCCTGCTTCTTGGCAGTAGGTTGGACTGGATGGCCCATGAGGTCTCTTCCAACTCTATGATTCTATGATTCTAACAACAAGATAGAAGAAAGACCGAAAGGATCAGGAAGAACAATTCAAAGGGAGTATCCCTGCTATCTCGGTAACTATTTCATAGTTTACAATAATATCACCAGCCTGTTATTTGCTACCAGGTTCAATTCACTTCATGATGAGGCCTGTAAAAGAGACTTTCAAGAGCTCCTGTCCTGCTCAGACCCTTAAAAACCAGGGATGTGGCCTCCTTGGTTGACCCACTCTACCTGTTACGTGATCTTCTGCTTTTCCTAGTGCCTTCCCATGCTATGGAGATATTTTAAACAAAACAATATTTTTAATGGGAGGCTAAACCGAGGACCTTATGCATAGAGCCTGTGCCCTGCCACTGAGTTCTGTGTTACTTCTCTGAAAATCAGAACTTTAAATGCAGCCAAATCTAAAATTATCTTTTTTGCAAGGAAATGGAAATGTTTGGGCCAGTTATCTATAACAAATAAAAGGGTATTTAGGTTCAGTCCTTTCTAGTTAAAAGGAAACTTATAATATGAAGAAGTAGAGCTCCCCGCTCCAGTGTCTTTCACCTTAAGTAGAGCAGGCTCTGTGGTTTGCTTAATTGTACTAAAGAACGTGAGACAAATGTTCTCAGAATCAATGTAACAGATTGACTGCCTTCTCATCAAGAGCTGGTGTGAGCCTTGCATCAATTTGCACGTAATAGTCTTGCAATGTCCATTTCAGCAAATAGGGTTTCTTAATGAACCTTTGTTTCACAGCCAACAAATGCTTTTAAGTCAGTCTCAGAGCATCTGCAATAGTTTTATATAGCCTGCATATAACCTGGCCGTCCATCTAGCGTAGCTCGCTGCAGGAACTGCTAAATAGAAGGGTTGCTTGTTCTCAGAGATTACTTTTAGCGGTTCTAGCTTCCATCAAGCAAGGTCTTTCGGCATGCAGGGATAATGTGGAAATTCGTTTCCAAGAAAAAGGCCTCTCCCGTTGAGTGCTCAGTTTATTCGGATCTTGCAATTTTCTTTAATGATTCTGGAAAACAACTAAAAACAATAATCATTTTTCCACCACAGGTTTGTGGGTTTATTTTTATTTGCTTTGGTTCTTTTTTACTCAAAGAAAAGTTCACACTCTAAATTACAGATAGTATATATTGGTATTTTTATTCTATACAGATTTATAGGCACGTTAGTTTCCTTGGAAGACTGGAGAGAGGAAAGAGGATTTATTTTCTTTACCAGAATGGTTGTTGTTGGGGTGAAAACAGAAGTGAAAGAAACCTTTAGGGAGAAAACAGCTCATTGAGCAATTGCTTCAGGCAGAGTTTTAAGTACAATCAATTCCAAGTATAATACCCCATGCCATTTTCATGAAAACGTAAGTGTGCAGATCCTATTTGTTTACATTACAAACTGCTTTCTATGTTTTGTGGCTAATGGAGTGATTGTTCCCCACATTGTGACTTTCCTGAACTTTTCGTTTGCAAAAGGTATCTGTTCTGAAAACCAATAAAGGCAAGAAAGGGCAAATCAGACTGAATACTTGTCCCCATGACATTGTTCCCTCAACTGGAACTTTTTCCTGTTTTTGGTTTGTTTTTCATTGTACTTGTTTCCAGTATCATGAGAAGCTAAAAAAATCAAAACAGATTGCAGGTACATTCATGCATGCAAGCTTATGGTTAGAAATTATAACACATTATTTATTTGGAAATTAATATCATCTAATTTCTTTGACCAAGTGGATGGTTTTGATGTGAAAGTGGTTATTGGCAATACAACACCTACAAAACAACTCTTCCTACCTTCTTAATAACCCAATACTTATTCTCTGATTGAGTTTTTTTTATCTCAGTTGTTCTTCATAGTTAGAACCTCCTATCTAATGAATCTACAATTAATGCCAAGTGTATCGTCTATTGTACTGGACTTCCTTTACAACAAGATCTAATATTTCTGAGGTTATTCTATTGAAGATCCCATTTGTATCTTCCCAGCAGTGTCAGACATAATGGACACTGCTTCATTCCTAAGCCATAACCACAAAATTGGCAGAAGATATGCATGTGACTTTTGGGAGTCATTTCTGCTTGTTCTAATCTACTTTTATACTACTAGCACCACATGATCAGGGGAAATGATGTGATTATTTCCCATGGCCTCAAGTCAGTTTTCAGCCTTGTCTTTGGCAGACTCATTGTATTAATTGCTTAACAGTAAGTCAACACTTGTATAAATTGTATTAATTTGGTAGGTCTAGTCTTACTGAGACTAGCATTTGGAGTAGGCCCACTCAAGCAAAGCTGCTTTCGAAAATCTCTGTGTGATGCTGTTTGTTCAAGCAATAATCATAATAATAATAATAACAACAACAACAACAACAACAACACTTTATTTATAATCCACCCTCTCTCCCCGAAGGCACTTGCATGATAGAAAACTAGTTTTCAAATGTGTTTTGAGCATGTTGAACTTATCACACATGCAGAGATGTCAATCCTCCCAATTCATGCTGTCCCTATTTGTTTTTTAAATATAGGAACTATTCAACTTTGGTAGTTTGAAGCTGTGCACCCCTTGAATTCGAGTATTTTCAGTTCTGAAGCTCCAATCATATGCATCTTTAAAAAATAAAATATTAGCACTTGGAAATGTTAAAACTTTTGATAAGGTGTATTTTAAAGTTGTTTAACTTTTCTAACAAGGCAAAAGCATACATGAGTGGGAGGTTTTGAAAAATGCTGTTACCTTGAAATAAAACATTTAATTAAGAGGGGAAACATCTTGTTGCAGATAAGGACCCTCACTTAGTTTAATTTTTGGTTAAAAAAGGAAGCGGTTGAGATGATCAGGACTATTTGGCAGTGGAATATGCTGCCTCCGAGTGTAATGGAGTCTCCTTCTCTGGAGATTTTCAAGCAGGGGCTGGATGGCCACCTGTCGGGAGTACTTTGATTGTATATTACTTCATGACAGAGGGTTGGACTGAATGGTCCCTGCAGTCTCTTCCAACTCTATGATTTTAGGGGGAAGAAAGTGTTAAGTTTTTATTTTGTGGCCAGGAAGGACAGCTTACAATGGACATCACATCTCTCTGAAACAATGACTAAGGTGCATTTTTCTCACTGAACAGTAAAATGTGATTTGTAAAGCTGAGTAAAGGCAGATTCAGAAACCAAAAGATGAGTTCAGAAGCCAAAATAGACTTCAGAAGTCAAAAGATATTTTCATTAAATACAAGTCTGAGACGACTTGAAGCTTGATTTGAGATGAGGCAGAAATAAAAGAAGAGCCCAAAAGGATAAACAGTGAGGTTATGCTTTCAGTTTAGGGCAGGGGATAGTGCATAATAGGGGCAACACTGTAGATGGAACAAACAGAAATGGGATAGATGGTCACTCTCCAAAGGCACATTGGAAAAACCAAGTTTTCAGATCTTTCTTAAAGGCTACTACAATAAACAAACAAAATTAAAATCAGTTAACGCACATTATTAAAACCCTGTAAAAAGCATTGAAAGCATAAAACACAAGTAACTTCCTATTAGCTCATTTTCCAAAGACATTGTCAAGCCGTTCCATGCTCATTCTTTCCTGGGTTCCATATTCATCCATTACACTGCATTTTCAAAGGCTTGTTCAAAAAGCCAGGTTTTTATTTTATTTTTTCATGGTGGTGTCGTACAGTGATAAATACACAAGATGGGAGCTAATTTAGATGACTCACTCCAGGGTACAAATACCACCCTGGGGTAGTTTTCGGGAATTTAATTTCAGATCCAAAAGCAATGGTACACATCCTAAATTGTAATTAATCCCATTTTTGATGAATTTGCTTCTTCATTCTGTGTATATGTATGCAGTTTCAAACAGAGTAAATGGGATGTTCATCACAGGATGATAAGTCCCAAGCCTAACAAGTCATGACAATGTCTCCTTAATCAATTACCCATAAAAGCCAGACTAAAGTAAAACAAAGCTTCAGTTTAGCAGAAGTGAATAACTGATGGATGATACCATAAGTGTTGGCTACATCATAAACTCTGTCCACTCTATATTCATTAATGTGCAATTTGGCCTGGAGAAGTGACTGTGAATCACTTGATAGATGAGGAAAGTTTCCTTGAAGAATATGTTCGTATCTAGAAAATAATTGTTTCAAGTGCTGTACCAATAATTCCCAGTGGCATTCCCCCAAACCCCTGAAGTATCCGAAATAGGAGCCATGGTCAGATCAACAGCAGCATATTGGAGCATTTAATTTGTTTGCTGCGTTCATATACCACAGGAGCTCAGGACAACATACCGAGCGTTAATCCATTTTTTATTTTATCTTCACAAACAGCCCTACTTAGTCTGAGAGACAGGGGCTCACCCAAGGCTATCCAAGAAGCTTCACAGCTCACCAGAAATTTTAATCCAGGGTTTCCTGTAAATGTATTTATCACATAGATGTTCTGTTTTTCTTCCAAGGACTGAATGTTATGATTGGCTGAAAGTTATGCAGTGACCATAGTTATGAGGTTTTTTAAAAACAAGTTTATCTAGTGTTCTAGTGGTTTATCTCTAACCACTACACCATATTGATTTCCCACTGACATATTAACTTGTGTTGATTTATACATGCCTTAGAAATCTTATTTACATCACGGGATGCAACTAACCTGTCTAAAGATACAAAATATATCACTTGAATGGGTGAGGGAACATAAAATCTGAAAAGGCCGCCACTTCTCCTTAGCCATTTAGCAGGGAGAACAATGTCACAATAATATTTGATAAGTTGAATAAAACATAGCAGCACAGTCTTATTACTTTCTTGCTCTAGATATTCCTCTTTGTGCTTATGGAATAGGATGCAGATATGAAGAATCCTACATTTTCCCATCCTTGATAAGAAAGGATATTTCAACACATACATGCATTTTATTAAGGAGACAACTATTTGGGGTGGGAGGAAATAGTCATAGTAAGATCCTTAACATTTCACGACTTTTTACAAAAAAAAATCTGAAGTTCTAAATTTCAAAATCATCATTGCCATCATCATCATGGGAGTTTTAAAAACCAAATTTAATTTGACTATATGTGTATAATAATAATGCTAGTAAATATTTACATCCCAACAACTGAATTAGTTAGAGATGGTTCATAAACTCTCAAAATTGACAAACAAAAAACTCAAGAAGTAGGGAACGCTCATCAAGGAAGGCAGAGATCCTAAACATGAGCCTGAGGAGAACAAGATATTCTCCTATTGGGTGATGTCCAGCTGTAATGGACTACAGCAAGCTGTAGATGGTGAGAGTTGCTGGCCAATACAGCCAGAGATCACCAAGTTAGGAAAGATTGGCCAGAGAATGGAGAAGATGGCAGTAACATTTTAATTCTTCCCCATAAAATGGCGTAATGGATCTTAGAACATACAGAAAACAACAACAATTCATTTACAAAACAAGATCATAAGGCCATAAAATGAGCAGTAAAACAACAAGAAATAGAAAAGTCACAGCAACTATGTTATATAACATTGCAGAATCTTATATAAAATGATAAAGAATTCAAGGAAATGCTGGAGGGAGCCTGGGGATCTATGAAATGGTTGGAGGCTACATCGGGGTATGCCCTTGCCTACACATCAATGTTGTGCTTGGGAAATGGCAAAATCAAGGTTTGCTTTTTGGATTTGTGTGTGTGGATATTTCCAAACTTTAGTTGACTCCATGGACTGAGAATGCCAGGATATGTAGAGCCTGCCATATATAAACTTTAGTGAATTGAATGGCCTTTACTGAAAAGACCACAAGAACAATGTCAAGTAAACTTCACAGAGGAAGTTTCCTCAAGGATCTGAGGATCTGAATGTATTTAAAAAGATGGAATAATATAGAGGATACTACATCATGAGACAGAATAGTAGGAGAAAGAAAAAAGAAAAAAGGAGAAAGAAAAAAGAAAAAAGAAAAAAGAAACAGGTGCTCATGGTCAGGGGACAAAAAAAAAACTTCACGAGGTTCCAAGATTTTTCCCAACCTTAATACCTAATGTATGGACTGTGTCAACATTAGTCATTGACTAAAGAATGATATCTAACTTTTCCCAAAACCATATACTCACTAATGAAAAAAAATAGGGCTTGACAAAAATTATCTCTAATGGAGAACTCATTATTTTTTTTTTGAAATGTGAACAGAAGTAACAATCCTATGTTTTTCAGTGGGACCAAACAAAAAAAGGCTTTTAAAAGAAACAAGGAAAGAATTATAATATGCAAGTCACACCCTTCTCCTTTTTCATATCAATTAGGAAATGTTGCCAAAGTTTGGAAATTTAGCAAAAATATTGTCCTAAATGTGAGAGCCAGCACTGTGTAATGGTTTGGCAGTTGAACTATGACTTTGGTGACCAGGTTCAAAACCCCACTTGGCCATAGAAACCTACTGGGGGGCCTTCGGCAAATTGCAATTTCTCAGTTTAAGAGCAAGGCAAAAACAAACTCCCTCTAAACAGATCTTGCCAAGAAAATTGCATGATCAATTCAACTTTGGACACTACTGTAAGGCATACAACAATTGTTCTAAATCTAATACAACATTAGGTTGCTTAAGCCTTAAAATTTTCTTAGGATTAACCATGCCTAATTCTACATTGCATTTAGACTATTAATTTACAAATTGTTCATAATATTTGTGTAAATATAATTAAAAGACCCATGGAAACAGAAAGCATAGAAATAAAATAAAAATGTAGGATTACTCCAAGAATGTTATATTTTTAACAATATATGAACATCTTTTTTGAAAGGAACAAGTTCAAATATTCTAAGGAACAAAATGGCTGGATATTATAACTTATTGGCATTATACATTTTGGAATGCTAACAGTGATTTTTTTAAAAAAAATCACTTGTGCGTGTACATCCTAAGGCTTTCAACAGACTAAGAAAAATTGAGTTGCTCTCCACTGACAGAAAAAAAAATATTTTATTCCCTAGAGTTATACAAAGTGCATTTGACAATACAGACTCATTTAATGGAGGGAGCAAAAAAAAGATACAAAGGAAATATATTGAATAAAAAATGACAAACTTGTGTACAGGTGAATATACATACCCTTCTCCCTACTACTGAAAGTACTCTAAAAGCTAATGAAATGGAGCAGAAGTTGGAGAAACAGAATGATTTAGGGCCAAAATATCCAGAAAGTGAAACAGGCCATTATTAGTTGCATGAATATTTTTAAGATGGTAAATAGAAGGTATGGGAAGAGAGAATGATCAAGTGTACTTAGATGTTGCTTAAATCCAGAAATTGTTATGCTCATTAAATATTGCCCATTATAAAGAGTCAGCATTATGTAATGGTTTCAGCATTGGACAGACTCCAGAGACTGGAATTTCAATCCCTGCTCAGTGATGGTGATCCAGTGAGTGACCTTGGACCTTCTCTCATCCTCAGAGAAAAGCAAAGAAAATCTCCATCTGAACAAATCATGTTAAATCTTGACTGCTTTAGGGTTGCCATAAGCTAGAAATTGTTTGAAGGCACAAAACAATAAAAACAGCAACAACAAGAGCAAACACCGTTATCCCTCAGTTTTTGTCATATTGATTGGGACTAAAAGAAATGTTTTCAACAACTTTTGGAGCCAAGCCTTGTGTTATAATGCCTTTTTAATTTTCTTTTGCTGTGTTGCTAATGAAAACTCCCCAGGAGCAAATATTGGATGGAGGAAGGAATGTTCCTTTACCCCTCCAAAAGAGAAGGAATGGCAGAAAGAAGGTTCAAAAGTTCCATCCATCACATTCTCAAATACTAATGATCTCCAGAGTGAGGAATGTGTTGTTTTCATCCCAGTGATATCTGTTTGCTATGAATCATTCTAGCCAATCACAGAGACCAGTTCCGACTTGGCACTAGATAAAATAAACAGAAAATCACAGACACAACAATGGAGTGTAATAGCAACCGGGAAATCACCAAGAACCTGCCCTAAAAGAGATGTGTGGGTGTGGTCATTCCTTCAGCCTTTATCCTTCAACAGATATCCATGGAGTCAGCAGCTCAGATGTTCAGAGGTGTCTCTGGCATTTCCATTCCTAACATCACAGAATGAGATTCAGAAGGAGTTTGGGAAACAACTGATATAATTTCCCTTAATGATGGCACTGCTCTGAAAAAAAAAGTCCATATTTTTGATAGAGAAACTAACATATTCTTTCTTTTATTCAGAAGCTCCAAACAGTAATGGGGACATTCATTCACATTTCCCAAATCAATATACAAATTGGAAGGCAGTTATTCATAGGTATTTCCATTTCTCTAGCATTTGTAGTTGAGTTTTGCATCATAGAATCATAGTGTTGGAAAAAACCACATGGGCCATCCAGTCCAGAGAACCATAGAGATGGAAGAGACCTATGTTCCTATTCTGCAGATATGGACACTGTAATAGCAGATACTCCAGCAAAGGATCACCGCCTTGTCGGGGCGCTGGAGCTTGAGCACCTCAATGATGTCATGAGCGAAACCGTGAAGGGACCCAAGACGGGACGGTTGTGGCAGAGAGGTCAGACCAAGCGTGATCCCTGGAGAAGGCAATGGCAAACCACTCCAGTATCCTTGCCAAGAAAACTAAATGGACCAGTACAACCAGAGATATGTCGGTATGCCATTGGAAGATGGGACTCCCAGGTCGGAAGATGGCCAAAATGCTACTGAGGAGGAGCAGAGGATAAGTTCAACTAGCCCCAGATGTGATGACGCAGCTAGCTCAAAGCCGAAAGGAAGGCTAGCGGCCGACGGTACTGGAGGTGAACGACGAATCCGATGCTCTAAAGATCACCACACCATAGGAACCTGGAATGTAAGATCTATGAGCCAGGGCAAATTGGATGTTGTTATTGGTGAGATGTCAAGACTAAAGATAGACATTCTGGGGGTCAGCGAACTGAAATGGACTGGAATGGGCCACTTCACATCAGAGGACCACCAGATCTACTACTGCGGACAAGAGGAACATCGAAGAAATGGAGTAGCCTTCATAATTAATAAGAAATTCGCTAAAGCGGTGCTTGGAAACAACCCAAAAAATGACAGAATGATCTCAATTCGAGTGCAAGGAAAGCCTTTCAACATTACAGTGATCCAAATATACGCCCCAACCACAGCTGCTGAAGAAGCAGATCAGTTCTATGAGGATCTGCAGGACCTACTGGATAATACACCAAAAAGAGACATTATTTTCATTACAGGAGACTGGAATGCCAAGGTGGGAAGTCAAATGACAACTGGGATCACAGGCAAGCATGGTCTGGGAGAACAAAATGAAGCGGGACGCAGGCTGATAGAATTTTGCCAGGAAAACTCGCTGTGTATAACAAACACTCTCTTCCAACAACCTAAAAGACGGCTTTACACATGGACCTCACCAGACGGTCAACACCGAAATCAGATTGACTACATCCTTTGCAGCCAAAGGTGGCGGAAATCCATCCAGTCGGTGAAAACAAGACCTGGGGCTGACTGTAGCTCAGATCACGAACTTCTTATTGCCAATTTAGAATAAAACTAAAGAGATCAGGGAAAATACACAGACCAGTTAGATATGATCTCACTAACATTCCTAGCAAATATACAGTGGAAGTGAAGAACAGATTTGAAGGACTAGATTTAGTAAACAGAGTCCCAGAAGAACTATGGACAGAAGTCCGTGACATTGTTCAGGAGGCGGCAACAAAGTACGTCCCAAAGAAAAAGAAAACCAAGAAGGCAAAATGGTTGTCTGCTGAGACACTGGAAGTAGCCCAAGAAAGGAGGAAAGCAAAAGGAAACAAGGATAAGGGGAGATATGCCCAGTTAAATGCGCAATTCCAGAGGTTAGCCAGAAGAGATAAGGAACTATTTTTAAATAAGCAATGCATGGAAGTGGAAGAAGACAACAGAATAGGAAGGACAAGAGACCTCTTCCAGAAAATTAGAAACATTGGAGGTAAATTTCAGGCAAAAATCGGTATGATAAGAAACAAAGATGGCAGGGACCTAACAGAAGCTGAAGAGATCAAGAGAAGGTGGCGAGACTATACAGAAGATCTGTATAGGAAGGATAATAATATTGAGGATAGTTTTGACGGTGTGGTGAATGAATTAGAACCAGACATCCTGAGGAGTGAGGTTGAATGGGCCTTAAGAAGCATTGCTAACAACAAGGCAGCAGGAGATGACTTGGATCCCAGCTGAACTGTTTAAAATCTTAAAAGATGATGCTGTCAAGGTGATGCATGCCATTTGCCAGCAAATATGGAAAACACAAGAATGGCCATCAGACTGGAAAAAATCAACTTATATCCCCATAACAAAAAAGGGAAATGCGAAAGACTGCTCAAACTTCCGTACAGTGGCCCTTATTTCTCATGCCAGTAAGGTAATGCTCAAGATCCTGCAAGGAAGACTCCAGCAATACATGGAGCGAGAGTTGCCAGATGTTCAAGCTGGGTTTAGAAAAGGCAGAGGACCAAATTGCCAATATCCGCTGGATAATGGAGAAAGGCAGGGAGTTTCAGAAAAACATCTACTTCTGCTTCATTGACTATTCTAAAGCCTTTGACTGTGTGAATCATAATAAATTGTGGCAAGTTCTTAGTGGGATGGGCATCCCAAGCCACCTTGTCTCTCTCCTGAGGAATCTGTACAAGGACCAAGTAGCAACAGTCAGAACTGACCATGGAACAACAGACTGGTTCAAGATTGGGAAAGGCGTACGGCAAGGCTGCATACTCTCACCCAACCTTTTTAACTTGTATGCAGAACACATCATGCGATGTGCGGGGCTGGATGAATGCAAAGCTGGGGTGAAAATTGCTGGAAGAAACATTAACAACCTCAGATATGCAGATGACACCACTGTGATGGCCGAAAGCGAGGAGGAGCTGAGGAGCCTTCTAATCAAGGTGAAAGAAGAAAGCGCAAAAGCCGGGTTGCAGCTAAACGTCAAAAAAACCAAGATTATGGCAACAAGAATGATTGACAACTGGAAAATAGAGGGAGAAAACGTGGAGACCGTGACAGACTTTGTATTTCTAGGTGCAAAGATTACTGCAGATGCAGACTGTAGCCAGGAAATCAGAAGACGCTTACTTCTTGGGAGGAGAGCAATGTCCAATCTCGATAAAATAGTAAAGAGTAGAGACATCAGAATGGCAACAAAGATCCGCCTAGTCAAAGCCATGGTATTCCCTGTAGTAACCTACGGATGTGAGAGCTGGACCTTAGGGAAGGCTCAGCGAAGGAAGATCGATGCTTTTGAGCTGTGGTGTTGGAGGAAAGTTCTGAGAGTGCCTTGGACTGCGAGAAGATCCAACCAGTCCATCCTCCAGGAAATAAAGCCCGACTGCTCACTGGAGGGAAAGATACTAGAGACAAAGTTGAAGAACTTTGGCCACATCATGAGGAGACAGGAAAGCCTAGAGAAGACAATTATGCTGGGGAAAGTGGAAGGCAAAAGGAAGAGGGGCCGACCAAGGGCAAGATGGATGGATGGCATCCTTGAAGTGACTGGCTGACCTTGAGGGAGCTGGGGGTGGTAACGGCCGACAGGGAGCTCTGGCGTGGGCTGGTCCATGAGGTCACGAAGAGTCGGAGACGACTGAACGAATGAACAACAATAGCAGATAGGACTGTTTTTAATTAGTAATTTTTAATTAGTAAATCATATATAATTCATAAATTTTGTATATATTAAGAAACACCAGGGGTGGGGACACTCATGTAAAAACAAAAGAATCAAAACTCACCCAATACTTTTTTTTGTTTGAATTCTGTAATGCTCAGAAGCCTCTCAAAGTTAGTTTGATTTTGAGCACAAGTGAGGGGAAGCCAAAAAGCCCGCTATTCCTCTTTAAATTAATGGCCTCTCACCGTAAGGAAAGCAAAACAGCAGGGCAGGGCAAACTGAGGTGGGAAAGAGACTGAGAGAGAACAGAATTTTGGGTAATGTAGTTTGGAAAGGTGAGGAGCACTATGGCAGAAAGGTCAAAGGGCCCTGCACAAAACTACACTTCCCAAAATTCTGCTCAGCATCAGAAAGCCCCAATGAGGATAGAGGAGAGTTATTTTGCCTCAGTAGCAACAACCAGCCATGCGGTTTACAATTCTGTAAAGAGAACTGACTGATACTTCAATACTAGTAAGTAAATTTGTTTTGGGCTGAGAAGCTGTTGTGCCTTTATAAATACTGTTTTTGCCAAACTTTTTTAAAATTCCCTAAAATCAGTAGATGTATGAATATTTCTGAATCTTGGGGGGGGGGGTGATTCCCTTTTATCTTGTGTCATTGTAAAGAAAATTCAAGGAGATGGCTCTTTTAGTTATTTAAAAAACTGTTGTTTCTAAAAACTTTGAAACTTCCCCAAAAATCTGTGGATGAATGAAACATTCTGAAACTTCATGGGCTAATATGCCAATAGCTCTAACAATGAGGGAGAAAGGTGCCCTTGAAATTTCCCCATTGACACAATTAATTACTTAACAAAAAGTAACAAAAAAGTAGTTAATTTGTTATGGTTACAATACAGACCCATCCAATTTTGGAAACATTTTAGAAACAATTTTCCTGCACCCTCTGTTGAAGTTCAGCCTGTGATCAGGGTACTCTGGATGATTGGAGTGACAATGAAGTTCATGAGTCTAATGATGAGGTTGCTCTAGATCAGTGGTTCTCAACCTGTGGGTCCCCAGGTGTTTTGGCCTACAACTCCCAGAAATCCCAGCCAGTTTACCAGATGTTAGGATTTCTGGGAGTTGAAGACCAAAACATCTGGGGACCCACAGGTTGAGAACCACTGCTCTAGATGCAGAGAATGACAATGTGATTCATGTTCAAAGTGACTCTTCTGGTGGGAATGTTCCTGTAGGGTTTGGGGATGATGGTATGATCCTTGAGGCTGAATTGCTACCAGAGAATTCCCAAGGCCTTGAATTTGAGAAAGGCTTGGCTCCTGGTCCAGCTGCAGAAATTAATAAGCCAGTGAACAGGAGAAGTGTTTTCAGTCAGCAGAGAAAAACAAACTAGACTCTCGGGCACTCTGCCAGATTACAGCAGAGACTGATAGGAGATTCAAGGCTGAGATTGTTGGGTTTCATCCCTGACTGCACGAGTCTCCAGCCCTCAATGAGTAGATAGACTAGATAAACTTAGGGATTCCTCCCTATTTCCTGTAGTTAAGTTGGTTAAGAAAGGGTTAAGAAGGGGAATTGCCCTTTGCATGGTACTATCTCCTCCCCATTTGAATACCTAGGAATGTAATCCTATAGGGAAAACGTAACTTCCTCTTTTAAAGGTATCTTTATTGCCCTAGGCTGGGCCATGTGGCCTGTCTCCATTTTCAGGCTCACTTCCTTTTTGTCCTCCATAGAGTGAGGAAGCATCTTGCTTTTGTCCAGCAAGGATGTAATAGAAATAGTTACTTTTATTATTTTTCCTTTTCTTTTACCTTAGATGATAGCTCAGTGAAGCTAGTTAGCTCCAAGAACCTTTCCTATCCAGAATGGATTTCTTTTATCTTTAATAAACATATTATTTTGATCCTATGAGTTGTGGATCTGCAATCCTGTTCCATCCTGCTGAATGGAAGTCATACCTTGCTCACTACATGTAAGTTTCTGCTGCTTATTTACTGTGCATCCTGCACTCTGCTATATTTTGGTGGAATCACCCCCAGAGAGGGTTATTTTTGAGCCTAACAGCTCTTGATTCCCAACAGAGACGAAATCCATTCTTAGCTACTTGGGATATACAGTAGATTAGCGGGATAAAAGTGTTAAATACAGAATCTGTAGCCAGATGAAGCAACATTGGGATTAGGTCAAGATCTCGTCTCAGGTTCTTGGATGCCTTGCCTTGGATAGATTCCTGAATCAAGTGTTATTTCATGTTGAAGTGCTCTGTTTGATTGATGCTCAGGTACTTTGGGATTTTTGCCTTGGAAGTTCCTATCTACCTTTTCTATCTATTTGGATTTACCTTTTACTGTGGATTGCTTTTTGCTACTGCTGCTTTTAATTATCTTCAATAAACTCCTTTCATTTACCCAGTTGTGTAGTGTTTGAAGTCAGAAGATTTCCTGACCTGGAGAGCAACATCCTTTCATAATGAGTATTGAAACTTTTTTTTCATTGATCACACAGACCTAATAGCAGCCAATACTGATCTCCTTCAATATTTTTAGTCAGGAAACAATAGTATTGTCTCCCACAAATCTAGTGAAGTGGATGCAACAGAAATATAAGATTCAAGTATCATCAGTCCATCAGGGAATGCAAAACTTCATTCCACTTTTGATACATGCATTGTGTAGCCAGAGAAATCCACTGTAGCCCTAAAGGTCCTTGCAAGATACAACATCCTTCTGCATGTATTCTATTCATCACAATAATTGACATTTTGCTAGTTCTCTCATTCTGAATAAGTTTAACAGAACTACCACAAGAGAGCCTCACTTGTAAGAAATACTCAGCTTTGTCATAGGGATTTAGCCATCCTACACAGGTCATATAAACACCAAGATGGGAAGAAAAGCAGAAACCAAATCTGCGAGCAACAGAACAGCCTTAGCTGAAGCACTGTAGTGTGGAGATGTCAAAAAATTCAAAGAACAAAGGCAATTTCAGAAGCATCTCCTGTCATAAAGGTTAGCACAGTTGGCCCCTGACGAAACAGGAGTGTTGCTGTGTTAAGTCTAGGATAAAAAAAGAACAGTGGGATGAGATTTAGGGTTCAGCATCTGATTGATATTTGCATTCATCACAGTCAAAGCAAAGCAGAGGAAAATATGCTAACCAGTCTGAGCTGACCTTTTCAGCAGTCCATGAATGGAGCTCATGGAAGTGTGAGGCAATCTTTTTTGGAGCAGAATAATGATAAATTCAAGCTCCTTAGAGAGGAGAAGGGGTCACTATCACAAGAATGAGGAATAATGTACACATTTGTACTGCCGACATAGAAGGAGATGAAAATAGAGCTTAGGTTACTTCATGTTAGCAAGCTCCAAGGGTTGAGAAATAGAAGTAAAAGGAGGGGGGACTCTTCCAGACACTTTGCAGGAACATCTGAGTTGTTCTCATCACAGACCAAAAGGACCTGCTGCTTCTTTTTTCTTCTTAAGTATGCTTTGATGGTAGAGCAAGCTACTTCATCCTGAGACCTGGCTGAAGGGAAAGGTATAAATGGTAGAATAAACTGTAACAGTACATTGACTGTTCTAGGATAACAGCCTAGTTAATTGCTACAGTGTTGACTCATTTACTTATTTGTAAATGTATAGGCAATCCTTCAGTAAAAATTCAGATCTTGGAAACATTTGGGGGGAGGGGGCCACATGTTGGTTGAGAGATTCAGGGAACAGTAATTCACAAAGGTTTTTCCAAGTTAAGTAAAGATTCCTACAATAGGAGTATGGTGATTTTAAAAGTCATATTTTGCATTATAGGACTCTTCTTTCTCATTTCAATATGTATCTGTTTGATCAGGAACCCCTGATGGTGCAATGGGTTAAATCCTTGTGCCAGCAGGACCGCTGACTGACAGGTCAGCGGTTCAAATCCAGGGAGAGCGGGTTGAGCTACCTCTGTCAGCTCCAGTTCCCCATGTGGGGACATGCAAAAAGCCTCCCACAAGGATGGCAAAACATCAAAAAAAACCATCTTGGTGTCCCCTGGGCAACATCCTTGCAGACAGCCAATTCTCTCACACCAAAAGCAACTTGCAGTTTCTCAAGTCGCTCCTGACATGGAAAAAAAATCTATTTGATCTCAAATTGTTGTGCAATTCCTTTATATTATGACATTATCCAGTCAATCAGTTGACAGCAACAAACAATACTTGCAGTTTGTTTTTCATGTTTTGATCTGCTATACCCAGAAACACATTTTGACATATAGTACAAAATAGAAAACTTATATACATGTTAAGCATCTCTTATCTGGAATTTAAGAATCAGAAATATTCCAAAATCCAAATTTGTCCATATGTTCGGCTTTGATAGTGACCCCTTTGCTTTCTGATAATTCAATGTACACTTGCACAAAATTATTAAAAAGTATTGTATAAAATTACCTTCAATACACGGTGTGTAGGAAATATAAATACTTTCATATTTAGACTTGGGTCCGATCTCCAAGATATCATGTTATATGCATATATGTACATAGAAGTATTCCAAAATCCCAAAACAAAAATCCAAAATCCAAAACACTTCTCGTCCCAAGCATTTCAGATAAAGAACATTCAACTTGTATTAAAAAGTGTAGTGTTGGAAATAAAATTCCCTCCATTTAAAAAAAAAGCATCCACCTCACCATAGAATGAACTTAAAATGAGGTTGACTGGAGTGCATTATGTGAAATGGTGAAAAGACAATTGAGTGCTTGCACATATTGATTCTGTTGCATGCATTATTGCACACAAAAATCCCTGTATTAGAGCAATATGTTGGACTGTTAGCAATACACTGGACTGAGCAGTAGACCTGCTTCTGCCATTTTTGAGCTTTGTTCCAATATCTACATTTAATACAGTTCAGTCTCTGGGGTTTTGGCTTCCCCTCCAGGTACATCTATTATGCTGACTGTAATAAGAAATAGCTAGGTGGAAAGTAAAAAAAGACTTTGGGTTGGGTTTGGGGTTGTTTCTTTCTCTGCAAAGTTTTCCTGACATTACCTAATACTGAAGATTTACATTCATATATATGAATGCCAACTGTTTCATGTAACCATAAAAGTAATTTGCAGTTCAAAAATGCATTTCATTTACATTAGAGAGAAGATGTTTGTCTTATATTTACTGTATCGTTTCATGCATTTTGTTAGGCTTCTGCAAAGGTTAACACCACCATCTGCAATTAATTGCAAGGAGTGTGAAATGAAATCATTTCAGGCAGAATCTATTTTGCAAGCAAGTGTTGACAAGTTTTGTTTAGATTACATCAACAGAAAGAAAATACTGTCATTTGATCCCACACTTTAAAGTGCCATTATCCTGCCAAATCTTTTTATTCAGTACCTTTTTTTTCCCCATGGGAAAAAGGGAGCATTTGCATGAAAGAATCAAATTGGACCAAAGCCAGGGACTATGTTGCTTCACTGATATGGGTTCCATAAAAGCAATCCAAGATTGTGAAAACAGCCAAACTAGACTCTCATCATCTTGAGCCTGAGAAGAAAAGTAGTACCTGACTGAGGAAAATGAAGGGCTGAGAAAATTAACTATTTTAATACTTTTTTAAAAGTTTGACATTTTCTATATTTAGTATTCCTTTGGACACTTTGAACAGTACTTGATAAAAAGGTATATTCATGCATTAGAGCAGGTTTATTATTACGCAGAGTTCTCAATGTGCTGTGATCAGCCTCCAAACACTGCAGAAGCTCAGTTGTGAATCACACCATTTGTGACGAAGTATGAGCAATTATGCCTCATTGTGTTAATACCCACACTATATGTCGTCTCAGGATGAGAAGGATCCGGATGGTTTGCTGCTTTTATCAAGAAGCTGTATCTGGCACTGAGATGCCTGTTTCAAAGTCACCAGGACCATTTTCCTTTATGCATTTTCAGTTAAAAATTAAGCTAGATAGAAAATTAAGCATTGATTTGTGGAGTCCCGCAGGGATCAGTACTGTCCCCCATGTTGTTTAACATTTACATGAAGCTACTGGGAGAGATCATTCAGAGTTTGGGGGTCAGATGTCATCTGTACGCAGATGATATTCAGCTCTATCACTCCTTTCCACCTGATGCTAAGGAGGCTGTGCAAGTCCTGAACCAGTGCTTGGCTGCTGTGTCGGTTTGGATGAGGTCGAACAAATTGAAACTGAATCCAGACAAGACAGAGGTTCCCCTGGTCAGTCGCAAGGCTGAACAGGGCATAGGGTTACAGCCTGTGTTGGACAGGGTTACACTCCCCCTGAAGGCATAGGTTCGCAGCTTGGGAGTGATCCTAGATTCATCGCTGAGCCTGGAACCCCAGGTCTCAGCAGTGGCTGGGAGAGTGTTTGCACAATTAAAACTTGTGTGCCAGCTGCGCCCATACCTTGGGAAGTCTGACTTGGACATGGTAGTCCATGCTCTTGTTACATCTCGATTAGACTACTGCAATGCGCTCTATGTGGGGCTGCCTTTGAAGAGTGCCCAGAAGCTTCAATTAGTCCAACGATCAGCAGCCAGGTTGCTCACCGGAGCGGCGTACCGAGAACATACGCTACGCTAGCTCCACTTTTTGCCGATCTGCTTCGGAGCATAATTCAAAGTGCTGGTTTTAACCTTTAAAGCTCTAAACAGTTCTGGCCCAGATTACCTGTCCGAACATATCTCCTACTATGAATCATCACGAAGTTTAAGAACATCTGGAGAGGCCCTGCTCTTGATCCCATCATCGTCGCAAACACGATTGGTGGAGACGAGAGACAGGGCCTTCTCAACAGTGGCTCCCCATCTGTGGAATTCCCTCCCCAAAGATATCAGACTGGCCACCTCCCTCCTGTCCTTTAGAAGGAACTCAAGACTTGCATTTGACCATTTAACAGCGGCTTGTATAAAGAAGACATAAGCAATTTCGAAGTGACAATGAATTGACCCGGACCCAGATTTTAATTGGCGTGTTTAAACAAATGTTTATTTAATGTTTTGTTTTAATGAATTTGTTGATTGTTCTTATCATTATGATGGCACTGAATGGGTTTGCTGTGAGGCTGCCCTGAGTATATGAAATAAATAAAAAATAAATAGATAGCATGTTAACAAACCACCTAAACCACTACAATAACCATGTCCCCACAAATTGGTCAGTAACACAGTCCGTTCCAGAAATGAATGCATCACAACATTTTGATATAATCCA
Source organism: Anolis sagrei ordinatus (assembly GCF_025583915.1). NCBI lineage: Eukaryota > Metazoa > Chordata > Lepidosauria > Squamata > Anolidae > Anolis > Anolis sagrei. The sequence goes on from NW_026847549.1 coordinate 134,123,548, forward strand.
TGATGAATATGGCCACTTTGATAGATTTTCATGCCTCCTCCACACATACTTTTATTGTAGCCCTGTTGATCTGTAGGGATACCACCCATAAAAATACCTGTTATATACTGGCTGTGTCTTAATATCTGCTTCTTTTAGTAGTTTCAAAGGTGAAAATGCTTTGTACTGAGTTGGACCATCAAACCATTAAGTCTAGTATTTCCTGTATCTTGACCTCAAGGAAGAGTGCACAGGAAGAGGAATAGTTTGAATAAGTCACCTATTAAATATTATGAGTGATTCCAGTTGTGATTCCATGATTATACCATTCTGATTCCACTTTAATGGCCACAGTAGGAGTCCCTGGTGGTGCAGTGGGTTAAACCCTTGTGCCGGCAGGACTGAAGACCAACAGGTCACATGTTCGAAACCAGGGGGAAAGCGGATGAGCTCCCTCTGTCAGCTCCGGTTCCCCATGCAGAGACATGAGAGAAGCCTCCCACAAGGATGGTAAAACATCAAAACATCCTGGCGTCCCCTGGGAAACATCAATTATCTCACACCAGAAGTGATTTGCAGTTTCTCAAGTCATCCCTGACACGACAAAAAAATGGCCACAGTTCCAGCCTATGGAATTCTGTGATTTATAGTTTAAGGATAGCATATTTCAAATTCTAAGCCAGGGTGCCATGGTGCCTTATCAACTGACAAACAGCAGGATTTTGTAGTAGTTTGCTATGCTACTTAAAATGGAATCAGAGTTTTGTCCCAGGCTCTGACCCTTTCCTGAGACCTCATAAGAGTGAAAGGGACAGCTCACTGCTCTGAAAGAACCCTAGTGCTCCATCAGTTCCCACCAGGTATATTCATCACATTGATGAAATGGGATTTGGGGAATACAAGGATCTCAGTGATAGGTATGTTGGCCCCTGAGGGGAATCAAACTGTGGAATTGCTGTGTCCAGAGGTCCAAAGCAACTGACTTCAGCATCTATATATCAATATCTAACAGTTTAGAGAGAAAACATGAGCCTTCCAGCATGCCCCAAAAACCCTTAAGTGTAGGATGATGCATAAGAGCAGAAAAACAATGAATAGCCTATATAAATGAGTGCAGAAACATTTGCCATCCTGTACCATCCTCACTAACAATTTCCTTTCTTTTTAACTAGAAATTGTCTTTTTTAGAGTTTATATGATCCAAGTCTAGAGACATAGGTATGAGAATTGGCATATGTTTGGGGAATGATGCAATATTTTCATAGCTATTAATTTCTGTTATTTTAGATCTCTATTTTCATTGTTGAATTAATAACTTGTTCCCAGTTATTGCTGTTCATTGGAGCATAGGAAAGTGCCTCACACAAGTCCTTTGGTTCCCCAACCTCAATATTGTCCATTGAGGCGACAATGGTTCTCCAGAAGATGCCTGGCATTCCCTGGTTGGCTCCCATCCAAGTAATAACCAGTCCCAACCCTCCTTGGGTCCCAACATCAGGCAAAATTAGATGCATTCAGAAGGGCTCATATGATTCCGATATCCATAGATACTACCTCAACTGTGATTGTCCTTCCAAACCTAGCACTTGCCAGATGTGCTGAACTTCAAATACCATTCTTCAAGGAAACTTAAGATATATAGTTTAAAATATATTGAGAGCATCAGGTTATGTAAGGACCTTATCATTTTTGCCTCACTATCAGAAAGCAGAGTAAAAATGAGAGACCTGACACTGTCTTTTCAACATTTCTAGTTAATCAACCATGTGCATATTCGTCCCATTCAGGCAAAGAAATATTTGCTATAATATTGGTTATTATTATTCAGCATTGTGGAAAAAAATGAATAAGAGAATGGACTGCGACATTCGGTTTAAATCTGCCATTATAGTACTGCTGGCAGTTTTCCCCTAATTAACTGCTTGGATTTGAAAATGATATTGATTATACTAAAATGGATTGTTTGGGGACTTGTTTGATTTGATGGTTTGTTTATTTTTCTGAGGAACTGAATTGTAGTAGAGGCAATTTTCCTTTCTGCCTCTATTGCATTTGCAAGAATGCAGCTAGCAAAGCTGTTTCAAATGCTCAGGGGTCTTTTACAGGGGTCTTTTCACAAAAGGAGAACATCCAGACCACTTGACAGCTCAATGTGAACAGCTTGCCCAGCACTCTGCAAATAAAATTGCTCAGATGCACTCTGACTTGGATGATATAATTTATACAGTCCAGTGGCTTTAGCGTTGTCCGCTGCTTGACCAGTGACAATGGATACTTTTCAATTTGTGCAACCTGAGGATGTTCTTGACAGGATGCTTGGAAAGGTGAGATGCACCATATGTAGGTGAGATCATTGCACTTCCTAGCTTGTTAAAAAAAATCTAAATGTTGAATTACTAAATAGATAAATGGAATAATTAAAACAAGAGTTCCAGCTGGTTGGAAGCAAGGATTATACAAGGATTATTTAAAAATGCCCTCCCTGGATCCCACCATTCTAGATACTTATTGACCAATTTCTAAATTAACTTTTTTTTCTGGAACTTGTGGTGACCTCTCATCTCTAGGTGTTATGATCCATTTCAATCTGGTTTCTGGCCTTGTTATGGAACAAAGATAGCTTTGGTTGCCATGATGGATAGTCTACTTCAAGAGTTATACAGAGGGGGTGTGTCCTTGTTTTTTGCTGGCTCTTTCATCAGCTTTCAGTGCTACTGATTATGGTATCATTCTGCATTGCCTTGCTGGGACATGCTTGTTGCGGTAAGTCATAGCAGGACCAAGTGTGTGTGTGTTGAAGAAAAATCTTATGATGGTAATTATGTACAGCTGGTAATGTAGGTCAACTAGCAAGCTTGGACCACACTCAATGGGGTATATCTGTATGGGTTTTGTTTGTTTTTTAGAATACAGTGTGGGTGTGGGTGAGTTTCTGGAGAGCTTTTTCTCTGAGAAGATCTATGCTCAAAGGCTTTGCTCTGGGGAGCAGCATGGAGAAGCTACTCTGAAGGAATAGCTATTTACTCAAGATTTATTTTGGCTCTCTTATTTGATGTAAGATGAAAATGCCTTATTTTGTGTTACTTACAAGGACTATGTAAGTTTCTTGCATTGTTTGCTTTTTGTTTGCAACATTGCAAGTTTATGTTTCATCTCTGCTGAGATTTTTCTGTTCATTTTTACTCTGGTCTGTGAGTCTATTGCATTTGGACTTTGGATGCTGGGTAAAATCCGCTGCTGCGCAACAATGCTGTCTTATTTATTTGTTTGTCTGTTTACATCTTGTCTTTCTGTACCCCGAGGGGGACTCAAGGTGTCTTACAATCACACCTCCATGGTGCCTTAAAACATACCACATCAGTTAAAACATAAGTTAAACATTAAAACATAAGTATAATAAAAATACATTTCAATGAACCACGTCATCCAGAGTCATAGACTAAAGGACATGAAACTACTGTGAAAGGTTGGCTGGAACTTTTGAGGTCTGGTGCCATCAGTATGCAGATTACAATCAATTATTTTAGTCCTTTCCATCACAAGCCAAGAAACCTCTTTCAATAGTCAACGAGGGACTCTCATCAGTAATGGATTGGATGAGTGCAAAAAATGAATTTAACCCAGATAAGCTGGAAGTTCTCCTAATCATTTGAAAGGCAGACCAAAGAATAGGGATTCAACTTGTTCTGTATATGGTTATGCTCCCCCTGAAAATGCATGTCTGCAATTTGAGTGTGCTCCTGAATTCATCTCTGAATCTGGAAGCTCAAGTTTCAGTGTATTTGCACAGTTAAAGTATAGAAAAGGAAAAAGCCAGGAGGCAAGTTGCTCGCATTGATGCTTCCGAGTGTTTACTAGATTTCAATAGCTGCTGCCTCATTTCATTCAAAATTCACATTGTTCCCACATGCATAATATCGTTTTCCACCCACACAAAGAGCTCAGCTTCAAAGCTCAACTTTTCTTCTCTTTCCTTGATAAAAAGCCCAGGTATCCAGTCAGCTAAAGCATGAACTCAGTCTGAGATTCTTGCCATCTCTTCTGAGAAGCAACAGAGCTCTTGCAAATTCTTTTGCAGCAAGAAGAGAGGGAAGTTAAGCAAAAAAGTAAAGTTAGTAGTCCTTTAAAAAACTTGTATGACTTTTTCTTCTACACAGGCACATCAACTTAGTACCAAAAAGTAGTTTATGCTCTCTAAAAACCATGGGTCAAAATCCACATGAATATCAATGTCTGGAATCCAAAGAATGTACAATTTTGTCATACTTATCATATGCAGACCTGTCAAAAGCTGAGAAAGGTCAGGCTTTCTGCTAGTTTCTAAACTAGATTTTTCTTTTCTTAGTTTGTGAATTTCTGACACATGGCATTTTCTTGCAAAAGATTCATAACTTCCCTCCTGGTGATGGGGTATGGATTTTGCTCTCTCTGAAGGTTAGAACTTCAGCACTTATTTTTGTTTGATTTGGATTGTTTTCTTTCGAAAGCTAGCCTTCAGAATATCCACAAACTGTAGTCAAATTAATAGGTAAAGGTTTCCCCTGACATGAAATCTAGTCGTGTCCGACTCTGGGGGTTGGTCCTCATATCCATTTCTAAGCTGAAGAGCCGGCATTGTCCGTAGACACCTCCAAGGTCATGTGGCTGGCATGACTTCATGGTGTGCACCGTTACCTTCCCGCCAAAGCAGTGCCTATTGATCTACTCACATTTGCATGTTTTTGAACTGCTAGATTGGCAGAAGCTGGGCCTAACAGCTGGAGCTCACCCCACTCTCCAGATTTGAACCACCAACCTTTCAGTCAGCAAGTCAGCAGCTCAGTGGTTTAACCTGCTGTGCCACGAGGGGGGCCAAAAATATAGTGCATTTACTTAATCTGTTTTCAGTAGTTCAATGCAGGATTTGGACAAAGATGACCAAATTTCATTGCTGCAGTAATATTGTTTTATCCTGAGCTTTCCCCTAAGGATGGAACTACACAATCAAAATACACAAAACAAAAGGTCAAAACCAGCCTTTGCTTTACAGTGGAGATACAAAAATATTTCTCTGCTGCAAATTACCTCTGCCAAAGCAACTAGGATTGTTGCATGCATGTCATGTCTAGTTAGAACATGAGATCTCCCAGAGTTTTTAAATTACTGACACAACAATGCAATTATGTTTGAATTCAAGGGCAACCTCTGCTGCTGGTGGGAGATCAAAAGTCATTGCTCCTCGACCTTCCCATAAGAATACTATCTCTCCAAATAAAAATTTCCTTCAGTTCTGGATCATTGAGATGTTGTGATCTGTGTTTCCCAATATGAAGGAGCTGTCAAACTGCTGACCCTATGGAGGTTATGTCTTACTTTACAGTTCTAGACTAAGGTCCTTATAGATTGCCCACCCACCAGCAGTCACTAATAAGTACTGATAGGAACAGAGAACTTCTATCAAGAATTGGGGCTGTTGTTTTTTCATACTATGAAAATATAAACTTGGAAAGATCAGTTCTTAACATAGGATCACAATTGGTTTACCTTAAAAATGAAACTAAGGACCTCTTCACATGGCTCTTTTGGGCCAGGCCATTCTGCTGGCAGCAAAAGACCAAGCACGCAGGGTGGTTTGTGGCACCCCACATGTGCTCCCTCCTTCCTCCATCATTCGGTAGGGATGAAACAGGGTGTATTAGCACCCTGTCCCTATCAGATGGGAGAAAGGGCAGCAATTTTTGGGACCCTTCTTCCATCCCCTTTTTAAAATTCTGTAAAATTGTTCACATTCTTATTCTCTGGTGCAAAAGCCAGTATGAAGGACATGGTGCATATTGTTTGAGATTTGGTTACTTATATATATACTCTAGGATGGATACTTACTGATTTGTTTTTTATTGATTGTTCACTAATATCTTATAGCTAATGTTTGTCTCAAGTCCTTCAGCTCTCTTTTGTGAAGACATCAGTTCAGGCATAGATCAGCCTACATATTGTACAGTGAAAAGAAATGAGGGGGAGCACTAAACCTATCTGTATCCTCTTTGTTCTCCTTTAATTTTCCTTTATTTCCACTGATATCCAATAATCCCATTACTTCATTAACGAGTTTCCTGTATCAGATGGATTTGGTTTTGGTGATATGAGCCAAAGCGTAAGCTTGAGATATAATTAATATGTTTATTAGGATTTATTTTTCTTATATGTATTGCGATTTGTCTTTTTTGATTTATTTGTTTTGATTTAACCTTTTTTGGATTGTAAGTGTGACTGATATTATATACATTGTTTCCTCATGTTGTAAGGCACCCCAAGTCCCCTTGGGGAGAGGGGGATATAAATAAAGCATTAGTAGTAGTAGTAGTAGTAGTACATAGCAAACAAGATCACTATGCTGGTTGTCATATTGGATCACACCCTGGACACTTCCCAAGTGTCCAGGACTATTTAATGTATTAGCAAATAATGCATGCTGATCCCAGTAGGGTGGCCTTTTGCATCTGACAGATGGTAATATTATTATTATTATTATTATTATTATTATTATTATTATTATTATTATTGAATCAACAACATCTGTAACACATTATTGTGAAGGTGAGAATGAGTAACACTCACATTTTATGAGTAAAGCTTTCTAGTTATATTTACTCATGTATTTTTGAAGTAAGCTACTGTGACATCATTTCCATTACCCACTAGATCTTGCTATATCTTCAAGTGCAAATGTTTCTATTTTGCTTAAAGAAATGAAGAACTATAAGTAGAAAGAAATATCTAGTTGCAGTGGATATTCAGTCTTGAGTAGTGACTGATAAAGCAAAGATGTCCTTCATCATCACCCTCTCTTCAGTAAATATTACATTTTTGTTGAAGAGCTATGATGTTAAAACAATACATTATTTAAAAGTTATGTTTAAAAAATGCCATTGATCAAAGGAGAAGAAATAGCTATAGCATTTTAGTGCCATGTATTGTTGAAGATGTTCATGGCTGGAATCACGGGATTGTTGTAGGTTTTTCGGGTTATATGGCCATATTCTAGAAGTATTCTCCCCTGATGTTTCACCTGCATCTATAGCAAGCACCCTCAGAGGATGCCTGCCATAGATGCAGGTGAAACATCAGGAGGGAATACTTCTAGAACATGGCCATACAGCCTGAAAAACCTACAACAACCCATTTTAGTGCCACTTTATCTGCACGGTTCCACATTATAGAGTTTTGAGATTTAAAGGTATTTAGAATTCTCAAGCAGAGAGTAATACTTTCTCCCCAAACTACATATCCCAGGTTTCCATAGGATACATCCATGACAGTTAAAATAAAATTAAATGTTATCCTATTAGCCTATATAACGGAGATAAGCGACACACTGGGCAGATGGGCAAGCAATCCCACCCCTACCAGCAGTGTAAAGATGTTAACGTTCAGCTGGACACTACTTTAACGACGATAAATGACTAGGACGAGGGGGGAAAGACTCTCTAATCCCCACCTCAGTAATATTGTTGAGTGACCAACTATGTTAACGATGTTAATGACCGATGTAATAGGTATATTCGCCGCCACCACCTCAATTAATGTCTGAGGAAAACAAAAGTGTGAATGTGAAAAATAGGTAAAGTTTGTTCAAGCCCTAGGTGCTTCTTTACTGGCTGCTTCTCTCGCTGACTGGACTGAAATTAAGTTGTCTTTAGGCTAACAGAGGTCTAATGATTGTGACAGACTGAGGCAGACACCAATTTAAAGATGAAATAGAAATAGGTTTATTTTAAACTTGGAGAACAAATCAACTCTTCATAAGAGTGGTACAAAAGCGTAATGCGGTTACTTGAGGCTTAGCTGGTTAAACAGGTAGTCTTTCTTTAAGACTTTAACTTTTGTTCCCTGTGAGATCCTTGCTTCACACTGTTCACTTCTCTGACACAGTGTGTCCCTGAGAACAGCCTACTGACTGCCTCACAGAGCAAACCAGGCTTTCCTTCACTGACCCTAATATGTACAGTGCTACAGGAACCTTTGCCTTTCCTATGCTCTATCTCCCAAGGCTCACTTCAAAAGTTCTCCCTGTCTAAATTCCTCTCAGCTCCCTCTCCCTAAAATACTTCTTCACTCTACGATGTTTAAAGCTCTTCTTCCCAGCTTGTCAAAAAGACACAGCCTTTTTCCCTCTCAAACCTAACTCCTCCCCTGACTGCTCTAGCCAATCAGGAGTCGGCTGACTCCTCCCTCCTGCCTCTTAGCTCTCCTGCCTATCTCTCAACATGTCAGCTACTGACTTTCCAGGCTTCGGCCTTCCTGGCAAAAGGTTAGATTCATCACAGCCTATAACAAAGCTGTTCAAAAATTATACTCATGACGAAAGCACTGAAAACATAAAAGCTGACAAATATACCTCCACATTAAAAAAAAAACACTTCACTGGAAATGCAACACACAGACAGGGACATTTTTTCATGTGTGGTGGTCCTGTAGGATGGCAGGTAAATTTTGGAAGAGCATTTATGAATCAACACAGAATATTCTGGGACTGAAAATAGAAATGAAACCTGAGTATTACCTATTGGGAATAATAGATATAGACATTGAGAGAAACAAGGAAGTACTATTTACCCATTTATCTACGGAAGCGAGAATGACATTTGCCAAGAATTGGAAAAAGAAGGAAATACCTACCTTAGATGACTGGCTACTCAAAGTATACAATATTAGGATTATGGATAACCTGTCTCAACAGCTCAGAACCCAGCAACAGGAAAACAAAGAGAAAACAAATCGGACTGAAGTTAAAAAATTCTTCAAAGAAAAAAATGGATGCTAAGTAGAAGACATAGAGAGAAGAATAGAACCCAATTGAGGAATAAAAGACTAACAGACTCACATTTGTCAGGAGGGAGGAGATGGGAGGTCAAAATAAGTTATGTGTTTGCACTATCCCCAATTGTTGTGGTGGATTTTTTTGTTTTGTTCGTATGTTTGTTTTCCCCCTTCTCTTCTTTCCCTTATTACTCGTGTTTTCCACTCCTACCCACACGCACACTGTACCCCCTCCCTACTCCCTCATGTGTCTATACAATTTTGTCCTGGTATGTTTTTTTTCTTCTCTCTCTTCCGTTTTGTAAATGCTAATAACTATCATAATAATAGAAAACAACACTTCAGCCATAAAACAAAATTACTTTTTAAAAATATCTAGTATGTAAGCTATTACATCACCCTTTTGAAATCCCCATTGTGTTTTAATCCACACAAAACAGAAATACAGGTGAGGATTCCTATATATGACTGTGGCAACCATCATCCCCTTTTTTATTTGGGGGTCAAAACTTTTCCCCAAATGGAAATTAAAGTAGTCCCCCTTTAAAGAGTTTAACCACTATTATTTGCACTATATTCTGCTGTTTTGTAGCATTTTCTTCCGGGTTATGGCCCCCCTCTCTCTCTTTTTCTGTATTATTTTTTTTTCTTCCTGGAACATTCCAGACAACCCAGAAATCATTTAATGAGCATATTGACAACACAATGCTATGTAAGCAATCACATTTGACTGCTTCTCAAGGGGAAAAAAATGCCAGTTCACAAAATGCTTCCTGAACTGACCACATAAGTGATTTTATCCATTCATTGATCAGTAAAAGCAAATTAAACCTATTCAAAGTAAGACAAATAAAGGAACATTCTGCTCCTTTTTTTGTAGAAAAGTTGCCAAAAGGGGGGCACCTTGGTCTGATGATTATGTTCATGAAAATCCACTCCTTTCACTCAATATTATTTCTTGTCTGGCAGCATAGGACAAAATATATAGAATAGCATTCTAACTCCCTCTGGTGGAATAGACTCTCTTCTCAGTATAATAAGACCATTAAAAATGCAAGACAGTGATCTTATAAGTCAAGACTGAAGAGTTTTACTGTAAAAACTCTGCTTTGCTGCCATAAAAATGGAAAATATGGAAACAACTTTTTATTAGTAAGCCATCGGCTAGTTGCCTATTGTCAGAATGGAACACTGGAGGCGAAGGAAGGAGACTATAAACAGTAAAACCAGAGATGCTGAAAACTACTGAATACAAGACAATATCTAAGCCAGCCATAAAGAGTACAGCACAGTTATCTTTTGGATTGTCGTAGCAATTGGCTTACAGAATGTATTGTTAAGTACTGTACTTCCCAAGTTCTCACCACAGACCACTTTTACAATTTGCTATTCAGAAAAACTGAGCTGAGCTACCTCCCCAAAAGCAGGGCAAGTTGAATTCAGTGGAGCTAAATTCTGAGTTGGGATGTTTGAGATTGTGCTCTTACCTCTGTGGTAGGATACATTTCAGCCATCAGATCTTTCAGACTTTATCTCTCATGATCCCTGACCATTGGCCAAGTTGAGTAGAGTTGAAATTATAATCCAAGACAACTTGCTTGCCCCTCTTTTAAATATGATATGAGTTTAGTGGAAAAAGATATTTTACACAGATACATTCAACAATTCTATTATAACATTTAAAAGACTTCATCCATTTGGATAAGGTTAATCATACAATAAACTCTCTCATGGAAGCAGTAACCTTCTTCCAGTAGGCTGCTGATTCTAACAGAAAGATCCAATCAGCTGGGCACATCTATAAGCATTCATATAGGACAAGTCTTTAAATGTTATTTTTATATTGTAGAGTGACCCCATAAGAATAGTATATTATTTAAATAGCTCAAGAGCAGATCCCATAGAATTCAGAATGACCTCTGAGTAAATCTACACAGGAATATGTTTTGGGTCTATTGTAGCACCTGAAAGGTTAACTCATTTCTTTTATAGCCTAAACTATAGGCCTTTTGTAGGGAGATGAAAGTTACACTCTCAGATGTATGGAATCGTCTAAAACGTGAACAGCTTAATTTACATTTATACAGCTGGAATAAAAAGCAATCGAGAAGAAGTGTCTGTCTTAGTTACTGCTAGCAGCCAGAATCTCCGTGAATTTCCCTTATCTAGTTGTGATGGACTGACATGCTCAAATTTGACTATTCACTTTACTGATTATGCATACATATTACAGGGGTAGAAAGGAAGGCAGCTCCTCAAACAATATTATTGAACAGTAGAGCTCCTTCAAAGTATACTGATATTTTTAAATGATGCATAACCTTCTTATTTCTTTCCTATTTTTGAAACTGTATGTTCCAAACTCAACAAAACCACTTGCGGAAGAAAAAGGAATAAAAGAAGTGAAACTGTCCTGTGATCGATAAGCAGGAGTATTTGTTGCTGAGAATGATTAAACCTATTGAGAATTGTACAGTACAAAACTCTTTTCAGCTTCCCTAAAAAAATTGCCTGTTTTTCCCTGAGTACTGTTGCAACTGTCACATTTTGATTGAAGCAAAATGAAAAGGCAATTTGTGGAAGATATTCAAAACAACATTCCATGGTAGTCTGAAACTTAGTCTTCTGCATTTTCCCTAATAAGAATACACTTTCCCCATCTGTCTGTGTTCTAGGATTGTCCCAATGCAAACTCTGAATGTCAAGAGCAGGTCTGCATGTCTGTATCCTTCAAGGTGTTTGGGACTCATGACCTCATCACATTATCTTCAGGATTCACCACACATAGTGGCAAATCCATGGGGTCCCAGTGGAGGACACGGAGAACCTGTCGCTCCACACCCCACGTTGTCTCCCCCTTACTTTGACCCCCTTTTATGGGAGGAAGAGCTACCACTCAGCTTCCCCCCCCCCCCCATTGTCCTGGAGGCAACATGAGAAGTCAGCTTGCTCTCCTCTTTCCTTACAGAGCCCTGCCGGAAGTACACATGCATCATGTAATGGACTCTGTCTCAAAAGGGGAAAACAAGCAACATGTGATGGCCAAAGTAGTCTGTCTGATGAGGTGATAAGATTCCCAAAAGCCCTAGCCACCTAGTCCAATGTTCAAGAATTTTGGGAGCTAAGGTATAAAATACCCGGAGGGTCATGGGTTGTGTATGCCTTGTCTAGAGTATAGATGGGAATATATGAGCATTCATATGCCTCTGGTTACATTTCTCTTTTTTTTTTTTTCTCACCATTGCGTATAGTGGCTTAGATTTGCAATCCAAGAAGACTTGGAGGGCTGCCAGATTCCCAACCTTGATATGACAAGGGAAGAACAATTTCTAGTTGTATTATCTTTTGTTGTCTTGTTATTTGCCATTTCCAGTTCTTCTCAGAGTCCCAGATATTACCAACCTCTTAGTTATGCCTGTCTGCACAAGCTGCAGACTTTGGAATCATTTCAAAAGATTTCTGCAAGCAGTTCATTCAAGCAACTTGCAAAAGTAACCTGTCCTTTCCAGAGACAGCTCAGAACTTACAGAAATAAAACAAGACAATAAAGAAGAGAAATATAAGGAATGTCACAAAGAGGGAAAAAAGGAGGAGAGGACAGAAAGAACACAATGACAGGTAAAGGTAAAAGGTAACTCGCCTCTTTTACACAAATGCAAAGAAATTTCATAACAAAATCTCATCTGTTCAACTTCAGTGACAGCAGTATCAATAACACACATGTTGCAGGCAAACAATTGCCGATTTCCTTTTTTCTAATCCTCAGTAAAGGTATGTGTCAATGAAACCTGACATAATTTTTGTTTGAGGATCAGGAATCTAAAACATTTCTAAGATACTCTCAGTAGTTGTTTTTTTTTTCTGATTGATGTCCTGAATTAGAACTTTATCACGTGAGAATGGTAATTGTGCATAATAATAATAATAATAATAATAATAATAATAATAATAATAATAATGCAGAATATAAATTCTACTACTACTACTACTACTAACAACAATGGCAATGAGACTGTAGTGGAATAGTGAGTCTGTGAGATAAAGTCCTTAGCAAAAGTAGTGAAATAGTTTTTATCATATGATAAAACTAGTGAAAAATATGTTTAACATGGCATGTTTTTTAATTGACATCTAATGAAATAGACTCTGATCCTAAGACTACTAAACACGTTAGTTTTAGTACCACAAGCTTCTAGGATGTATTTATTTATTTGGACACACAGACTCTTTTTGGGAAATGGCATATTCACTTAAAACCATTTGAAAAGACTTGATTTCTGCTTTAAGTTTGAATGTGGCATCTGTATTTACCTCTCACCATAGGAGTATGAGTGTGTCACAGCAGACACATCTTAAATGAAAGAAAATTGGGGCCAGAGGTTTGTAAATCTGGACACAGATATCATAAAGAAGAATCAAGACTCCCAGCCATAGCCAAATTGCTCATGCTTTTTCCCCTTGAGTGAGGATCACTATTAACTCTCGCAATGTAAAAATAATATTTTAGTAGTACTGTGGAGCTATAAGAGTCAAATAAAGAATATTCTTTGTCAATTTACAAGCTTGTATCCATGTGAATTTATCGACAGCATGAAATAGCTTTTCCCAAAGAAAGGCAATACAAAGAATACATTTGTGGTATTATACTAACTCTTCAAAATTCACAATCTACCTTTTAGCCCCAGGGTTGAAAGAGTTTTATAAGAAAATTCTACACATCGTGGAAAATCCATGCAGACAGCAAATGATCAAGTATCTGCAGCCTCTGTTACCAAAAAAGTATTCATAATAATTGGTCTAGCAAGTCAGTCCTCCACATTCACTGGGGTTAGGGGCACAGGGCTCCCATGAAAGTGAAAAACTGCAAATAAAAAGTTTTCTTTTAAACCTGAAATAATACCTCTCGAGAAATGTCTAGATCTTCCAGCATGACTCCATGTTTAACTTCTGCTGGTCTTAAAAACTCCTATAGATATGTTATTTAAGAAATCTCTAGGTCCTCTAGCATGGCTGAAGTAAATTGACTAACCTTAGAGTTATTCTGGAGGGTGTAGAGATTCCTAGGGAGAACATTTTAAACCAAGTCCATGAATAATAAGATCTGCAAAAGTTAAGACCTCAAATACAGAGAGACTACTGCAATTCATCCACTAGTATTTATTTTTCAGACCAATAAAAACTGTTGCTTGTTAATGGAGTAATCTGTCAAGACATTTTATCTTGATGGAACTGGAATACATCAAATCCTCCTCCTGAAGCACCCTTTGAACCCTTACTTAAACCTGCTCAAAAGAGTGGGAAACCCCTTCAGAACAGACCTTCAAACAATGTATAGGATTCTGGCATGGAAGGAAGGGAAAGAATCATCCTCTTTCCAGCCAGGACAGAAGGGTAGATTCAGATTTCTGGGAGGGAGATGTCTACCTCTTGTGATTTTTAACAAACAACAAACTCCAACATGTTAAAACAGGAACCTAACATCAAAGTGTGATCAAGACAACAAAAGAGGGCCCATCCAGAAAGGTCAAAAATGTGGGACCTGTAATGATTTTACTGGAGGCATCCAAACAACACTTCAGTGAAAAGCAAATTAATATGGGTTAAACCAAGGTTTCCCTGGTTCACTCCACATTAAACATATCATTAGATTCGGATCTTCATGAAATATCCAGATTTCATGAGGTGCTGTACCTGTGGGGACTGACTACCATGATGCGTCATGTGTTTCCTAGGGATCAATCTCCACAGCCCCTGATTTACCCCCTAAAACTTATAGAAAAGGTCCCTAGTCACAATGGTCCCTTTCCTCGCGGGCGGCAGAGATTTTTCTTCTTACCACACCATCTCCTCAGGCTTCATTTTCTCACTCAATGAAGACATGAGGAGAGGCTCCACGGTGGCCAGGGACCTGTTCAGTAAGTTTTAAGGGGTGAATCAGGGCTTTGGGGATAGCTTCTTGCTATCCAGATTTCAATTGAGATATCATGTAGCCACCCTGGGAGGGAAATCCTGGGGTTGTGGGAGGAGGTGGGGACTAGAACCTGCGTCAAAGCAGGTTACTTTAACCCATTTCAGCCTGGGTTTTAGTGATATGTGGAAGCACCCTGAGTGCAAACTATTTTTGCACTTTGAATTCAGTTTAAAACAAGGGAAGTAAACTGAGGAGAAGAAAGGGGAGTGATAGGAAAAGAAGCAAATTTGGACATTTTAAAAGTTGCTGAAAAAGAAAGATGATAGAGGATTAATTGGGATCGTCTCTATCAAATCAGAATAGTTGTGGAGGGGTGGGTTATAAAAGAGCAAAATGTGGTTGGAACAATCTCAACCTTTTTTGTTTATTTAAGAGAGAGAGAGAGAGAAGGAGCAACTGAACATGTCTCTGGGACAATGGCCACGATGACATTTTCAACTTCAAAGCAGAACTTGAAACATGACTGTCCATCAAATAGTCACAAAACAGTGGGGGTGAAAAGGACCACTTGCAGCATGAAAGCTTTCATTTTCTTACCTTTCCCCTCGATCCCCATAAGCCCTTCACACCCATAAACATTGCACATGTGCAGGAGATAGGAGAGGGATGATGAGAATATATAGTTTTTCAGATGTTTTGGAACTGCAACTCCTATTGTGCCTCATCAACTTAAGCACTATGCCACCTCATTGTCTTTCCTTCCTATCTCAGCCATATTATCATCTTCCTTTCCATATCCCATGTGTTGTACTGCTTCTATATTGCCATGCAAAGAGCCCCCGGTGGCGCAGTGGGTTAAACCCCTGTGCCGGCAAGACTGAAGACCGACAGGTCGCAGGTTCGAATCCGAGGAGAGGCGGATGAGCTCCCTCTATCAGCTCCAGCTCCTCATGCAGGGACATGAGAGAAGCCTCCCACAAGGATGATAAAACATCAAATCATCTGGCCGTCCCCTGGGCAACGTCCTTGCAGATGGCCAATTCTCTCACACCAGAAGCGACTTGGTTTCTCAAGTTGCTCCTGACACAACAAAAAAAAAATTGCCATGCAAAAGGATGGCCACAAAGTGGAGGAAATGTGTAAACCAGTGGGGCAATGTGTAAAGAATTGCATCTTAGAGATGTTAAAGTTCTAGTTTTCCTTCCTTTGCTCCAAACTGTGGAAATTGGGACAATGAGTTCATCTCAGGACACCTATGGCAGGTCCAGTCACAAATAGTCCTTGGGATCCTTGGACTTAATTATTTCAGCAGAACATGACCAAGAAGAAAGTAAAGTCAATGGATGTGGCTGTGACTTCAAGACACCTATTGGTTTATTAATTCCATAGATTTTTTTTAAAGGTAAGAAATAACCAGAGGTGGTTTTGCCAGTTCTTTCCTCTGAATATTACCTACAACATATTGTATTCATTGGCGGTCTCACTAGGGCTTGACCAGTCAGGTGGAAATCTGCACTGCCTAAGTACTTTGTAAATATGGAATAGAAAAAAGTGGAACTATACAAGTTCAAATTATTCTTATTTAATCACTAGTTATATTTGTGTACAGAAAAGTGCAGTGGGAATGAAAAGCACACCACCATGAATAAAATTGCATGCTGAAGTTTGCTGTCCTTGATGAATGCAAATATTTTCATTATGCATATGTGAGTAGCTTGACAATATCACTCTCTGTGTGCTACATTCAGAATCCTCTAGCTTATTTTGATTATCCTTGGAAAGAACATGATCCCATTACAAAATTACATTAGGCAGTGTTTATTGACAAATATTTTGACAGTGCCACCATAAAACAGGTCAAAGCTTTAAGTGAAAACATTAAGACAGCCTTTTCTCCCCCAGGATTCAACTGTGTTAATTTTTTTTGACAGCACAAGGCATAAATGACAAATATTTAACAACAGGCCCTTGCCCTCTCCTAGTTCTAAATAAGTTATTCCATTGAATTATAAAGTCCCTTTGCAATGCTTTTTAAATATCTCTCAGGTTTTAATAGTGAAATAATGTTATCCTCAACTATTTGCACATGAATTACAAACTTGGTTTTTGAAGAAACAAATTGAAGAGAAAAAGTGTGCAGTATTTTACATGTGAAAACTGTGAACTAGACCAGAAAATAGCAAAATGAGGTGACATCTTACTAGCAACACAGGCAAATGTAAATTGCTCTAGGTATTTGATGTCGCTTTGTAGGCATTGCTCAACCCTTACTGTGCACTGAAAGAGGCAGAAGAAGAGGCAGAACTATTGCATATGTGGATGACCATTAATATTGTCCTTAATTGTTTAGAGCAGGTTTACCCAACCAGCAGTCCATGGGCCACAGGCAACAAGAGATGCCTATGAATAAGGCCCAACACAAAATTTTAAACCTACTTAAAATGGTATAAGATGGGGAAGTAGTTTTTTGTAATTCAGTTGCATGATTCTCTAGCATGAATGTTGTAGACAGCAACAGAACAATCAGAGTATATTATGTCTACAAATATCAAAGCAATACCATAGTTCAAATTATAATTACAGACAATTGAGCCAGAAGACTTAGGGCTCATCCAGACAGGCCCAAAAACTGGGACCTGTCTCGGTTTTGCTGGAGGTGCCCAAACAATACCTCTGGTAAAACCAAATTAACTTGGAACAAACTTGTTCCCCTGGTTTGTTCTGAGTTAATTAAACACCTGAGAATTAATTAAACACCTGGTAAGAGCTGGGTCTTATGGTAAGATCAGGGTTTTACCAGGTGTGGATCCTGTGTGGATTGGACACGGGAACCATGTTACATGATTTCCAGGCCCAATCCACGCAGCTTTCTTGGTTTTTCGGGCTCCAGGAGCCCAAAAAACCAAGAGGGCACCCCCTCCCCCCCCAAAACCCCAAATATCTCCATAAAAAATAAACAAGATTTGCCTGATTACGATAACATTCCCACCCAAATTTCACCCAATTATCAAAGAGATGAGATCTATAATCACGTTCACCACATATTTACTTATATATATATAAAGAAAATTATAGGAAAATATGAAATAGTAGTAAGTGGCCTTCCATCCCAGCTCTATTAGCAGCAAAATTTGGTATACTATCAATGTACAATGGCAGTGTAACTATTCTACTGTAGCAGAGATTGTGACAGCAAAAAAGACCTAAAGTTGAGCAGGAAGTGATGAACTGGAGAAACAGACTGCTTTTATAATTTCATATAAAAGGGAAGTGTTTTGCCAACAGTTTCCATAGATAAAACTGTGTGGCAAATATTGTCTTGTCTATTGGAATTTGACTCATGTGATCATTCCTAATTAACTTTATGGGAGAATTCCCATAATTCCCATCTCTAGTAAATGCACTTTACTA
Organism: Anolis sagrei ordinatus; assembly: GCF_025583915.1. Lineage (NCBI taxonomy): Eukaryota > Metazoa > Chordata > Lepidosauria > Squamata > Anolidae > Anolis > Anolis sagrei. The sequence goes on from NW_026847549.1 coordinate 134,141,648, forward strand.
GAGATCTAGAATTGTCTGCATGCCCCACCTATCCCTAAAATACCTATCCTATTTCACCTGATCATGCCCAACATTTTTAAAGATTTTAAGTACTACATTTGGCCCTGCCATAGGTTTTAATGCACCGCGGTGTTATTGTTTATGTTTTTGCTTTGTTTATGAGTTTTTTTATTATTGTACTGTTGTTGTTGTGTTTTACTGATGTATTGGGCTCAGTCTCTTGTAAGCTACACCGAGTCCTTCTGGAGATGGTAGCGGGGTATAAATAAAGGTTTCTATTATTATTATTATTATTATTATTATTATTATTATTATTTATTCATATTTGAAAAAAAATGGTAGGAAGCCATTTTTATGGAAAGTGTGGGCCAAGAATTGAATTATTATCTTAAGTCAGATACTTGGTGTAGATGATAAAATTTTGCCTGTTTTGAATTTTACAAGAATGGTTTAAACTCATAAAACTCTGTCAGCTATATGGCAATATCTGCAAATGAAATATTGTAATTCGGATTTGGCTTAAAGGTGCATTTGAGGTTCCTTCATATTAGAAGTATTAATTGGGGCCAACCAAGTATCCAAACCAACAATTTAGATAGATTTAATCATACCTTTATTTTAAAAATCAATGATCCATAAATAAATATGACATTTGAGGTTTATAGCAAGAATGGAACAGAGAACTGGAACATCCATTTCTGACTAATCAATGACCATCAGTTGCCATTTCTATAAGAAATATTGCTATAGATTTTTGACTACATCCTATATAGAAGAAATGGCTCTTTTAAGTATATTGATCACAACGATGTCTATTCAGGAAAGAGCTTTCTAAATCAGCTAATTATTAGAGATGTAATATTGATAATGCTTCCTTAATATATAGATTTTGAGTTGTTCTACAATAGCTACATTTGGGAAAGAAGTAATCACACAAGTAAATTTGGTGTTGGACAGTACCTTGGTATTCAGCAATATGCATATTCTTTGGAATTATTGACCTATTGTTGGGAAATTAACAAATGGCAAATGGAAGTGGGTTTTTCTTTTTGACTGCTAATATATTAATACTTTGTTACTGAAATGATATTTTTCTCACCCTATGATTCAATGAATATCATTCAATGGCCACGTGCAACATTAGAAAGAATTATATATAGTCAAAATTTACAAATGAATTTATATTTGGACATTGATCAGGTGTTATAGAAACAACTAATGTGGGGGTTTGTCTTCTTTTTATGTTTTTATATTCCTGCTTTTGTTATACTGGAGCATTATTGTATGTAACTGAGATCTCATACAAAAAGAGCTTTTTAAATTATTGTTTACTGAAAGTTGCTGCTGCCATCGGTGTTTTTCCAGGCCTCCTTCTCCATCTTGCCAACACCAATACTATTTTTTTAAACTTCCAGTAAGATAGAAGATGAGCAAGAAAGGGTGGGCTGATTAAATCATTAAAATATTTCATCACACTACAGAATGAATGAATCCACTTGAAATCTGGTTGCTGCTTCCTGCAGAATTCTGGGGTTTGCAGTTTACGGAGGAGACTTTAACAATCTCACTAAACTACAAACCCCAAAATTCTGCAGGGGGCAGAAACCAGATTTAAAAGTGGATTCATTCTCTATTGTGATGGTAAAAAGAAGATTCTAGGAGTGGATCTACACTGTAGAATGAATTCAGTTAGATGCCACTTTAGATTGCCGTGGCTCAATACTATGGGATTTGTTCATTAGCCTTCCCTGACAAAGAGTGATGGTGCCTTACTAAATTTCAAATCCAAGGGTTCCATAGCATTGAGCTATGATAGTAGTATCAAACTACATTAATTATGTGGTGTAGATGCAGGGGTGGCTCAACCCATTACGCAAAGTAAGCATTTGCAGTATAGTTGATTTTGCCCAGGGGCACTCTTGAGGCACTCTTGGGGGAAAATAGACCTTGACATATGCGAGTTGTAGTTACTAGGATATATAGTTCACCTAAAATCAAAGAGCATTCTGAACTCTACCAATGATGGAATTGAATCAAATATGGCACACAGAACTCCCATGATGAACAGAAAATATATATCAATGATTGGTTGGGGGGAGGGCACCAAAATACTGTTTGCTTACCATTGAAAATTACCTAGGGCCACCTCTGTGTAGATGCATCCTTTGTCAAAGGCTTTGTATGTTTGAACTGTCTCAAGACATCCACACCTATAATTTTTTTAGAGCGGAGAATTGCAATTAAATTACAACACTGGGTTATAAGAGATGAGTGAAGGATCTTTTTATTATTATTATTCATATTCCTCCTGAAGATTGCCAACGTGGGGACTTGCCTAATATCTCTGGGGAGTGAATTCCAGAGCCGAGGAGTGAAGTCCATAAAGATATGGAAGGCCTTTCTTCACTAAGAAACCACCTGCCGCTTACACATGGTTCACAATTAGTCTTATTTCATATCAATAATAATAATAATAATAATAATAATAATAATAATAATAATAATAATAAAAATGCTCGTATTCCTCAGGGATTGGCGTGACTGATGAGATCATGTCATCTAACATGTCTGAGAATTTAGTCCAATCTGCCTTTCTGAAGTTGTATCTTCGTTTAAATCGAACTTCCTGAGGCCTTATAGTTGGGAACAGTTGGCATACTATTGGTCGGTGCTGTGTGTTTGGGATTGGTGGTCCCACTGATTTGGTGCATTGCTGTACGATGTTGTCGCTCACAAATAAGAGGTCTGGGTTATAACCTCGGTGCCATCTCCCGCTGTTGTAGGATGGTGGGAGCTTGCTATCATGGATGAGAGATAGTTTGTGCAGTTCAGACCAGGAGAGGACAGCCTCTCCATTTCTGTCCTCTTGGGCATAGCCCCATACGTGGCTATGGCTGTTGAAGTCACCAATTACTACCGCCCTTTGGTGCCTGTCAAAGTTCTCGGGGAAGGAGAAGCAGAACTCTTCATTTGGGGGCTTGTACACAGAGGTGATGGTGATGTTATTGAGCTCTACTGTTAGAACCTCGATATTGTTTTCTTCAGTGTTGTGGGCACTGCTGACTTGGAGGCCTGGTTTGACAAAGACGGCGCTTCCATACTGTGCATGTGGTCTTTCCGCTACTAAGACCATTCCTGGAACTTTGGGTCGTTTCTGTCTTTCATCCCTGTGTGTTTCTTGGACACACAGCACGTCACATTTCTTATCTCGGCACAGCTCATAGAGCAGTTGTTCTTTGGCGGCTGACATGCCTTCGATGTTGATAGAGATTATTGTCATGGTTGGTCCTGAAAAGGTCCGTTGGTTGTTTTGCTTGCTTGCTTGCATGCTTGCATGCTGCATGCTGCAAGTCGTCTCTGGTTTCTTCTGGATTGAGAGAATCAGCCGTCTGCGAAGACGTTGCCCAGGGGACGCCGGATATCTTGCAATCCTGCGAGGAGGCTTCTCTCATGTCCCACTATTTTTATTGAAATAGTGAAAACCTGCTCACGGGCCTCCATACCGAGAGGCTGCAGAACCAACTACCTTCAGGGCATTACTCCTGAAACAGCTGTCTTGCTGGAAAACTATTACAGGCTCCACAACAAAGACCCATTTAGTGAGCAAACCCTTCAGGCAGAGCAGAGCATTGTGTCCTCCATCTCTGAAGCCAAGAAAGAACAGTGGATCAAACTGATCACAGAGGTCGACATGGGCAGGAGCAGCCAGAAGGTGTGGAAGCTGCTAAGACGGTTGAGCAATGACCCCTCACAAACTAATACCCATGCCAACATAAAGGCAGATCAGATAGCACACCAACTCTTGAAGAATGGGAAACCCAACTTTGCCACCAAAGTAGGAAAGAAACCAATAGCCAGGCAACCAGAGATTGAGAACAACAACCTTCATGAACCCTTTGCATCCACTGAATTGGACATGGCACTCAACAAATGTAAGAATGGCAAAGCAGCTGGCTTGGATGATCTACGGATGGAACAAATCAAGAACTTTGGTCCCAAAGCAAGGCACTGGCTGCTGGAGCTGATGAACAACTGCACTGCATCCTGTCAGATCCCCAAAATCTGGAGGAAAGCAAGAGTCATAGCCATCTTGAAGCCAGGCAAAGACCGCAATGACCCAAAAAGCTACAGACCAATCTCCCTGCTTTGCCACCTCTACAAAGTCCTGGAGAGACTTATTTTGCATAGAATTATGGAAAAACTAGACCCATGTCTGATCCCACAGCAAGCTGGCTTCAGAAAAGGCAAAAGCTGCACATCGCAAGTGTTGAACCTCACTCAGCACATAGAAGATGGTTTTGAAAGGCAGCAGATCACAGGAGCTGTCTTCATAGACCTGTCAGCAGCCTATGATACTGTGAACCACCGCCTCCTCCTGAGAAAAATGTATAATATCACAAAGGACTACCACCTCACCCGCCTCATAGGAAACCTGCTACAAAACAGGAGCTTCTTTGTTGAGTTCCAGGGCCAGAGAAGCAGATGGCGGAAACAGAAGAACGGCCTGCCTCAGGGGAGCGTGCTTGCCCCATCCATGTTCAACATCTACACAAATGACCAGCCACTGCCAGAAGGGACAGAGAGTTTCATCTACGCTGATGATCGTGCCATTACTGCTCAAGCAGGGAGCTTTGAGATGGTTGAACAGAAGCTCTCTGAAGCTCTAGGTGCTCTTACTGCCTATTACAGGGAAAACCAACTGATCCCCAACCCATCTAAAACACAGACATGTGCCTTTCATCTCAAGAACAGACAAGCATCCCGAGCTCTGAAGATCACCTGGGAAGGAATCCCACTGGAGCATTGCAGCGCACCCAAATATCTGGGAGTCACTCTGGACCGTGCTCTGACCTACAAGAAGCACTGCCTGAACATCAAGCAAAAAGTGGGTGCTAGAAACAATATCATACGAAAGCTGACTGGCACAACCTGGGGATCACAACCAGACACAGTGAAGACATCTGCCCTTGCGCTGTGCTACTCTGCTGCTGAGTATGCATGCCCAGTGTGGAACACATCTCACCACACTAAAACAGTGGATGTGGCTCTTAATAAGACATGCCGCATTATCACAGGGTGTCTGCGCCCTACACCACTGGAGAAATTACACTGTTAGCCGGTATTGCACCACCTGACATCTGCCAGGAAGTAGCAGCCAATAGTGAAAGGACCAAGGCAGAGACATCTCCAGCTCATCCCCTGTTTGGGTATCAGCCAGCACGTCAACGACTTAAATCCAGACATAGTTTTCTAAGATCTACAGAGACACTCAGCAAGCGAGAGTCCAAAAGTGGCAGGCCCAAACCCAGCACCTCAATCCATGGGTGATACCAGATGAGAGACTCCCCCCTGGGCACACAGAAGACTGGGCGACTTGGAAGGCGCTGAACAGACTGCGCTCTGGCACCACGAGATGCAGAGCCAACTTAAGAAATGGGGCTACAAAGTGGAATCCTCGACATGCGAGTGTGGAGAGGAGCAAACCACTGACCACCTGCTGCAATGCAACCTGAGCCCTGCCACATGCACAATGGAGGACCTTCTTGCGGCAACACCAGAAGCACTCCAAGTGGCCAGATACTGGTCAAAGGACATTTAATCAACTCTCATACTCACAAATTTTGTAATCTGCTTGTTTGCTTTGTTCTGTTAGAAATGTAATATAATTTGACTGGTTGTTCTGACACGACAAATAAATAAATAAAATAATAATAATAATAATAATAATAATAATAATAATAATCTTTATTTATATCCCATCTCCATCTTCCCAATAGGGACTTGGGGCGGCTAACATGAGGCCAAGCCCAGGCCAAATGGATGAGATAAAATAATAATATAATAATATTAATAATAATAATTTGAATTACCTTGATCATCCTCTGATATGGTCAAGCCCCAGATCAATAAAGAGATGTCAGCAGGGCATTTTAAAAACATTTTCCCTAATTTATTAGATAATTCCAGATAAAATGCAACCTTTTTAATCAAGGGACAAATGAATGGAAACAAAAAATGGCAGTGGATAGTGCTCCCTGATAATACAATACAGCACACTCTTCCATACAATGCCCTGCAAGCACTATTACAGGTACTATTAGTGTGACTTGTACAGGGTATTTACACATAGATCAGTATACAGAAGGTCTATGAAACCTTCACTGAATTTTTGCATTTAGGTTTTCAGGTGATTATGTCGCTTATTTCATAGGCTCCTAATACTCAGGACATTCTGACAGATCCTAAATTTAGAACAATGACCTTTTTCAACTATCTCCTGGAGGTTAGTAATTAACTGGAACACCTCCTAAAACACATTAAGCATTTTTAATGGGAATGACGTGAAACAATTTTACTCTTTTGGGGTTTAACCAGTTCTATGCTTGTACAGAAATTTTAATTGAGCTTGACACATTCCAGTCTATCCACATTTATATATCATTTATATTCATTCCACCATCGAGTTAAACCAAAAATTTGGAAATTAAGCAGATATTTTTCCTAATGACCAGAGAACTACAGCCAACATTACATGTACACCGTGGATTCTGTTTCCTCTGAGGTTACTACTGTACCAAGTGGAGCCAGCTGTGGGTTGTGTAAATAACAGTAAAATGCAATGTATGTAAGTCCCCTGTCTATTAATTCCATGGGGTTTTTAGGCAACAAATACTCAGAGGTTGTTTGCCATTGCCTTCTTCTGAATACATCCTAAGGCAATGGTTCCAAAACTTTGCTCTTTCAAATGTTCTTGATTTCATCTCCCAGTAACTCCAACCAACTTGGCCAATAATAAGTAATTCTGGGAGTTGGAGCCCAAAACATTTGGAGGACCAAAGTTTGGGAGCCACTGTTCTGCAGCACTTTGAGTTTCCTGTTAGTAACTGTTGCTCTAAGTGTATTTCAGTCAAATCCAATGCAGAAAACACAATAAGATTACACCCAGGCAAGAGGAAAAAGAACAGAAAATTTTTACTCGTATTAGCAGAGTTAAAACATAAACTTGCAATGTTAAAAACAGTGCAACAAACTTCCATAGTCTTTGAAAGCAATACAGAATAAGGCTTCTTCATCTCCATCCAAATGAGAGAGCAGTAGAAATGGTTGAGCATAATGCCTGAGCAAATGCTCCTCAGAGCAAAAGCTGAACTGTATTCTAAAAACCATACAGTTATACCCCACCGGGTGTGGTCCAAACTTACTAGTTGACCTACATTAGCAGCTGCACATAATTAACAGCATAAGGTTTTCTTTAACACACACACATACTTGATCCTGTTATGACTTACTGTAACAGTAACCACACTTCAACCTACTTAGCTTCTAAGATCAAGTGAGGTCTGATGCACATAGACTATTTCAACCAATAAAGCATGTTGCTTTAATTAACCTATTGACTGTAATATCATGCATTTAAAAAGTTTTTCTTAGGAAATGAAGTTAGGTAGAGTTCTATTGTTTTCCTATGAATGCAGTTTAGAGCACCTTGAATTCACTGGTGGACTCCCTTCTAAATACCAATCAGGTCTGATCTAGTTTCAAAATCATATAGGGCCTGGTGCCTTCAGGATATCAACAGCTAAAATAATATGTGACAAGGTGACTTTAGACACCTTGTTACATATGAGAGCAGTGACAGAGGTGATAACTACATCACTCAGCCTGTGTGTTAAACAGATCATGAATGGTTCACACTAATTTGCCAAAATCTAACAAATCTAACACATCCAAAATAAAACACTATGCCCAAATCTAGAAAATCTGTCCAGTACAGAACTTTTTAAAAGCCCCTTTTGACCTTTCAGTCTCTCCTATTGAAATCTAAGGCCCTTGAGTTGCAAACTTAATAGCATTCCAACATGAGTTTGTTATCCTTCATTTGGTGGAAAATCTTTTCTATTATGATTGGTATATATGTTTGAGAATCAACAATGCTGCTAAATCAAAAACGTTTTTCAACCAAACACTGCATTCCTGTGTTTTACTTGTATCCTTCACATTACGTGAAGTACAGCTCCTAATATATATCAGTCCCATCCTGCCTCAAACCCAGAACTGACATAGTCTGTTGGTGGCAAGGACAGTAGTAAACTGTTTCATCACCTTGAGCAGCCAGCATTACATATTGCTGTGACATGCTCCATGCACTTCTGCTTTTTCATATTCAGATACTGTATATCTGTCATTTGAAGGGCATTATTCAATTCATCATCCTGCTCTCCCTCCACAGCCTGAAAGATACTTTAGGCAAAGGGTGTCCTTTTCTGTTGCTCTATTTGTTGTAAGAACATCATTGTGTTTTGCCATGCATAATCCATCGCTTTTAGCATTAAAAAACGAACAGGGGAAATAAGAAGAGACTGCACAGAATACAGCAAGGTTCTTGAATACAAGCAAGTTTGCTACACAGAAGTGTTTAGGCACCATGGGAACAATTCGACATTCTATTGGTAAAAATGTGACTTGGCATTATTAGGACTTTATAGGGTCACATTGCATTAATAATGAACTCATGAGGGTGAATACCAAGGAATGAGGCAAAATTATATTAATATCAATTGGAAAGATTAGATCTTATTTCAATTAGCCATTTTCTGTAGAAGCATATCTTGACTACATATGTGTGCCATGCTATTTGTTGGAGTTCAACCACATCCTGCCCAAGTCTATCATCCTCATCAAGGAAATAGATAGGCAGTAGGAAAGGCTGTCCCCATTATCCTCCCTGAATTCCTGTTGCTCTGTCTCTCTTTCTCACGCTGTATCCACTCCCATAACACTTTTGCCTGCAATTCAAATAATAGTCTAGAACCGTGGTTCTCAACCTGTAGGTCACCAGTTGTTTTGGCCTACAACTCCCAGAAATTCCAGCCAGTTTACCAGCTGTTAGGATTTCTGGTAGTTGATGGCCAAAACATCTGGGGACCCACAGGTTGAGAACCACTGGTCTAGAACATGCAATTTATCATCTGATCCAGAATTCCTTTGCACATATAAAACACTTTAAAAGTTCCACATATACCAGGGTGAAGAATATTCAGCTCCCCAAACATCATTGGACTGCAATTCGCATCAACCCTACTTAGCCTGGCATGTAGTGGGACATGATAGGGTTTCCAGCCCATCAACATCCTGGCCACATGTTCCTTATATTTGTTCTTTGTTGTTATGTGCCTTCAAGCTGACTTATAGCAAGACTATATAAGGGTTTGTGTGTGTGTCAGGAGCGACTTGAGAAACTACAAGCCTCTTCTGGTGTGAGAGAATTGGCCATTTGCAAGGATGTTGGCCAGGGGACGCCCGGATGTTTTAGATGTTTTACAATCCTTGTGGGAGGCTTCTCTCATGTCCCCACACGTGAGCCAGAGCTGACAGAGGGAGCTCATCCGCACTCTCCCCATATTTGAACCTGCGACCTGTTGGTTTTCAGTCCTACCGACACAAGGGTTTAACCCATTGCACCACTGGAGGCTCCTATACTAAGGGTGTCTTGGCAAGATTTATTCAGAGGAGGTTTGCTACTGGCTTCTTCTAAGGCTGAAAAGGTGCACATTACCTAAGGTCATTCAGCAAGGTGCCATGCTTGAGCAGAAATTTGAACCCTGGTCTCCTACAGTCCTAGTAGCTCATCACACTGGCTGCTGGAATCACTATGCACGATAGCAAATCCAGCAACCATCATTGGGGGGGGGGGGACCTGTCGCCCGATGCCCTGCATTGCCTGGCTCAACAGGCAGCTGATCCCACAGAGGGAAACATCAACCACACAGCTTCCCCCTATTGCTTCCTGCTCATATGCTTGCTTTGTTCTAGATGACCCACGGAACCCCACCAGAAGTTCCTGTGCATAGCGGAGCCAGCAGGCTCTGTTGGTCATCTAGAGCTCAACTGGTGTATGCCTCCAGAAAAATTCCTGTCTGATAAGGTCATGTTCAGACCACTATACCTTCTCTCCCAATTGCTATTTTATTTTAACAATGCTGTTTGGGGGATGGAGAACAAACAGGGCAGAGAGTTTCCCCCCAGAAACCAGTTCAAGAACACATTTTATATCAACAATCTATATAACCATATTCCTTTATATTGCAAAACCTGAAAGTAAACATGTTTTATGTTTAGTCTATATGCAGTTTAGTCCTTAAGTGTTGATTTTAAACTTTTCTAGCCATCAAATCTAAACAGAAAATGTATTGTTGGCCATGCATATATACAAGGTCACGTGGTTTCTTTTTTTTTTGTTTTGAATAGTATTGAAATACTACACCAAACATCACTGCATTGTAAAGTAGGACAATTACCAGAGACAAGATACAATAAATTAATATACATTTGATTATGAGTTTTCATTAAGTTTTAAAATTTGGTACAAATACAACCATCACCAGTGTGATTGTATTTCATCAGATGGTTTAACTGAATTCAGATAGAGAAATGTGCAAAGCACTTATACTCTTTCTCTATTTTATGATTAACTACAATAAATCCTGTCTCATTGTAATCTAGGCTTTCTTTGCAAGAAGACATGAATCAAATACTAATTATATGCTATGAGAATATAATAGATGCTCATCGCATCAAAAATATGTGCTAACAGAGTTTGTCAGGATTGTATATGACTGCATCTTGCATCTTACACTCATATACAGAAGTTCAAGTATTGGATACATTCATATGTCAGTTTAACAGAGGATGGATGGAAATGGCTCCCTTTTTTAAAGATCAAAATATGAGTCCTTGCTTTTTCTTTCTTTCTTATTATTACATCTATGTAGATCAAAAAGGATAGCATCAGTTTTCAAAGTTTTCCCTGTGCAACCAAAGCAGTATATATATTTATGTTTTTGAGATTCTGTGCTCAAGTACCAGCGTAGAATGAAAATACACACAAATACACACACCATAAGCTCACAGATGAGAGTACTATTTCCATCGCTGGATGCTCAACATATCAAATAGTTTGTTTTAAAAAAAACCTGTAGTGATATTGTATCTTCATGTATCACTTATTTTATGGGCAAAATATTCTTGTCCCAAAATGATTTGGTGGGATCTGTGTACGTGCATATTTCTATCTTCTCAGACACAGTGGTGTATCGGAAGAGACAGAGACAGCAGAAAGCAGGCCCTAGAAGGTACTATTAAGAAGAATGACTATAATAATATACTAAAACTATAACCTTACCAATACCTACTACTGATTAACTATGGATGGTTTCAATGTGCCATTCTCTTTATTTTTCAAGGTCAAGTGAATCAAGTTAGTAAATCCAGAGCTAGTTTTCAGAACCATTACCTCTAGCACAATGGAAATCAATATCATTGATAGAGATAAAATATGGGGTTTGCTACTTGTAGCTTCATGACTACTGTAAGAATAGAAAAGAGATGTGGGAGGAAGTGAACTCAAGTGAATTTCTGACAAAAATCAAGGAAAATAAAGCTGATAAAAAGTAGAGGAAGAATCAAATATCTTTTTAGCTACTACTGAGATGTATTCACTAGTTCAAATGTAGTAGCTTTTTCAATTCCATCAGAAGCAGAAAACCAAGAAAACTAAAGCCCATTCCACATAGCTACATAAAATCCACATTGAACTGGATTATATGACAGTGTGGACTCAGATAATCCAGTTCAAAGCAAATATTGTGGATTATCTACCTTGATATTCTGGGTTATATGGCTGTGTGGAAGGACCCTAAGACAGAGGTTTTGAGGGAGGAATTACAACTTCAGGAGAGAAAAGGAATCAAGCTATTGCAGTAGCAAGATAGAAAATGAAGATATATACCTTAGCATGTTTGAGGAAAATATGAATGACCTAAAACATGATGTGTTTAGAAAGCAGCAGATTGCTGAGTGAGGAATGTAAGATGCATATTAGAAAGTTGTGGCTACTCCAGTTATCATGGTAGTAGAAGAATATGAAGAAATCACATGGGAACTTACAACCACATCACACGGGCAAAATTGCCTGTCCTATGACAGTTTCACCTCAGTTCAGAGACGGAACCTGCTGGATCCCACCAGATGACATAGATCACTTCTGGCAGGGCTCCATTCCTGAACTGAGGTGAAACAGTCACAAGAGGGAGCAGCAAGAACACAGGAGGTTCCCTGTGTTCTCATTGAGAAGAACAAGGGGAAGCTGGGTGGCAACAATTCCCTCCATGGGATTAAGTTAGGGATTTTGCATGGCAATGGCTTTCCCATGCTCCCTGCCCCATGCTGGATTTACCACAATCCATGGTGAATCCTCCACTATCGCCCGGCTTACTGATCTCAATCTGATGAGGGGGTGATGTGGGCTATGCAGAGTGTAGAGTGACAGTTTCCCTCACTGTTCACTGGACTTTCCCTGCTGCCTCACAATGCCCCCACCTTCCACTAGCTTGAGGACTTCAATGTGATGAGATCCTAGGAGATGTGAAAAACAAGAAATACAATAGACTTCATTTAGCAGTTTGATGTCACATTAACCATCATGGTTCCATTTTAAAATCCTGATGTTGGTAGTTTGGTGAGGTTACATTCTCTAGCAGAGAATTCTAAGTACGTCACAAAACTCCAGATCTCAGGATTCTGTAGGAAGGAGTCATAACAAGAGGTTTGATCTCCGTACTACTGTTGTCCTGGATAGACTGAGTTGGTGAGTGCTCAGACTCTGCATTTGTAAGAGGAAGTAAGCTCTGCTTTCAGGCAGCTAGTTTGTGGTTTGTATCTTCCAATTAAGGAACCTCTGATAAGCTTCTAAACAACCATCAGGTGCCTCTAAATTCTAGAAGCAGTGCACAATTTGAAAGCCACTGGAACCAGGTTTTATTAGTCCTGTGAAGAGTAATGTACTCTGGTAACAATTCTTCTGCAAGTACGATGTGAAACTGAAAATATGTGTCAATTCATTAAAGATAATGACAAAACCTTATCATCCAATCATGTTACTCGTGAAGCTTCACTCCCAGATCTGATGGCTTACATCTGGCAATTCAATCACTGGTTTCTTCTGAGCAATCCTATAATCAAGTTGTTGTTGATGCTGCTGCTTCATCCGCTGCTGTTTTCCTTCCATCGGCACTTAAAGATACTTGCAATGTTAGTAATCAAGTACTTTAATTTTTCAAATTATCTCTATATAGTGAGCATACAAGTTAGGATGGTAAATCTGTTCCACCAATATGGAGCTAGAGTTATGTAAAGTTAATAGATAGAAAACAGCAGGGCATCCCAATAGTGCAATGCTCTCCACTTAGAAGTCCAACTGAGGCTAACACTTGTTTGCCAAAGCCTTTAAACCTTATTAATTAAGCCCAATACTAGAATTCATTGTTTCAAAAACTTTTTAAAGTTTTAATACATTGTATTACTTAATAGGATTTTCATTTATGTATACTTTCCTGCTATTTTATGACTGCTTGCAAGTCAACCTGTAATCTTCTGATGTAAAGAATATTACAAATATTTAAATGGCTAAATCAATAAATAAGTTTTTGCAACATGAGGGAATGATTTACAGGATTATGAAAAACTGTGATGTTACAGTGTACCCCAGTCTAAGGCTAAATGTTTATTTACTTTACAATAAATCTTTACTGTTTTCCTATACATCTATGTCTGGATGCTTAAAGGTAATAATTAGCAAGAATGGCTGGCCATGAGTTAACACGTTAAACCCACTAATCAACACAACCACTTGACCAGTACAGAGCTATCTTGAGGCTGAAATACCAGTTCCAGGGAGGGATTCTGAGGACTAAAGAGCTCAAGGGATGAAACTGCAAGGACAATTTGCATGGGAGTTCCTTCACCATGAGTCTCTTTTCTCCCCTTTCTTACATATTAATGAATTATGGTTCCTGGCAAAGCGGGGAGTTTATATGAGTTGAAACTAGTTAAGCACTGTCTTTGACAGGAAATAGTTCTTCCATGTCTGAAGCAGAGTTCTTCTCTAGATACATGATTAGTATTAGAATCAATATTGATAATATCATAATATTGCTCATAATATTAGAACAAATACATTTTTAACTTGACATGCTGGAAATAGAACTTGGAAGCTTTTCCATGCAAATCAAAGACTCTACAGCCATTCCTTCTCATACTCATACTCACAGAGTGTATAATTGTTGTCAAACACAGGAACTCCCCTCCCCCTTAAAGATGTATACTTTTCCAAGGGCAACATGCCAAAATGAAATACAGCAGTGCCCGTCATCTTACATGAAGTCTCCCAAGTCCCACCACCTCCAGACCATTGCTTCTCTCCTCTGTCCTCCTAAGCATGAACTATATCTTATTGCACTTTATTTTTATACATCTATTTAATATATTCTATTTTCCTCTGAGACAAGAGACATTGGTTCTGCCTGACCTAGGTCAAGAGGTACCAATCCCCAGGTATGCCATGCCCTGGGCCATAGATATGGTCCAGCTATTATGGACTCTCACACCCAACAGATAAACTTCCTGTTTGTCATGCTGGGAACCAGCTCTGGGTATGAACTGGCCATACTCAGAGAAAGTAAGAAAACATTTCTGTAGATATTTCTTTATATGACTAACCTGTGAAAAGATCATTACCCATTGACTCCAATACCCTGGACTCTACATTTACATAATCCCATCATCTTCATGGCCAGGCAGTCAAAGCTTGCTCCAGGACTAAAAAAATAAGATCAACAACAGCTATCATATTTATATCTATTACTTTCTGTGTAACGTTTACATTTATATATAATGTATCTATTTCCCAGGTCTAAAATGTACAAACTGTTTTATGAAATGTATCAAGGCAGTCAACTAAGGTTAAACAAATCCCTCTGGGATCTTTCTTCCAGAGCCATCAGCCAGACTCATTGTTTCAAAGATATGGTAATCTTCTGCCTAGCCAAACCTGTTTATCTGCCTCAACATCTCAGCCTTACACCTTTGATTCCTGAAAGCTCTGCCTTTGTTTACTATAAAGCTGTATACTCTGTACTCTCCAATGGGGCAGCTCGGCAGCTGGCTGGTCCTTCACTCTAGAACAATCCCCAGCTGCCTTTCTCCTCTGCCTACCAATCCCAGCATGTATCCTAGCCAGCCTCTTTGCTGGCCAATTGGGGACACATGGAGGGAACCTCTGAGGATGCCTGCCATAGATGCAGGGGAAATGTCGGGAAAGAATGCTTCTAGAACATGGCCATACAGCCCAAAAAACCTACAACAATCCAGGGATTCCGACCATGAAAGCGTTCGACAATACAAGGGAGGGAAAATTCAAACATGGGCAATTCCAACTTGATTATATAAAACTAGTTGCACATCATAATATCCTTTATGCTTATCCTTTTGGGCAGAAGCCCACATGCATCCATTCTTGGCCAGAATCCCTTAAACGCCTCTGACTTTAGTCTTTATTTCCTGGTGAGTCTTTAATCTAGAACTTTGATTGTTATCATAACGCTTGCCAGGCAATTACCTCATATTACTTATAATCTAAATTCCATATCATAATGTCCTATCCTCCCCTTACAATTTCACCAGAGATCACTTGACTTCAGCTATTCACTCAAGTGGGCCACTGGTTTAGTTCTCCACCCAGAATTTTATTTATTTATTTAACTTGTTTGGCCCAATTTGGCTCGGAGCAGTTTACAGAAACAGATTAAAACAATACAATTAGCTTTAAAAAATAACCATAACAATAACAATAGGCAGCGAGAACAGGCATAGCCCGGGTTGTTCGCCCATCAAAAGCTTGCCAGAAAAGAAAAGTTTTACAGGCTTTCCAAAAAGCAACTAGGTCTCGGATGGTTCAAGTTTCAACCGGCATGGAACTCACAATCTCAGGGGTGAGTCCTTATTTCATTTTAATATAAGATTCTGCCATAGATTGAGTCAGGTCATTGGTTCACCTGGTTCGATAATGTCTACTGGTTGGCAGTGGCCCTTGGGTTTTCAGCCAGGAGTAATAGCTTACCATGAGATGCCAAAGGTTGATTCTAGATCTTCCATTATGGTGGAAGTGGTGGTTAATCTTCTATATACAAAAACATTTGAGCTATGGGAATATCCATCAGATTTAGCTGAAGCCTGATGTCTGAGCTGATTTGGGACTCTTAGACTGCTTGAAGTGCTTCCTAAGGCAAAGTAGCCCTCCCTCTGAAGCTCGCAAAGGCAAAGCAGGATTTCAGGCAATGCTTTGTGAGGAGGCTTCATTTTTAGAATGGTGGCAATATATTTTAGGTACGCAGTCGGCAGCCTGCATGTTCATGCTTTTGCTACTTGTTTCCCTGGCTAGAAAACAAAGCTGCCTGCAGGCAGATGCCTGAGATGGGAGGAAGTTATGCCACTTCCATTGCAAACATGCCTCTCAAACAGCTCTGTTTTCCAGCTGGAGAAGATGGAGGAGGAGAGCAATCGCTAGTAGTCAGCCAGGCAAGCCAGTAGGGAGGAGCAAGGATTAAATAGCAATGCTCAATTCACTGAAGTGCTACAGATGTTAATTATAAAGAGGAGGGGGAGAAAACACATACAGGTCTCTTCTTCCATCTGACTCCAGCCTAAGAGGGAAAGTGCCACGCATCGGCAAAAAATGTCAGAGTACAAACTTCAAACAAGCATACTGGCAAACCTCAGTGGTTTGAGTGGCAGCTGGGAAAAAGAGCAAAGTTGTTTCTCTTGGTTTGTTGCCCCAGAATCCTTGCATAAGAGCTGCATAATGTTCTCTGGAAATCACAGCATCTTACCCAGTGTTATTGGAAAGCTCACAAGCAGGTTGTGGAGGCAGCAATGGCTCTTGAGCTTCGCACTTTATCCAGTTCTTTCCTTACCGATGAAGTTTTTATGACACAGAGTGCAAATTTAAAACCTATAATAAATAAACCTATAATAAATGCCACTGACATCAATGTGCCTTTGTTGCTGTTGTTGTTGTGTGCCTTCAAGTTAGTTGTGATATATGGTTTATGATATCACAGGGTTTTCTTGGTAAAATTTGTTCAGATGGACTTTGCCATTGCCTTTCTCTGAAATTGAGAGGGTAAGACTTTCCTAAAGTCATCCAGTGGGTTTTCATAGCCAAACAGGTCTCTCATAATCCTAGCCAACACTACACCACACCAACTCTCAATTTATTGGCATTTACTCTAATCCTTACAAAAGGGTATAGGATTGTAGCAGGATTATTAATTTGATTCCCTAGTTTTGATTGAATTGTGGGGGTACACTCACATGTTTTTGGCAAAGAGTCCTAAGTCATCAGAAGAGTGCTAAGCTGATAATGCTGAGCTTGAAATGCCCTTCTGCTTTTGTAGACAGGTTATTTTTGATTACAGAATGCAGGATCTCCTAGACTGCACTGCCCCATTGCCACATAGTCTTTGAAAAGTAACTTTTCCAAGTTCTCTCTTAGTCCTACAGCAAGGCAAAAATAATAATAAAACACATATTTTTTTCCTGGATTTTCCCAGTATCCTATATATATATATATATATATATATATATATATATATATATATCTGATACAATCTTTTGCATTATGGTACATTCCTCATCTCATTGAAATCCAGTGCAAAGCACACTGATTTTAAAACAGTAGAATTACACCCCAGGTAGAACATTATCATCACTCAATATGGTGAAGTCGGAATACAGGAAGTGAAAGTAAATAATTCAGTGGCACTCAAATTGAGTGTTCTGGATGACGGTAGGTGTATCTGACTCAGGATTTTAAATCAATCAATTCCACAAACTGGTTGAAACTTGTAATGGGAAAAAATATGTTTTTGTTAAGCACTGAGCTTTCTGAAGGGATGTTAGGTATGATTAGCTCTCCTAACCAGGCATTGCTGTCAATTTTGTGGTCATTGATGTGGCCTGTGTAACTATGTAACCACCATGATCATATTTATTTTCTATGTAATTCACTTCTGAGAATTGCTTCCCATTGTGCACTCTTAGAGACTTTTCTTTCTCCAGCCTTAGTTGTTGCCTTTCATCTAAAAATAAGTTGTTCGAATTGAAAGCATATGGAAAAGGCAGCATTTCACAGAGCTGCTTCGAGGGTGTCATTTTGAGTCAATTCATTTCCACATAGGGTTGCTAAGACTTAGTTTTTAACCCATTTTGAAGTTGACTTTATAGCTTGCAGGAACATATTGTTAGTGCTTGTTATTAATTAATAACATATTGTTGGTGTGCACTATTAAATACTCTTTTACCCAA
This sequence comes from Anolis sagrei ordinatus, assembly GCF_025583915.1. Classification (NCBI taxonomy): domain Eukaryota; kingdom Metazoa; phylum Chordata; class Lepidosauria; order Squamata; family Anolidae; genus Anolis; species Anolis sagrei. The sequence continues at coordinate 134,159,849 of NW_026847549.1, forward strand.
TTTAAAGGGGATACTTTAAGCATGCCCAACAGATTCAATATCTGCAACAGGAATTTTGTCTTCTTTTTCTTTATGTCATGTCATAATTTTGATTTTAATAGATTCCAAAAGCAATTTGTCATACATTGTAAGGATAAGATTTTCTAGATGCCGTTTAAGAAACACAACTATTTTCAGTAATTTATTTCTCTGTCAAACAAGTCAGTTTCACCCTAGAAAGGCTTTGTTACATCAGAACAAGGGTACATCTAGCCTACTTTTTAGTCTATGGCCATAATCAATCATATCAGAACTTGGAAAGTTACTTTTTAAAGTATTCTTTAATGTTCCAATAAATAACTCTAATCTGCATAGAAACATTATTTTCTGCACAGAAAATACTGTTTGCCCCACAAAATAACTGTTTTCAGTGCAAAACAATTGCATATCAATTTTGTGCAGAACATGGGCCAAATTGCAAATGTTGTGTGGTTTTTTAACACTTTCTTGTGATGGGAGTAAAATTGTGAAAATCACTTATTGTGTCTTTCATGAATTAGAAAACAATCAGATTCTCAGGAATTGATTTGTAACCAGCTGCTTCCCATCTTTGGACTATATGATATCTGAGGCTCTCTAACAAGACATTTAATCATAGTGACTTAAAACATTTTGCTACTGGTAACAGAAGATGAGATGGCTCCTCCGCTGTTCCATTCCATGTATTACCAGTTTGATCCTACCCTGATACTGGTGATGGGACTGGATCCTTCCTATGCCTTCCTATGCAGTTCAGGGGGTGCATTGTATTGTTTTTATTGCTTTGACTGCATTTTTGCCATTGTAAAGATTTAAGAATTCAGCACTCCGGAGAGTTCCCTTCAATAGCCTTCTTCAAACCTTTATAGTATTCACCCTGGAGAGCTTCCCTGCTATTTTGCTTAGCTAAGATCATACCTGACAGCAAAGCTGGATAGATCTATATGGGAATTACATCTCTTTAGCTCTATTTTAACCATATTTGTTCACTCCTAGTCATTTACTCTCAATTTAAAGTGGTGAGACTAGCTAAAGTGGTTCCCAGCAACTCTTTTTTTAAATAACTGTCTCAGGACAGTATGCATTCTTCGTTGTTCAGAGGGAAGTTATAAAAAAATACCTTTTTTATAGTCAGGGAACCCCTATTAGGAGACTTCTAAGCCAACCCCCAGCCCTAATAGGAAACATATTTTTCATCCCTTTCCTCTCCACAAATCTTTGGGGAAGTCTGGTCTCATTTTGACTGTCATCAATCTCAGGATTTGACAGGCATTTTAGCTGTATTGATTGGGGAAGGAAGTTCATATCTACACAACTTTCTTTCTGTCCTAGTAACTATCTTTCCAGTTACCAAACTGAACTTTTCTTCATTCTAGAATCATAGGTATAGCCATCTATCACTTTATCACTATGACTATGTAAGTGTGTGTGTGTGTGTAAATAATTAGAAATAAAAATAATTTACAAGGCATGGAATGTGGACACAGAGAGGAAGTATATAGAAGGAAGTGTTTAGTTAATGGAAGTTGTGGTGGCAAACCACTTCCACAATACACCTCAACCACACCTCAAGGGAGAGAAAAGAGGGGCTGATAAGAAATGTGCAAACTGAAGATAGCACTGGAACCAGCAAAAGGCAAGGGACTAAACTCTGGTGAATTTAGGAATGGAAACAACCATTATAAAACAAAACAAAAAAGGAAAAACTACAAGGGAGTGTCCTAACATTGCCTGGAACTATTGGCTAGTCTGGAGGACCCTGTAATTGTTGTTGTTGTTGTCGTTGTTCTTGTATGTGTTTTAATAGTATTCATCTCTTGTTTTAATGATGTTGCACCGTGCTGGGTAATTAAATTTATTGTTATTGTTATATTTTGAATTATATGCTTAAAAACTGGATCAATGAAAATCTGAAGTCTGTGCTGCGATTAAGATCTTCTTGAAATATCCTTTAACCCTGATGGTATGAGGAGAAACATTACTTAAAATTACTAAGAGCACAACACACTCTTGTAATTTGCAAAGTTCACACAAATGTTTTTACTTAATAAAAATAGATACTATTCTATACCAATGCCCTAAAATAACAATTAGTGAGTTTTTAAAGAAATGGAGGCAGATGACATGACTTTCTTTTGAGGTATTTTTCTGTTGACTTTTTAAATACATGTTTTCCACATGAATGTACATTCATAGGGGTGTGTGTGCATTTTCTAGCCACCACCCTCCTTATAATCCACATCATTCTGGATTTTACAGTATGTGTAGATGGGGCCTCGCTTGCATCTACAGCCCCAAAGTATACACCGTGCTTTTTGATAGCCTTGAACAGAATGTGATCATTACATTTTTCTGAAAATTTGTCCAGGTTTACATTTTTTTAAAAATCCCCATCTCCCACACAGAAACACACTCTTCAAACCTTTATAGCTGCAGAGGGTCAAGGATATAAAAATAGAAGCACCACAGGAAGCCTGGGGAAAACACCCAGAGAGATTTTAAATATCACCACCAGGAAGCAATTATTAAAGAATTCTCCCACTCCCAGAAGAGATTTGAACAAGGTCTGCATGAATTTTGCTATGCAAAAATATGTTGGAAATGTTTTCAGCTGTCAGTTTTGTTCCGCTCCTTAAAAATATCGAAGGCATTCAAACCAAAGAGGCACTTATATGAAGCAAGATTCTCTTCAAATCATTTTGTGTCAACAGTTATAGAATATGTATCTTGAAATCTGCTTCAGAGGTGGCATGTATAAGATTTGCCCTGGAATGAAGTGTTGGAATGGGAAGAGGGGTGCTTATTTTTGTTTTTCTGTTTCAAAACAAGCAGCGCCATTCATCTTCTATTTTCTTGGATTCTGTTTCTACTTTGGTTTCTTATCACTGCTTCTTCTGAGAACTTCTCCATCAAATGTTTTTAAACAAAGTCTCTGTCTCTGAGGAAAGTGAAAAGCTGCAGGATCCTTCACCCGAATAAAGGGGAGCAAAGGAGTTTGAGGGAGAGCCAAGTATTTTATTTAATTAATTAATTAATTAATTAATTGACTTGTATACCTTTACTCCCAATTTGGCTCGGAGTGGTTTACAGCAGTAGATTAAAACAATACAATTAACTTTAAAATACAATAAAAACAAGAACAGACATAGTCCCGAGTTATTCACCCATCAAAAGCTTGTCGGAAAAGAAAGGTTTTACAGGCTTTCCGAAAAGCAAGTAGATCTCAGATAGATCGGGTTTCAACTGGCAAGGCATTTCATAAATAAGGGGCTACAATTGAGAAGGCTCTCTGCCTAGTAGAGGACAGATGATAAGTCCGGATGTTGGGGACTTCAAGCAAATTTTGGTCTTTGGACCGAAGAAATCTCTGGGGTTGGTAGGGGGATAAGCGGGCCCTCAGGTATGCTGGCCCCAGACCATATAAGGCCTTAAAGGTTAATACCAGCACCTTGATAGTAATCCAGTACTCAATCGGTAGCCAGTGCAGCTGTTGTAGAATTGGGGTGATACGACACCTCGCTGGCACCCCGGTGAGAAGACGAGCCGCCGCATTTTGCACCAGCTCCAGTTTCCAGATCACTGACAAAGGAAGGCCAATGTAGAGGGCATTACAGTAGTCAAGCCTCAAGATGACCATCGCCTGGATCACCGTAGCCAGGTCATTCCCAGATAGGTAGGGAGCCAGTCACCACCATTCCTTCTTATGACACAAAGGAGATTATTAGGTGACACATTTTAAAGGAATGCCATATGAAAATTGTCATCCCACCATGACTTTTAAAAAAACAATGCAACTAACCACATTATCACATTGAGAAATTTCCCTGTCGTAGGACACTTCAGCCTTTTTTCAAGCATGGAGAGACACTGAGCTCATCATATAGCTGTCATGCATAGCCCTCCATAGTTGAAAAGAGGCAGAAGTGTCCTCTGGATGTTTTTAAACAGAAGGTGGATGACTATCTTCAGGGATGCTTTGGTTGTTTGTTCCTGCATGGCAGGTAATGTGAGTTGATAGTCCTTGAAGTCTCTTTCAGCTCTATGACTCTATGATTCAACAAAACAGGTTTTTAAATAAATATGTGGCTCTCTAGTGTAAAAAAGAAGTCCTTAACACTGGCTGCATGGAGCCCTGTGAATTGGCCATCATTCATCCTCAAAAATGATTGTGGGAATGAGATTTTGTCATGTTGACATGGCTTCATTACATGAGGCATTCTGTCCTAAGTTAGAGTGAAAGCTGCCAGTCTACTGAAGGTCAGCCCAGCTGCTGTTTGAAAATCTGATTTTTCTTATAGAGAGAAGAAAAACCCTTGACTTTCTCCTCTTTGAAGTGTAGACCATTTCCAAATTTTCACAAAGCATCCCCTCACAAAGACTAACTAAATATTCTAGGCTTCAGAGGCATTTTTGCCCTGTGTGGAAATCACCGCTCTTCAGCAATGAGAAAAAAGAATAAACTTAAAACCTCACACAAAGGGGGCTGGTTTTTAAAGACAAGAAAAAAGGTCATGACTGAACAACCATTAGTCTACTTAGCAATTTATTTTGCATGTTCCCATATGTAAAGCTTTTTAAAAAGAGGAAGAACGCATTTGTGTTGTTTCACCTTCCCTGTTCTCATATTCACCTTCTCTGCTCTCCTTTGCTGTTCTTAAAATAAGAATAAAAGGGTAAAGCAGGAAAGTTGGTAATGAGAAGGGAAAGAATCCAAAAGACAGGTATGAAAAAGATTTTGTCCCATTTTTCACAAAAAGAAAACATTCTCAGTCATTGAGTGCTCTGTCACTATTATCTTTTTGAACGATGGGATTTCTGACATTTTTAAAATATGTTATTTCACACATATACACACACACATACATACATACATACATGCACACACACACACATACACACACTAGTTTGAGTAACTGGAAATGCCTGGATAATTTGAAAAAATGCATTTTTTTATTTTACAACTACAATTCACCTCACATCATGTCAGGTTAGACCCTTCAAACTCCATTAGCACTTAAAGTTGGTCATGTTGGGCATGTGTGGCAGGTTTGCTCAAGATGCATCAATAGTGGGGTTCAGTGTGATTATTATTAACAACCTTAGACATGCAGATGACACCACTTTGATGGCCGAAAGCGAGGCGGAGCTGAGGAGCCTTCTAATCAAGGTGAAAGAAGAAAGTGCAAAAGCTGGGTTGCAATTAAACATAAAATAAAACAAGATTATGGCAACAAGAATGATTGACAACTGGGAAATAGAGGGAGAAAATGTGGAGGCCGTGACAGACTTTGTATTTCTAGGTGCAAAGATTACTGCAGACGCAGACTGCAGCCAGGAAATCAGGAGACGCTTACTTCTTGGAAGGAGAGCAATGACCAATCTTGATAAAATAGTGAAGAGTAGAGACATCACACTGGCAACAAAGATCCACATACTTAAAGCAATGGTATTCCCCATAGTCACCTACGGATGTGAGAGCTGAACCATAGGGAAGGCTGAGTGAAGGAAGATAGATGCTTTTGAACTGTGGTGTTGGAGGAAAGCTCTGAGAGTGCCTTGGACAGCGAGAAGATCCAACCAGTCCATACTTCAAGAAATAAAGCCTGACTGCTCATTGGAGGGAAGGTTAGTAGAGGCCAAGATGAAGTACTTTGGCCACATCATGAGAAGAAAGGAAAGCTTAGAGAAGAGAATGATGCTGAGGAAAATGAAAGGGAAAAGGAAGAGGGGGCGACCAAGGGCAAGGTGGATGGATGGTATCCTTGAAGTGACTGGAATGACCTTGAAGGAGGTGTTGATGACTGACAGGGAGCTCTGGTCCATGAAGTCACAAAGAGTCGGAAACGACTGAACGAATGAACAACAACAACCATAAGGGACAGCACTTTACTACACCATTGAAGAAAATGGGATGCGTATCCATGGATTTTGGTCCCGGGGTCTCATGGAACCAAACCCCCGCAGATATCAAGGGTATGATGAGAAATAAACATTGTGAGTTTGGAAAAACAGATAACCAATTATTTTTAATCAATATAATTGTCAATTACTATGAAACAATATGAAAATTAGTATGTCTCTTTACCCATACAATAGTTTTGGTCAGTGTTTCACTAGTTGGCCATCACAAATTGGATCTACTAATGAGATCTTCTAAATTGAAATCTAAAGCTGTTTTTTAAAAAAACTGGAATTTAATTAGTTTTGCTGAGTTATTTTCCTTTTAGTCACTTAAAACCAAGGCATTTGTTAGAGGAAACAGTTAAATGCCTGGCTATAATTTTGCCTTGTTGCTGTTGGATAAGCTTAGAAGCTACTTTTCTGAAATCCCTACAGGCCAATTTTCATGTTGTTTCCACCTGAACAAGACCGCATATTTTTTTTCTGTTTGTGTTTTGGTTGAAATGTGTTGCACCGTTTTGAAAAATAAAATCTTTTTTATACCTCCCCAAAGCCTGCCTCTCTTTTTTGTACTGCAGGAGACACCAGATACATCTTCTAGAAATGTTTCTAGTGACAAAAGTTTCTAGTGAATTATATGGGAATTCGATAGATCGATAGATTAATTATGGATCATCAATAGGATGTAGTCCAGTGGTTCCCAACCTGTGATCCATGGACCACCCGTGGTCCACAAGAACTAAAATATTGCCAGCGGCCTCACCACTAATGCACCATTGCAGTGAGAGCAACTGGTCTCATGAAACCCTCTTATAGTGTTGAGGTTTATTAAATATGGTTTTCTGTGGGCAAGCAGGTGGGGACTACTGGATGGCATATGTTCTGTATCAGAAACTATTGCTGATGTGGTCTATCCAATGCAATTTTCTGAATAAGCACCCCAAATAACCAAACAGAATCTAAAGTTGACCAAAAACCGATTCATAATCCTTTTGGTACTAATGTTGGAGAGTCCTCACTGGTCAAAGTAGTCCCTGGTCAAAAATGGTTGAGAACCACTGATCTAGTCAATGGGGTTTCTAGATAATAAATCATAATAGACCAGTAATATGTTCATAACAGATACATAGAGTAATGTGCTACTATGTGTTTTTACTGAATTAAGTCGCACTTTCTCCCACACTCATTATAATACATATTCTGAGTTTATTTTAAACATCTGTTATCACTCTGAATCAGGTTAATAACATCTCTGCTATTTCCATAAAGATAGATGAGAATGGGATTCAGCATTGCTATCCCTTTGACAGAGTTTATTGTTATGGTATTTTGTCCATGGGATGTATTCAGAAGTAATTCTGTTTAGAGATGGTTCTAAAAGACATAATTGGAAGTGAGGGCAAAATACTATAGAACAAAAGCCTACGTATTTTAAAATATTTTTATCTGGGCCTACTCTTTGCCATTTCATCTTGACATTTCTGTGAAAGCCTGTTATTAAGGCTGCACAAATTATTCAAAGGAGTCCAAACTGCAGTTGAGTTAAATTGCATCAAGAACAGAATCTAAGTAGCTGTCCTGGGGACACTAGTTATAGGCCATCACATAATTTTTGGCTGGTAGCAAGATCTCAGCCCTAGGCAGTTAAAATTAGCTGGCAAATACTCAACGAATAATTAAAATTCAAGGTGCTACCTGATCACCATCTAACAACATTAGGATATCCGGAGCAACTGATCTTCAGTTCAAAGGGGAAGATCTTGATTCCAAAGTGTTTCATGTCTGTTTCAGAAATTTGGTTTTCCCAGAGAGACCCATTTTCTTGCTAAGAAGGATTTAAATTATGCATTACAGATGTATCTTTACAGGAAGACTTTGCATCTTGTAAGAGTGTAAAGATATTCCCCTGGTACAATCTCCTTAAACATATGCCTGGTTTTGAGGATTACCTGTCTAAAATTGATAAGTTTGTCTGAGGAAAAAAATTAACTTTAGGAAGGTTTCCTTTAATGCCTTTAGCACTTCTTAGGATCAGACTAGCAAAGTTAACTTGCCAACTCTGTCTGTCATCCATACAAAGGAAAATAAGGACTTTGAAATGTTTAACTTATGGAGGAAACAAGAAAGTGGTGTGTTGGTGATCCATAAGAATAAAAAAAAAATCCCAAATCCACAAGTGGGCAATATTTTCATTGAGATTAACCCAAACTCACAAGATATGCAAACATTTGAGTTCTACATGGCATCTATCTCAGTTCATAATATTGTAACATGCATGGTGATATCATGATACTGACATATGAGTTAATGTACTGTATTTAGGATCTGTAGGCTATATTTCAGAGAAAGGAATGGGCAAAACCACCTCTGGGTATTTTTCTGCCTTAGAAAACCCAATAAAATTCATGGGATCACCATAAGTCGACAGGTTATTTGAAGGCATATATATATATATATATATATATATATATATATATATATATATATACACACACACATATACACATACACACACACACATACACACACACATACACACACACACACACACACACCAGAATTGGTTTTCTCAGCTACTGGGCAAGAGAAATCCCATAACCCTTTCAGGAACAAAAATATTATAGATCCATATGTTGGGATCAGGGCAGACAAGCACATGAAATGCTTAATAGAAATTATCAAAGAACTGACAGATAGAGCACATGCTTATCAAACTAAAGGCTATGTTCTGATCATAGTGTTAACTGCAATCAGTAAGAATTAAACCAAGGGTAAAGGCTTAGCAGAAAATGCATTTTGCCAGTTCGTGTAAGCCCTATCTACACTGACTATTGAAAACAAGTACTGAAGAAAGTGGTTTTGCTGTGCAGATGATTACATAGGAAATCTTGGAACCCCCTGATAGTGACAGTGATAGTGAAACCACAGAGCACTGATGCACATTAAGGGTTTCTTTTGCACAGTTTTATGGGAGTTTGTTGTCTAACTAGCTTCAAACTGCATTAAATGGTCAGTGCAGATGAAGCTGTAATTTTACAGGAATCAAGAGTAATGCAGCTCCCACTGTAATGGCTATCATGGGTCAAAATGAGCCATGACAGAAATGCACACAGTTATACTAATGGACATTATTTATTTATGTATTTATTTATTTACCATGTTTATATACCGCCCCCCTCAGCCCAGAGGCAACTCAGAGCGGTTCACAGATTGGCAACAATTTGATGCCTCAACAATTATAACAAGTAAAACAATCATAAAATGCTTTTAAAATCAATAGCATATGATATAAAATATAAAAACTGTACAAAGCCTTAAAACATTATTGTGAACATCTCCATGTCAAGTCATTATTTCATTGCATTATCAAGTAGTTCCATGCTCACAGTTTTATTCAAAACAGGTATGTAATGTTGGCCTGGAATGAAGCCATGATACAATGATCATATTATACACTGTTAACAAAGAAACCTTGCACCAGCCAATTTGCCAGAGGGAAATCCTAATGGGACAGTTATTGGATACATTTTTGTCCATGCCCTCTGTCACGTGGTGGTGTTAGCTGTGCCCAAAGTCCTCAAACCAAGCCAGAGCCTCACTGTCCCCGAGAGCCCTTAAGGGGACCCCCACAAAATGGGGAACCAAAGAAACCCTGGATCCACCCCTATGTTATGCCATTCAATTTGTGACAAATAAAAATAAATACATTTCACAAAACATTAAAAAAATCTAGGAAGGTGGAAAGGCAAATCTAATGCAGAGAGCTATGGGGCTGGTAAATGTCCTTCCTGGGTGGACTTACAGTCTCATCACATTGAGATGGGAAAGCATGGGTGACCATCCTTTTAGCATAGAGAATTGCCCTTCTAGATTGTCAGCCGTCGTGTTTTGAGTTCTGCCTCTCGATCACACTCGCATGTAGAAACCTAAGAGTTGGCAATACATTAATCTTACATTTATCACTTTTTTAATCAGAGAAAACTATAATATCCGAAAGCAAAGAGATCCCTTTCCCTGCTCCAAACCCTCTATGATAAAGTAGACACATGGCACAAGTATATAACCTCTTCTTTCCATGGGACAAAACTGTCTTGCCCAAATCCCCATATGATAAAGGAGACTGATAGGGGCGAGCAATGAAACAGAAAGATTAACTTTGATGGTTCCCATCTCACCTGCTTTTCAGCTGGAACAATGGGAGTAAAGCACGATAGGAGGTAGGAGCTCTGAACACAATTGCTGGCCAGTGTTCAGAGTTCCCTCCTTTCAAGACACTTCTGCCTCTTTTCAGCCACTGAGGACTATGCATGATGGCCAGAAGTAGTTTAACATCATGTGATGAGCTCCATGCCTCTCCATGCTTGAAAACAGGATGAAGTGGCAATTGACAGAGCAATTTCTCAATGTGATGAGGTCATTCAATAAAACTTCATTTTCATTTGAGAAAAGGGTCCAGCCCCTGCCAAGCACTCTACGGATACCTGAATGGGAAAAGAAACAGTTCACAACAGAAGGAAATGGCCATTCTCTTCTACCCCGCACCACCCCACAAACTTGAAAAACAGCTTTACTGATAAACCGAGGCCAGTGCTTTCAGTAAGAGTACTGCTAAAATGTTTTTGTGTACATTAGAGTATTTGGTCTGCTGCAAGTTCAAAGGTGTAGGTATGCAAGCACCATTTCATTTCCCATTCCAAGTGGAGGAAGAACATTTCAGGTGGGAAGAGAAATGCATCATCCTACACACAACAGAGCACTACAAGCTGGACAAAGCGCATTCCAAACCAGATAATTGCTAGTCTTGGCAACATCACAAAAAGAAATTAAAATGGGCCTTTTGTAGCCCTTCCTCTGAAGGAATGATCGCCAGCCTTGGTAGGTCCTCTATTTTACGAGAACATTTTTGACCTTTTTGTTTATTTTCCAGGATGAAATAGCAATGCTCAGATATATCAGTGCTTTTCTGGGCCTAAGTAGCTTCCAGGAAATTCAGTTGTTTGTAGACCCTTAAGCCATTAATCTCTTGGAAGCAAAAAAAAAAGTAGAGCTTGTAAGGAGTGCTTTATTGCCATTATTATTATATCATCAGTGTGCAGTCATAAAAACTCCTTAACCTTACAGCAAATCTTTCAGCTACCGTACATGCTTTGCTTCAGAGCTTGGAACATCAGGGGTGAAAAATTATTCTATTATGCTAAACATTGGAAATTGCGGGGTGGGTTTTGTCTCTAATTCTGATAATTGGAATTGTTGAATTAGTTGGTTCATTGTTAATTTGCCTCATTGTTTAAAACATTTGATTTAGAAAGAATGGCATGTAGGTTATCACAATTGTTCCCTGGGGCATTTCTATTCATAGTGGTAATCCATAGACTAATGCCAGTTCATGAGCCATCAGCTGCCAACCACTGGAGGGTTTCCAAGGAATAAAAACAGTTGTAGCTGGTGTGCATAAATATTGTACTAATTTCTGGAACATTAGGAGGGGGGTGTTTGTACCCTACATCAAATAGCCCAGGAATGATTGTTCTAGAGACATTTTGTTATTGGTTCCTTCAAAAGGGTTGTTTCTTATTCATTTATAAATTCCCTGGACTTTTTTCCAGGTGAATTTTAAGCTATTTGTTTCTTGGGAATAGTAGGAGCCCAAAATTTCTGTTACTGCCAAGTTAGTAAAGGCTGTCTTGTAGCAGGGCAATGTACCTACCTATTCAGTGAAACTTTATCAACTGATCTGCAACTCTAAGTGAATTACATTATAGAATTAATGCAGTTTAATCCCATTCTAACTGTTAGCTAAAGTTACAGAAAAATGGGAGTTGTAGATTGGTGAGGAACCAGCACTCTTTGGCAAACAATGCCAAAGGCCTTGTAAAACTACAACTCCCATAATCCCATAGCATTGAGCCATGGTAGTTAAAGTGGCATCAAAGTGCACTGATTCTGTAGCATATGTGCTGTCATGCACTGGGCCTATAGCAGTTGGCTTTTTAACAGGACGTGCTCTTTGTGCCCAGTGGGAAGCCGGGGTGCCTCGAGTGTGAGGCCCTAAGGATTTTCCTATGCAAAGTCTTTAGAAGCTTGAAAGGTTTAACAAAGTTCACAAAGAAAGGTTTATTATTGCTTAAGTCTTCAACAAACAATCAAATACTTCTTAGATCTTCAATAAATTAAACAATAAATTAAAATAAATTAAATTTTAAAAGGAAAACCCTTTTTAACCCCTCCTTGGGCAATCTACTTTCTAAACTTTGCTGGTGTGGGCTCTACTCCCGGCTCCAAACTGCTTCTTGGGTCCCGAGTAGACCTACCAGTCAAGATTTTGCAAATTCTCCAGCTGGAGTCCTTTGGAACTGTTTTCCCCCGGAATTTCCCCCAGATGCTGTGAGAAACCAAGCTTCTCTACAGGTGGAGCTAATCCACGTCCTGTAGCTAAGCTTTCCAATGCAAGACTGACCTAAAATGGCTCCCTCTCCTCCCAGAGCCCTGGGGAAAGGGGCGGAACCAAAACTTAACAATGATTGATGGGTCATAAGCCCTATAATTGCAAACCAAGAGAAGCCACCTTATTGCAAAATGCATGGAACTTTGGAATACATGCAAACACTCAAAGAAAGAAAAGGAAGTTGGAGTTTTTGGTACAGCCATACCAACACAGCATAGATCAATTGTTCCCAACCTGTGGTTTGTGGACCACCAGTGGTCCGCAAAAAGTAAAATATTGTCCATGGCATCATTGTTACTACACCCTTGCAACGAGAGCAACTGGTCTCACAAAACGCTCTTATAATGCCGAGGCTTATTAATTATGGTTTTCTGTGGGCGAGCAGATGGCAAGTACTAGATGGTATATATTCTGTATCAGAAACTTGAGCTGATGTGGTCTACTCAATGCAATATACAGGGGCCCACTCTCTCCCACATTCCTTTCAGTAGGGTCTTCTAAACCTGTTTTTAAAAGGTTGGAAGTGAAATGGAGAACAGGATGAAGAAAACCATCTTCATTCAAGGCAGCAGCACACACCTAAATCTGAGTTCAACTTTTATAGCCATTAATGAAATATGAAGAGTACCAATTGCAATATGTCTTTGCTTACTCGTGAAAGTATTCTGGAATTAATACGATAAGGCCTAAAATGTGGTAGACTGTATAGAATTCACATGATAGTACTACATGGCAACTATTCATAGATGTTACCAGGCATCATAATAGAGAAGCCATTTTTATTTGCCATAACCTGTCCTCCATATTTTAGAGCAAGACTAAAGAAAGCACGTGGTTTTCATCCTGCTTCTAAGTTGAATTCAGGGCAGTGGACACTATGTGTGTAAACCATTTTCCTTCTGTGTTTCTAAACAATGCCTTCTAATTTTAACATATGGCTTATCCTCCACTGCATACTTTCCACATTTTCATGAAACAGGATTAACTCCCATCCTGTCTCTACATTGGGATCTTGCACATTTCAGCAGCAGTAAGAAAGGGAACTTGTAAATCCAATTTTAGATAAAACTCAGATGCTCTACAGCAAGAATATGTAATAATATGTTACAAGGCAATATGAAGCAAGCATAACAACAAGATGACGGACTTGTGCCAGTCATATTCATTACAAATAGTCATTATAGATTTTTTTTTCTTTTACCCATTCTGTCAAGAGGCTTTTTTCACTTTCTCTTTCCCTCTCTCTTTATTTGAGCAGACAAGTCTATAACAAGCTGCTCATTGTAGTCCAGAATGAATACTGCCTGGGGATCAAGGAAATTCTCAATGTAACCTTTAAAGAATTCGGCTGATTGAGCCATTACAAAAATAATTAAATATTTACAACTTTGCATTTGTGTAAACACATTGAGCATGAACAAACACAAACCTGTTGGTCTATTTGAAGCCGAACAAGCCAACCAGAAAGATTAAGAACCCAATTCATCCTGGCTTTCTGTTTGTCCCTGCTCAGTGACCCCAATTTCTCATTGTATCTATTGGGTCCAATGATTCTAGCTCAAAAGTGGGACAAGAAGTCACTGGAGTATTATAGATTAACACACACAGGAAATATAGTCACTGAGATGCATTCCATTATCATACAAACCCTATTCAAAGTTCTTTCTTTCCAGGTTATTATGATCTAAGCTCATGGAAAGGGAAGGGAGGGAAAGGGAAGGGAAGGGGCTATCTTAGGTTGGATGTACACTGCCATATAATGCAGTTTGAACAGCACTGAACTGCATTATATGGGTCTACACTGACCATATATGACATTATGGATCCAGCCTTAGATTTGAGATCCCCACAGCATGACTACCCTGAATTAAATTGGGTGACTGTTTCAACCCATTGAATCAGGGAGGAAGTAGAACACTTCCCCCCACTTTTCAGGGATGATGGGGGAAAAATAGCCAGTTATTTCAGGAAATGTAAAGCTGAGCTTCAAAAATGATTTTATTTTTGAGCATGGCAAAGTGGCTCTTTCCTATTCCTTACCCCTCTCACTAATTTAAGTTTCTTTTTCAAATGATACTGTGTACAGAACATGTCCCCTGTACAAATGGCATCATAAAATGAAGGACGGATCTTGTTTAGCTCACTGCCAATTGACTCAAGAAATGCAGAGTGAGGGGCTAAATCTTACAACAGTTCTTGACAAGATTACTGTTCCATTTTCTGAACTCAGGACAATTAAATCAAGCCTTTCCCTTCCATGTAACCAGAATTGGCAAATAACAACAACAACAACAAAAACAACAACAACAACAACAACACTTTATTTATATTCCACCCTTCTCACACTGAAGGGGACTCAGGGAGGATCACAGTACACATACACAGCAAACATTCAATGCCATTTTTTGGATGGGACAAAGATAGAACAGAAAGGAGGTATATATTGTGTTGTGCTGAACATCCAGCTTGTCAGTACCTTTGGAAGTGGCCAAACACAGGGGGTGCTGTCACTCCATCCTCTATGATGAAGAGCCAGCAGGATTTCCTCCTTCCTTTTGGTCACCAGCATTTTTTGATCTTTTTCTTTTACCTCCCCCACATTAGCAGTTTTTGAACTGCTTAGGTAATCAGTGAGCAGGGCTGACAGTCGAGTGCTCATGCTGACCTGGGGCTTCAAATTTGCAACCTTTTGGTTGGTAGAATACACAAAACATTCATACTAGGCTTGTGTAAACCATTTCCGGGTAAACCACTATCAGTTTCGGTATCCCAGATTTTTGTAGGAGTCCCAATCCGTTTTTCAGGAGCCTCCCGAATTCAGGAGGACAGAAATCTGTTTTCAATCCAGGAAGTCAAGAGATTCATTTTCCATGTGGCCCATTGGTGGCAACAGGGGGATCTTCCCAAGTTCCCCTTCCCATCATTTAGGCATTGTTTATCTTTAAATGCTCCATTAAGACCTGGATTAAAAGCATCAGTTAAGATGCCACTCTTTCCGTGATCCTTTCCCTTCTGTCTGTAGAGACCTGAATTTAATGCTTCATTAAAACAGTTTTTACTCTAGAGGAGACATTAGTCTAGGAGGCATTTTATGGGGGCTTCCCACTTCTGAGGGAAGGAAGAGGGATTGACCTGAAGATATCCTATCCTGGGCTTTCTTTTTAAAAGTCTTCCTTTCTCTCTTGATTTGGAGGCACAAAGAAGAACTGGTGCCTTAGAATGCCTTTTCCTCCTCGTGCTTCAATCGTCTTTCTGCTTCCAAACCAAGAGAGAAGAGAGCTTAAGAAACTTCGCTTCCTGGGATCTTTTTCCTTCTAGCAGCTGCCTCCTTCCCTGCACTCTCCATGTAACCGAAAGAAACCGAAAGCAGCCATTTTTTGACAGCTACTGTTCTTTTGCAGCCAGTAAAGAAAATGGCAACAGTCCCCATGAAGTTATGAGCTTCCGAACAAGCCGAAGGCAAACAAAATGAATCTGTGAACAAGCTTAATTCATACAAGCCCTTCAATAAAACAGTTAATTTCATCAAGATATTCTTAATATTGTAAACAATATCGTAAACTTCCAAATTGTGTTCACCAGCCAGACAATTTGAGCCAAACAGTAGTAAACCCAAGAACTATGAAGATACCCATTTATGTGCCTGTTGTCTTTGTTAATTTTTAAAATCTGCATGTCTCAAAACTGGGAAAACTTCCCAACTGTTGGGAACCTTGTTCAGCAGATAAACAGCATCCAAGAAACACTGCATGGCATGTTCCCATCAAGGTCTTAGTGCAGTACACTCTTAAAATTGATGGCACTTCACGACCCTCCACTTTTATTTTAACCAGGAGCAAAACCACCACACAGGAGAACAAAATGTTTTTCTTCCCTTCTTTCCAACAGTCTCTGAGAGTGATGGAGACTGTCAGTGAGAAGAAGAGCATTAGCCTTTGGCAACAAACTGAGCAGATGAGATTGTCAAACAGAAGCAAGACGTGAAAGAAATTGAAAATTGCATTGTGCTTCATACCTGGGAATGGCTCCGTGCGTGTTTTTGGAAGTTTCAATGTTTGTTCGTTTTTGAAGGCCCTTGTGTGTCCCGTTTAACACAGAATGTCTTCCAGAGAAACTTTTCTTTAGGTCAAAGGCTAGTAAAGATTGAATTACATCATATTCCATGTGGGTCAGATCTTGGCTGAGATTCATATAATGAATACTAATTTATTCCTGTAAAAGGATAAGTCTGCTCTACTGCCCAGTTCTGTTTGTTGTCTTCATTTGTGCTGAAACATGGTTTGACCTTTTTGTTTGTTTTTCTCAAAGGTAGAAGCAATGTGTATACTTGTTGTGATTTATATTTTATACTTACATTGTATTTGTTGCTCTCTAAGGAAGAAGCAATGTCTACGCTTGTTCTTATTTACACATTACACCCATGTAGTGCCTGCTGCTCATAATCAGGGTAGGGTACCTTTTTCCCCATTGTTGCATCTCTACACCTATTCAGTTTCTTCCTGTCAGCAGCTTTTCAGAAGCTACCAATGCCCCAGGCTAGTGCTGGTTGTTTGAGAGTTATAGTTATCAGCAGGCCCATAGCCAGGATTTTGATTTGGGAAGGGGGGCTGAGTTTGATTGGGGGGGCTGAGGATCTACCCTACCAAACCTTTTGTATCGTTATCCCAATACCCCCATGCATATGGGATATATTGAGCATGGTGATATGAATAAACATAACCATTGAAAGAATGTACCAGTAAGGCCTTCTTGCGGACCACCCTGAGGATTTGGAGGGGGGCTCAAGCCCCTCAAGCCCTGGCTACATGCCTGGTTATCAGTTAAGGTTTAACATTATAAGACACCGATACTTAAGAGATTTTAAAATAATGATATACAACTATTGTTCTTTTTAATTGTAACTTCATGCCAGTTCAGGTTTACCAGGATTTATCAGTCCCCAAAGAAGAAAAAACTTGTTATAAACATGCCAAGAGAAAACAAAGGACTGAATAAAATTCATATGACCTGGTTATGCTAGTTTCAGATTTTAAAACTGAATTTTCACTAACAGGAGCACTTTACAGGGAGAGAACAGCTCCCATGATACAGCAGCTCCACTGGGTCCCAGTTTTCAGCCAGACGAAATTTAAAGTGCTGGTCATTACCTTTAAAGCACTAAATGGTTTGGGTCCAGACTACTGACCAATCACCTCTCCTCATTTGAACCTGCCCAGTCACTGTTCTCATCAGGGAAGGCCCTCCTCTCGGTCCCACCCCGTCTCAAACCCAGTTGGTAGGGACGAGAGAGAGGGCCTTCTCTACAGTTGCCCCCCACCTTTTGAACTCCTTTCCAAAGGAGATCAGAATGTCCCCATCACTGTCCTTCTTTAGGAAGCAAATAAAAACCTTCCTATGTACCCAGGCTTATAGAGATTAGAATGGTTAAAGATCCGGCCTTTTGAAATAGGAATTTATTTATTTTTTGTCATGTCAGGAGCGACCTGAGAAACTGCAAGTCGCTCCTGTTGTGACTGTTTCAACAGGAGATGAAATAGGAATGTAATATGGACATGCATTAGTGCTGTTTTCTCCATTGGAATTTTGTTAATTTATTGTTGTATTTTTATGGCATTTGATGTTTGCCTTTTATGCTATGAGCCACCTTGAGTCCCCATGAGGAGACTGGGCAGATTAAAAATAAGTAAGTAAGAAAGATAGATAGAGGACTTCCGGTTGGGACTGAAAGATGGAGGACAGATCTCTCTAGCTCTCAGCGGGAGATTGCCTGGTTTGACGAGCTTGAGGGGAACTCGCCCTCCTCTAACTGGTGGTCGAAGGCCATAGAGGCAAGAGATCCATTGGGGAGATGGCCGATGGTGTTTAAGAGGTTCCCCCCTCAAGGAGGATCCCAAAAACGCCCGGCAACGCAGCACCCCAGGGAGCGGCTCATCTCCAAGGCAAGGCACCAACGGTGCCTACTTCCCTCCACAGCCTCCAGCTCCAGAACAGAAACAAACGGATGGTAAGAGAAGAAGGTAAGCCATCAGGCACCAAAGATATTAATCTTCAAAGGGACTCACGGACGTTGACAACAGCAACAAAACAACAAACGTTCGTGCAGCGCTTTGTGAACACCACGCAGCTGCCGGATCGCAGAATATACAGACAGCAAGGATCACAGACAACAAAGAAACAAAAACAACAAGGATAGCAGCCACTACAAGGTAATTATAGACCGATTTAATCCTCAGCAATTTATTATTCTGAAAGTCCAATACCCACGATATCCCGGATTATTCGTGTTTACACTGCCGCAGTCGGGTAGAGCAGATTCCACATGCTCCCTCCCTCTTCTAGGGACAGCATAACCAAAATAGGGGCTTAAGGGCTCCCAAAGACGTCTCTGAAGAGAGGCGCCGAAAGGACCCCAACCCCATAGGTATAGCGGGCTGCGGTGAGTGAGAGAAGCAACGGATCCAATCATTTCCAGTGACGATTAAGACAGAGGCTCCCAGAGGGAGATTCAGCCAAGGAAGTGAAAGGAGACTTATAGATACATGAATTCTCTTTTCAATATAAGATTAATAGAAAGGACCAAGCTTGACCCAGGGACGAAGTTTGGATAAACTACTTCCCCCTTCTCGCCCTCCACTCTCTCTAGAAGTCAAACAAAAGCCGGCAACCGCCCCTCCCAAACTTTAAAACTAAAAGATAAGAAACCTCACTGACCTTGAACACGCCAGGCCCTCCCGGAGAACAGAGTGGAGGAGAGGCATCCTTGACCAGAGGCAGGGAGGAAACACGCACAGGGGAGAGAGAAGAGGAGGAGGGAGCAAACGATGCGCCCCCTCCTGAGACGCCCCACCTCGCTTCATCTCGCCACTGTTCTCGCGGAAGATCTCGTGCGCCGGGGACTCCCAAGGAAAATAACGCGAGAAGAGAAAAGAAGACGAGAGTTGCAAAAACCGCGAGAAGTAAAGAGAACAAGTAAGCAGAGACCAGGAAGGGCGGAAGCAGGGAAGCAGGGAAAACTGGAAGAACCAGTAGAATAGAATAAATTACAGAGAGTGGAGGTAAGAAAGAAAAAAGAAAAAGAAAACAACGCCAAGGACATAGAGGTGAGACCATAAATATTTACATATATACAAGCATAAGCACTAACTAAAGAATACCAAAGAATATTACAGTCAAAAATAAACATATAAAATAAAACTAAGAACCAATCAAAATAATATAGTAAATAACAACAATAAAGAAGAGAAAAGCCAGAAATGGCAACCCCTAACATGAAAGTGAAGGCAACTCAATCTGCCAAGTCTCAGAACCAACTACTCTCTCAAACCACTGCCCAAACAAAAAAAGACTCAGTGTCTGAAGAATCAATCCTCCAAGTCATCCTGGCGGAAATCAAAAACTTATCCACCAAACAGGACACACAACATAAGGAATTACAACAGGAAATCCAGAAGATCAAGACAGATTTGAAAGAAGACATAAGCAAACTGCAAATAGATATGGACAACCTGAAAAAAGAAAATCAAAAAATAATCAAAACTCAAGGAAAATGGGATTACAAAATGAACAAACTAGAAGACTCAAATCTAAAGATTCAACAACGAATGGAATTACTCGAGAACAGGGAACTAGAGTATCAAATAAGACTGAGGAACCTAGAAGAAACAAAAGGGGAAAATTTGAAAACAACAATAATCGAACTACTAGCAGATCTAATGAGTGTAGATGCAGAAATAATTGGGCAAGATGTAGACAGAACATACCGAGTACCCTCAGGCTACGCCAAATGAAACAACACACCCAGAGACATCGTAGTGAGTTTCTGTAGGAAAAGTACTCGAGATGAAATACTAAAAGAAAATGCAAAGAAACCCATCCACTACAAGGACAAAAGAGTGATAATTATGAAAGAAGTATCTCAGCATACACTAGCGAAACGCAGGAAATATACCTTTTTAACAGAAGAACTTGTCAAAAAGAAAATCAAGTTCAGATGGGAGAAAACTGAAGGATTAACTGTGACCTATAATGACAACAGATACTGGCTCAACACGGAAGAAAAGGCAAGGGCCTTCTACTCAAACCACATAAAAAGACAAACAGAAGATCCATCCCAGAGGAAATACCAAGAAACCAGGAAAAAGTCACTCAATGATGAGAATATAACAGAGACAAGGAAAGGATATGGGACGGAAGAGGAAGGAGAAATTGATTACAACAAACACTACAACGTAGGCAAGGAACACAGAGAGAGAGAACAAAAGAGATTAAGGGAATTCTCACCCGAGAACTATCAGCTACTTCTACCCCAAGAGGTGGTACAATGGGAGATGCAGGACAATTCCAATGAATAAGACAATAAAAATTTACTCAAATAACATCAATGGATTGAACTCTCAAAGTAAAAGGAAGAAAGTCTTTAATCAGCTAAAGCAAAAAAACCTGGACATCATAGCTCTCCAAGAAACGCATATCGCGGACAGACATACGAAACACCTAACAAATAGGAAATTGGGCAAAGAATTTATCTCCTCCGGAAGCGAAAAGAAAAGAGGAGTAGTAACTTACGCCAAAGAATGGCTGAATCCAAAATTACTTTTTAAAGACAATTATGGGAGATTTGTGGGAATAAAAATTGAAATATACAACCAAAAAATTTTGCTCTGCAATACTTATTTCCCAAATGGTCCTAAACTTAAATTTTTGAAAGACCTTTTAAGACTAATAGAACAATACGAATATGATGAGCTATTACTAATAGGGGACTTCAACGGGGTAGTAGACACAAAATTAGATAGAAATTGCAAAGAAATAGGGAAGAATCTAGACAAAAATAAATCAGGCATACTACCAAAGAAGTTTATATCTCACTTGGAAAGTCTGAATCTAGCAGACATGTGGAGATGTACCAAAGGGCCAGAGAAAGACTATACATATTATTCAGGAAGACACAACTCCTGGTCCCGCATAGATATGGCCTGGGCCTCAAACACCTTAAATCTAAAATTAAAAAGTATAAAAATTATGGCCAGATTATTCTCGGATCATTGCGCACTTGAATTAATCATAAAGGGAAAGGAACCCTCCTTCAGATGGAGGCTAAAAGAACATCTCTTAAGAAAGGAAAAAGATATTGAGAGAAACAGGAAACTGTTACAAGAATATTTGCAACTGAATAGAGGAGAGGAAACATCTAAGATTACACAATGGGAGGCAATGAAAGCAGTGATGAGAGGCTATCTCATTCAACAAGACTCCATCCAAAGGGCAAATAAAAATAAGGAATTCAATAAAATCTCAAAGGAACTAGAAAAAGAGGAGCAAATGCTTAAAAAGAACCCCCAAAATGAAGCAGAGAAAATAATTGTCATGTCCATTCTTCCGTTGCAACAAGCTGGTATAAAATAGCCATTCCCTTAAAAGGAGTTGTGAAAAGGATACCAAATCCAGGAAATGCAAAGACCAGGAAGTGTACAGTGTCTTACCCTGTTTTTCCCAAACCTTCACATCTCTAGTTGGGAGACTGAAGAGTTCTACCACCCATTTCTGTATATTGCCTTTTTCAGATTTATATTCATTTATTCTTTCATCTAGTGATCTACCTGTTTGTCCTATATGGAATGAAAAAGACTCTGCTAACAGAGAATGGTACACATCACATTAGAAAATGAGAACATGAATGAACCCTGATGTTGTGATATTGTTAGTCCTGTAATACTGCTGTCCTTGTGTTTATCCCTTGTGTCCATGTCATGTGGCCTGTGTTGGTGGGGAGCAGCTGTTTGAGGCTGGAAGATTGGTAGAATACAATAGTGCATATTTATTGCTATGTGTTCATGTAGTAGGGACAGGCTGCCAATCCCTCCTGTAATATTTGCTGAGCAAGCTTTGCAAAATGTTGCCGCAGATACAGGGCCGGCCCTAGGTAATTTTCAATGGTAAGCAAACATTATTTTGGCGCCCCCTCCCCCCAACCAATCACTGAAAAATAAAACGTAGAAGGTAGAGGTGAATAAAAGAGTTACCTTACAAACCAGAAATTTACTTACAACATTATGTTTATATAGTTACATTACACAAATTAACTTTTTTAAAAATGCAAATATTTTACTAAACTTAGCAACAATTTTAAGTTTTTGTTGTTATTTTTGGTCTACAAGTACTACACAAGGGTTTCCTGGTCATGCTGTCTCTTCAGAGAAGATTTTTCAGACTAGGGGGTTGCTAATAACAGAGAACTCAATCCCATGCTTGTTGGGTCTGTCAATCAGATTTGTTTTGGAGAACGCAGCCCCAGGAGAATAGACACCTCCTTTTTAAGAAAGTGAACTCTTGTCCTTCAAAAGTGCCATGCCAGCCTGGACCATTACAATGGGTGTGGCAAAGTAGTCAGCCTCTGGCCCCTTCACTTTAGTGGATACTTTAACATCCAGTTTTCCTTAACACAAATAAACTTGAACACTTTTAAAATTAAAAAGAGATTTTTCTGGCTTTCAATTTTGAAAACTCGTGTACTATTATATCTGTTTCCATTTCATCCAACAAGCCATTTTCAATGGCCAAGGTTGCTAGTCCACTCAAGCGCTCTTGACTCAAAGTTGATCTTAAATACGTTTTTATAAGTTTTCTAAGATCTACAGAGACACTCGCTGGAACACCTCAGCAAGCGAGAGTCCAAAAGTGGCAGGCTCAAACCGCAGAACCTCAACCAATGGCTGATACCAAATGAGAGACTCCCCCCTGGGCACACAGAGGACTGGGCGACTTGGAAATGGAAAGGAATCACACAGGATCATATTTTTGCAGTCCATTAAGTGTGTTGATGACAAATCAGATAAAGGAATACTGGGGAAATTAATATAAAGCAGTGTGTATAAAGGGACATTACATTTGGTAATCTAATGCAGGCTTTAAAAGGTTTTAAAGATCAAGTCAGGGTCTGCTGCAGTTTTTAGTTTTGGATATGTTTTTTATGGATTTTAACTGAATTTTTAAAATACCAATGATATTTAATTCAATTTTAATGTTTGCATATTTGTGGATTTTAGACTGTACTGAAATGTTTTTAATCTAAGCCAACTTGAGTCTTCTTGGGGAGAGAAAAAGCAGGGTATAAATAAACATAATAATGTGTTGTGGAAGGCTTTCATGGCCAGAATCACTGAGTTGCTGTGAGTTTTCTGGGCTGTATGGCCATGTTCCAGAAGCATTCTCTCCTGACATTTTCCCCACATCTATGGCAGGCAACCTCAGAGGAACAAAATCTGGCTACCAGTACCCTCTAAAATCAGAACAATAAATAAAGAGCAACACTAAAAAAGGGGAATTCCTGACATGAAGCAATCAGGGCCAGTTAACCGCTCCCAACAAAGGATTCCTGGGCAGCAACTAGCTCGGCTTCGAAGCTGCAAGGCCATTAAATACTCATCAAGATGACCAATTGCAACATTCACACTTACCTCAAGCAGACATGAGTTCTTTTTCACACCCGGGACATTCCACAGATATACAAACCCCACTTGCCTAGTTACAAACAGACCTCACAGCCTCTTGAGGATGCCTGCCATAGATGTGGGTGAAACATCAGGTGAGAATGCTTCACCAAGCACCAAAGAGCATTCTGAACTCCACCAATAATAGAACTGAACCAACCTTGGCATACAGGACTTCCATGACTAACAGAAAATACTGGAGAGGGGGTTGGGAAAAATAGACCCTGACATTTGGGAATTGCAGTTTACCAAGCACCAAAGAACATTCTGAGCTCCACCAACAATAGAATTGAACCAAACTTGGCATACAGGACTTCCATGACTAACAGAAAATACTGGAGAGGGGGTTGGGAAAAATAGACCCTGACATGTGGGAATTGCAGTTTACCAAGCACCAAAGAACATTCTGAGCTCCACCAACAATAGAATTGAACCAAACTTGGCATACAGGACTTCCATGACTAACAGAAAATACTGGAGAGGGGGTTGGGAAAAATAGACCCTGACATTTGGGAATTGCAGTTTACCAAGCACCAAAGAACATTCTGAGCTCCACCAACAATAGAATTGAACCAAACTTGGCATACAGGACTTCCATGACCAACAGAAAATACTGGAGAGGGGGTTGGGAAAAATAGACCCTGACATTTGGGAATTGCAGTTTACCAAGCACCAAAGAACATTCTGAGCTCCACCAACAATAGAATTGAACCAAACTTGGCATACAGGACTTCCATGACTAACAGAAAATACTGGAGGGGGGGGTGGGAAAAATAGACCCTGACATTTGGGAATTGCAGTTTACCAAGCACCAAAGAACATTCTGAGCTCCACCAACAATAGAATTGAACCAAACTTGGCATACAGGACTTCCATGACTAACAGAAAATACTGGAGAGGGGGTTGGGAAAAATAGACCCTGACATTTGGGAATTGCAGTTTACCAAGCACCAAAGAACATTCTGAGCTCCACCAACAATAGAATTGAACCAAACTTGGCATACAGGACTTCCATGACTAACAGAAAATACTGGAGAGGGGGTTGGGAAAAATAGACCCTGACATTTGGGAATTGCAGTTTACCAAGCACCAAAGAACATTCTGAGCTCCACCAACAATAGAATTGAACCAAACTTGGCATACAGGACTTCCATGACTAACAGAAAATACTGGAGAGGGGGTTGGGAAAAATAGACCCTGACATTTGGGAACTGCAGTTTACCAAGCACCAAAGAACATTCTGAGCTCCACCAACAATAGAATTGAACCAAACTTGGCATACAGGACTTCCATGACTAACAGAAAATACTGGAGAGGGGGTTTGGAAAAATAGACTCTGATATTTGGGAATTGCAGTTTACCAAGCACCAAAAAATATTCTGAGCTCCACCAACAATAGAATTGAACCAAACTTGGCATACAGGACTTCCATGACTAACAGAAAATACTGGAGAGGGGGTTGGGAAAAATAGACCCTGACATTTGGGAATTGCAGTTTACCAAGCACCAAAGAACATTCTGAGCTCCACCAACAATAGAATTGAACCAAACTTGGAATACAGGACTTCCATGACTAACAGAAAATAATGGAGAGGGGGTTGGGAAAAATAGACCCTGACATTTGGGAATTGCAGTTTACCAAGCACCAAAGAACATTCTGAGCTCCACCAACAATAGAATTGAACCAAACTTGGCATACAGGACTTCCATGACTAACCGAAAATACTGGAGAGGGGGTTGGGAAAAATAGACCCTGACATTTGGGAATTGCAGTTTACCAAGCACCAAAGAACATTCTGAGCTCCACCAACAATAGAATTGAACCAAACTTGGCATATAGGACTTCCATTACCAAATACTAGAGAGGTTTGGGGGAGGCATGTACAAAAGATGACATTTGCAGTACCTTTTGAGGAGGCCTCCTTGCTGCCCTGAGAGGGGTCCAGGCTCAGCTGCAGGGAAGGGAAAGCGAAAGTGAAAGAGCCTGGCTGGCTGCCTCCTGGCAGCACGTGGAGGGAGGACTTCCCTCTTGCGTAGTGGGCGGGCCTGCGCTTCTCCATTAGAAGGCTGTTGAGGGCGCATGGGGCCTGCAGGAGGAGGCGTGGCCTAAGGACAAAACAGCGCCCCCTGGCAAAAAAAGTATTCCGCGACCGCTTACTTCGAGTAATGGACGGGCCGGCCCTGCGCAGATAGGAACATGTAGAAACAGATGCAGCATTTGTGAAAAGCATAAAAATCAGATTTGCCTAATTTGGTATTATACAACTTTTTACTATGGCTTTTTCAAAACTGTTCTGGAAGAGTTGTCTGGAGTTGGTTTCCTCCATGCACTCCTTCATTTAGAAGTTTGATTCCTACTTTCTTTGTATCCCTTCTTTTAAAAAATAATGAAATGTTTATGTTTACTTCTAATAAGAGATTTCTTAGCCGACAATCAAAGAGCATTCTGAACCCCACCAATGATAGAATTGAACCAGACTTGGCACACAGAACTCCCAAGATGAACAGAAAATACTGGAAGGGTTTGGTGGACATTGCCCTTGAGTTTTGGAGTTGTAATTCACCTACATCCAGAGAGCACTGTGGACCCAAACAGTGATGGATCTGGACCAAACTTGGCATGAAGACTCAATATGCCCAAATGTGAACACTGGTGGAGTTTGGGGAAAATAGATCATTACATTTGGGAATTGTAGTTGCTAGGATTTATAGTTCACATGCAGTCAAAGACCATTCTGAACCCAGCCCACAATGGATCTGCACCAAACTTGGCACACTACTTACATGGCCAACATTTAATACTGGTGGGGTTGAGGTGGGGGGCTATTTTTGAATTCTGGGAGTTGCAGTTCTTCAACACCAAAAAGGAAGAGAAGGACAGGCGGAGAGATCTTCAGTCTTCTTTGCCGAAAGGATTTCTAAGAACATCAGAAACATGTGTTTTCTGTTGGTCTTTGGTGACTCATCTGAAACCCCCCTCATGCTCCCTCAGGGGTCCCGACCCCCAGGTTGAGAAACACTGCTCTAACAGGTCTTTCAGCACATATGCTTGTCTAATAAACAGCTTCAGGTAACTCTGAGATAGCAATCCATAATATTCAGTTTTTTATTACCCAGATTTACCAGTACTTTGAGTCTACAATGATTTTTTTAAAAAGAGTCTTGGATGTATTTAAGTCCACCCTGTAGTTCCAGCAATCATAGCTATCGAATGGGATTTCTACTCTTCTTTCACAGAAATCATGAGTCCGCTTCACAGATGCCAGTCCATTGTTTGGGCATTCTCTATTTGAATGGCTGCCAAGCTTAAGATTGGCTTAAAGACTAGATTATTAAGGAAGTAGGGCAGAGGGCTTGAAAAGGCACGTGAGCTATTAGCACTTGGACAGCAAATTGAACAGGGCACACAGGTCATTGTGTCATGCTGTCCTCCACCGATAAGATATATTGCTTTTGTCTGGAAATTAAGTAATTATAGTATGACCCCTGAACTTCTTGTGGCAACAGGGAACTGTGAATAATAGCAAAATCTACTGAAATGAATGGATTCCATTGGAAGTTACAATGGATTCCATTGGAAGTTACAAAGTTCTGGAGAGACATTTTGCATAGAATTAGGGAAAAAATAGACCCATGTCTGATCCCACAGCAAGCTGGCTTCAGAAAAGGCAAAAGCTGCACATCACAAGTGTTGAACCTGACTCAGCACATAGAAGATGGCTTTGAAAGGCAGCAGATCACAGGAGCTGTCTTCATAGACCTGTCAGCAGCCTATGATACTGTGAACCACCGCCTCCTCCTGAGAAAAAGGTATAATATCACAAAGGACGACCACCTCACCCGCCTCATAGGAAACCTGCTACAAAACAGGAGCTTTTTTGTTGAGTTCCAGGGCCAGAGAAGGCAGATGGCGGAAACAGAAGAACGGCCTGCCTCAGGGGAGCGTGCTTGCTCCATCCATGTTCAACATCTACACAAATGACCAGCCACTGCCAGAAGGGACAGAGAGTTTCATCTATGCTGATGATCGTGCCATTACTGCTCAAGCAGGGAGCTTTGAGATGGTAGAACAGAAGCTTTCCGAAGCTCTAGGTGCTCTTACTGCCTATTACAGGGAAAACCAGCTGATCCCCAACCCATCTAAAACACAGACATGTGCCTTTCATCTCAAGAACAGAGAAGCATCCCGAGCTCTGAAGATCACCTGGGAAGGAATCCCACTGGAGCATTGCAGCGCACCCAAATACCTGGGAGTCACTCTGGACCATGCTCTGACCTACAAGAAGCATTGCCTGAACATCAAGCAAAAAGTGGGTGCTAGAAACAATATCATACGAAAGCTGACTGGCACAACCTGGGGATCACAACCAGATACAGTGAAGACATCTGCCTTGCGCTGTGCTACTCTGCTGCTGAGTATGCATGCCCAGTGTGGAACACATCTCACCACACTAAAACAGTGGATGTGGCTCTTAATGAGACATGCCGCATTATCACGGGGTGTCTGCGCCCTACACCACTGGAGAAATTACACTGTGTAGCCGGTATCGCACCACCTGACATCGCCGGGAAGTGGCAGCCAATAGTGAAAGGACCAAGGCAGAGACATCTCCAGCTCATCCCCTGTTTGGGTATCAGCCAGCACGTCAACGACTTAAATCCAGACATAGTTTTCTAAGATCTACAGAGGCACTCGCTGGAACACCTCAGCAAGCGAGAGTCCAAAAGTGGCAGGCTCAAACCCAGAACCTCAACCAATGGCTGATACCAAATGAGAGACTCCCCCCTGGGCACACAGAAGACTGGGCGACTTGGAAGGCGCTGAACAGACTGCGCTCTGGCACCACGAGATGCAGAGCCAACCTTCAGAAATGGGGCTACAAAGTGGAATCCTTGACATGCGAGTGTGGAGAGGAGCAAACCACTGACCACCTGCTGCAATGCAACCTGAGCCCAGCCACATGCACAACGGAGGACCTTCTTGCAGCAACACCAGAAGCACTCCAAGTGGCCAGATACTGGTCAAAGGACATTTAATCAACTACCAAACTCACACATTTTGTATTTTCTCTGTTTGTTTGCTTTGTTCTGTTAGAAATGTAATATAATTGACTGGCTGCCCTGACACGAGAAATAAATTGGAAGTTACCATTGAGTCTTGCTGGGAAGCTTAGAAAATTCCTAAAGAGGTATCCTCCAGTGAAATTCAATGATATCTTCCAGCAGAAGCATGCCATATAATCACCCTTGTGGTCTCTTCCAAATCTTTCATTCCATGATTCTATGTTTTGTCAGATGCTGGTAGGTGAAACTCCAGTACTGGCCCCTTGGGTATGGGGGCCATAAACTTGCACCTGCGCAATGAAATCTATATAGTACATAATCTATTTGGTCAGACCTCACCTGGAATACTACATCCATTTCTGGGCACCACAGTTCAAAAGAGGCATCTACAAGCTGGAAGGTGTTCAGAGGAGGGCAACTAAAATGAGTAAAGGTTTGGAGACCATGCCCCATGAGGAGCATCTTAAAGAACTGGGGATATTTCGCCTAAAGAAGAGAAGAGACATGATATCCATGTGAAAGGGTGTCATAAGGAAGAGGGACCAGGTTTGTTTTCTGCTGCCCTTGAAACTAGGATTCGGAGCAATGGGTTCAAATTACAGGAAAGGAGATTCCATCTGAACATTTGGAAGAACTTTCTGACCGTATGAGTTGTTCAACAGTCGAACTCTCTGCCTCGGAGTATGGTGGAAGCTTCTTCCTTGGAAACTTTTTAACAGAGGCTGAATGGCCATCTATTAGGGATACTTGGTGCTTTTCCTGCATGGCAGAGGGTTGGACTAGATGGCCCATGTGGTCTCTTATTCTGTTATTCTGTTTCTTTGGAGCTTTACCTTGCTTCATATGTGTCCTGCTGAGAAAACTAGAAATTGAAAACTATTTGCTTGATCCATAAAAAGTATTTGATTTATTAGCTATGTTATGTTACGTTATATATTAATTTTATTTATTTTATTTATTTATTTAACTTGTATACCGCTACTCCCAATTTGGCTCGGTTCACAGAAGCAGATTAAAACAATTCAATTAGCTTTAAAAATAACAATAACAAAACAATAGGTGGCGAGAACAGGCATAGTCCGGGTTGTTCACCCATCAAAAGCTTGCCGGAAAAGAAAAGTTTTACAGGCTTTCCGAAAAGCGAGTATTTAATACTATCAATAAAAACATTATTTCTGCTCACCTAGATTGACATCATACTACAAAACATTAAATAGCTTAGGTATCATGAACCATGATAACAAAATGCATTGATACGTTTCATGTCTCCTGTTATTTAAACTTCCAAAATATAATCCCATAGAATATACCAATCAGAATGGGAAGCATCATTTCCCTATATATTGTAACCCTGAAGAAACCACCCTGTCTACATGTAACCTGGAAAGAAATGATCTGAGGGTGGGTTCATCAGTAATTTAACAGAGGAAAAGAATGGATTAAAACCTCTTTTGTATGACGTATGATCCTAACCATTTGCCAACATGGCTCTATTTCAAAAATAATTGTCATATTTGGTTCTGCTCAAAGACTTAGCACTAACTCCAGACTCCCTTATCTGCTGCAATTTCCTGTGCCATTTCCTTCAAACATCAGCTTTCTAGGAGGCTCTTCTTTAGTAAAACATTACTTTCTGTCTCTTTCCTAAAACCATGTAAAGTCTTGCTGCTGCAAGCTTAGTCAAATGATACTGAAAAGAACATGAAAAGTGAGAATGCAAGGGGCTCCTTCCTGAACATTTCTATTTTTTTCACCACTCCAGATGGGAATTAGTTTGTAGAATTCTCATTTGTTTGGTTTGGTTGTCCTGCTTTACTGCATGCCAACACAACTTAGCTGGCAAGAGAGCTTGACATATGTGAATGTAAGAAGGAGGAGGCAGTACCATTTGCTTTTCTGCCACAAAATGCCTGAGCTGCTTGATCTAAGCATACTCAGCATTTCAACAGCACAAAGGATTTAGCCCCTTCCTGGCTAGGAAATGCAGTGAACTATGGTTTATATTGACTCTTCAAAGAAAATTAGACAGAGGATTTATTGATCAGCAAAAATAACAACACTGGTATTAGCAAGACAGTTGCTTTTTCTTCCTTGGTATTGACAATAGGCTGTAATTCTGCCGCTTGACCCCCAGAGAGCAACATTGATTCATCCGGTTATTACACTGTGATGTCCTACTGTTAAGGAATACCAAAATCTCTCTTTGTGGCATCATGAAGTTATAGCAGAAATCTAATCAGCCAGAGGGGTGAGTTCCAAAATCTTATGCAAGAACTATAATAGAAAATTATAATAGAGAAGGGACTGATTGGACAAAGGCCTTGTGGATAGATATTCCTTAATGACAGGTATGGGGAAAGTGTTGCAACATTCACATCTGCCTCAAGCAGACAAGAGTTCTTTCTCCCACCCTGGACCTTCCACAGATATATAAATGTCCTTTGTCTAGTTTCCAGTATGCCTCACAACCTCTGAGGATGCCTGCCACAGATGTGGGCGAAACGTCCGGAGAGTATGGAGCATGGCCATACAGCCTGGAAAACTCACAGCAACCCAGTGTTACCCATAGTTTGTCTCTGGGCCATAACCATCCTTTTTTATGTTGCCCCATATCCTCCTTTGCTCCCAAAGTTCCCTGATTGAACCTGTAATAACCACTACCCACATGGTTAGGTCACGAGGCCTCAACACAATAATATGAATAGGACATTTAGACTTTGTTCAGCGATTACTGGAAATCAAATATGTACCCAAAATATGAAAAGACAAAAAGTGCCTTAGAAACTGGGTTGCTAAATCCTAAACTGCAATTTGATGGAGAGCTGCTCTCAGTCTGGGTAGCAGATGGCACTAAAGCAGATGGACCAGAAATATAACTCAGTATGCATAACCTCCACTCGTCCTGGCTTGACAGCAATTGTCCTGATTAATTCTCTGCCATCCCACTTTTTCAGTTGCTTTTCAAATGTTCCAGATTTTTTCTCCCTCCCCACCTCTCTAACTTTATCCTTTACTTACTTCAATTGCTACAATGTGAGTTCAAAATCCAAAAAGAATTTGCATTCAATTAATTGCAACCTGGGTGGTGGATGGGAGACAGGGAGAAATCTTGCCCTTCTCAGTAGGCTCAGGTGAAAACAAACTGATGCAACCATATCTATCCTTCCTCATTAATAACTGTTGCAGTCTTAACCACACTCAAATGTTTGGTCACACGTATCCCAATTTTCATCTTTAAAATGTTGGCTGATATGAGTATTGTGGACTTATGAATGATTCAGGGCTATTGATACTGTGTAATTATAGCACTTTAAATCTGCTTGAACTGCCATGGTTCCATCCCATGGATTCCAGAGCCTGCAATTTAGGAAACAATGTTTGGAATTTTCAGGAAACTCAAGTTTCCTCAAAAACTGGAAGTGACAGGATTTCATATTATGTTCCCATGGTAGTATAGTTAAAGTGGATATTGTTATTGTAGAAGATAATTGTGTAATCTGGATGGGCATCTGATTTCAGGTAGCTTTCTGTTCTTACTTAGATAAAAACTGTATAATTAGTTTCTAACTACATGGTATTTATGATATATATATAGAGAGAGGGGGGGGGTACTGTATGTAGTTGAAACAGCATTTTTTAGATGAATTTTGAAAAAGCAAAACACAGGTATTCGTGATTGATATACAGTAGAGTCTCACTTATCTAACATTTGCTCATCCAAGTTTCTGTATTAACCAACACAGTCTGCCTCCCACCCGGATCCACAGCTATTTCAATATATTGCTATGTTTTGGAGCTAAATTCATAAATAAATAAATCCACAATAATTACTACACAATGTTACCATGTGTTGAACTGCTTTTTCTGTCAATTTGTTGTAAAACATGATGTTTTGGTGCTTAATTTGTAAAATCATAACATAACTTGAAGTTTAATACGCATTTCCTCAATCCCTCCTTATTATCCAACATTTTTGCTTATCCAATGTTCTGCCAGTCTGTTTATGTTGGATAAGAGAGACTCTACTGTATTGCTTTGACCAACCATTTCTGATTCATGGCTAATGGCCATGAATTGCCAGGGTTTCCCCACACTTTCAATAGATATTCCTGGACAGTTCTAGAGTTAGATGTAGAGGGCTTCCAATATAAGATTATGTAATTTAATATATCTATGCATAAAAATGGAAAATAATCAGGGCTGTGGGACAATGATCAAAGGTTGGAAAGTTGTTTCCAATGACCACACTGGCTGGGGAAATTCTGGGGCTTGTCATCTAAAAAAGTAACATTTCTAAGCACTTAAAGTGATACAGAGAAATCCTTGGCTGAGACAGACAAAGGGCAAGCTTTGTCCAGTGGCAAGCGTCCAAAGAACTTCTATAAGGATCTAATGTGAACAATGGATTTGATGCCTTACAGGAATTTCACACTGAATGCGTCCAGTGTTTAAGTTGCATATTTGTATAGAAAGTCAAATATTAATTCAAAATATTGTATAGTCTGGGTTCCTCCAAAACAAGCCATACCTGGATACTCATTACCCCCATTGTCCTATTGTCTCAACTTGGAGAAATAGGGAATGGATAACAATAGTTAAATTGACGTCTTTCTCAGTGCTTTTAATGTCTCTATGAACAGCATAACTTCAGCTGGACATACAATGAAGGGCAATGAATAATGCTTCCGTTTCTGCCTGGCTGCATGTTTATGAATTATTTCTGAGTTGCCTTTTGTCCTAGATAGGATATCTAAGGTGACTTACACTTTAAAATGTTAAAACCAGTGTCAACGTTTTAAGCATCCTAACAAGTAAAACTGAAAATGGGTGGAGTGGAGTGTGTGTGTGTACGTGTGTAAAAACAATCTTACAATAACAAAGAACAGGATTAGTACTTTTAAAAAGAATTCCAAAGGTAAGCAGAAGAGACTTTAACTGCTTGCCTAAACTGAACAAATAAAGAAGCAGTCTCTCTTTTAGGGAAAGAATTTCATAATCGGGGTGCCACCACAGAGAATGCCCCCATGTTTCCAACAACTAAACCACTCTGGGTGGTGGGCCATGTAGAAAGACCCGTGAAACAGATTACAAACAAAGCTTTATACAGAAAGTAGCAGTCTTCCAAATATCCTGTTAAGCAGCTGTTTAATATGCCAGCAGTCACCAGCCAATCCGTCTGCAATGCCAGAAATACAGCTCAATTGTGTAATGTTAGAAAATGTTGAATTTTTTGTGCTACCTTTGTAGCCACCTCTCCACAAAAGTCAACACTGACACTGAAATACAACTCTGCCTTAACTCTGTGAGTGTTTGAGGATCGGGACATCCGTAGGGGTACCAAAGTGCTTGTTTATAAAGCTATTGTCCTCCAAACCCTGCTATACGCCTGCGAAACGAGGAATATCTACAGATGTCACATTCAATTCCTGGAATGATTCCATTAGTGCTGCCTCCAAAAAGTCCTGCAGATCTCTTGGGAAAACAGGCAGGCAAATGTCAGTGTGCTGGAAGAAGCAAAAATCATCAGCATTGAAGCCATGTTCCTACACCATTAACTCCGCTGACTGGCCACGTTGTCTGAATGCCCAATCATCGTCTCCCAAAGCAGTTACTATACTCCCAACTCAAAAACATTCTATGCACCCTCTAAAGCAGTGGTTCTCAACCTGTGGGTCACCAGATGTTTTGGCCTTCAACTCCCAGAAATCCTAACAGCTGGTAAACTGGCTGGGATTTCTGGGAGTTGTAGGCCAAAACACCTGGGGACCCACAGGTTGAGAACCACTGCTCTAAAGATAAGTAAGGATGGGGATTTCAATTAGCAAAAGCTCTCTCTTCCCCACATCACCTCTCATTGAGCAAAAAAAATGGATAGCCTCTGTTTCATGTTTTATATATTCTTACCAACCAGATAAGTGTTTGGCTCAGCACGCGATAAATTGCATCGTTATTGGTATCTGGATAAGATACAACACAAATATTTTTTTAAAATTACGTTGCAGATTAGGATAAGCATGGTTAAGACGGCACGTGTGCAGCTTAATTCTCACAGGACCTCTCTTTTGTGCTTAAAATATAACAAACCCTTTAAATAATGTGGCATGCTGCTTTCAGAGCAGGGGTAATTGAGTTGAAAAGATACTGTTAATCCCAATTAGGTCCTATTAATATCCTTAAAGCAATGAGAGGATTTGAATTATGCAATCAACATATGAAACAGGTGCAAACATTTTAATAATTCATTTGTTTATTTAATGTAAATGAGAGGGCAACAGCTAGTTATCTATGTAAATAAGAAAAGACTAGGTGGGTTTTTTGCTTTTGCATAGCTGCAAACCGACTTGGGAAGAATTATGGAAATTCACATCGCTAAGCCTAACTGTGAAACACAGCCACCTCTGCCATTGGAGAAGACAAGGCTGAGATCTCGTGCAGCTAATGTGGAAAATGGGCAGAGCTACATGTGCCATGCAACCTGCTCTTCTCTTCAAAGCTAGCCTGGTGTTTTCAGGCTATTGCCCTACTGCCTGTATTGAAGTAAGATTCATCTATAAATCCAGTAGCCTTTTGTACATGACCTCTTCTTTGCCTCATGTAGCAAAATGCCTTAGACAAGCTTGCTATGAAAATCTAGGAGGTGGGTGCAGGAGTTTATTTTGCCTGGCCCTATTGGGAAGGGCACGATTCTGCCCATTCCTCTTCTCTTTCTCCTAATGATACGAGTGCAAACTTCTTTGGCACTTTGAACTCAATTTGTAGCAATTGAGGAAAGCAAAGGACAAGAGGGGAGAGAGGGGAAAAGAGAGAATAAATGGGGCATTTTAAAAGTAACTGAACAAGTCGGACAACAAAGGATTAATTTGGGATGTCTATGTCAAATCCTAAATATTTTGTGTTGTCGAAGGTTTTCATGGCCGGAATCACTGGGTTGCTGTGAGCTTTCCAGACTGGATGACCATGTTCCAGAAGCATTCTTTCCTGATGTTTCACCCACATCTATGGCAGGCATCCTCAGAGGTTGTGAAGTCTGTTTGAAACTAGGCAAGTGAGGTTTATATTTCTGTGGAATGTCCAGGGTGAAAGAGAGAACTCTTGTCTGTTTGAGGCGGGTGTGAATGTTGCAATTGGCCACCTTGATTAGCATAGCACCTTCAAAGCCTGACTGCTTCCTGCCTGGCAGCCTGGGGGAATCCTTTGTTGGGAGGTGTTAGCTGGCCCTGTTTGTTTCATGTCTGGAATTCCCCAGTTTTCTGAGTGTTGTTCTTTATTTACTGTCCTGATTTTAGAGTTTTGTAAAATACTGGTAGCCACATTTTGTTCATTTTCATGGTTTCCTCCTTTTTGTTGAAATTGTCCAGAATCTTGTGGATTTCAGTAGCTTCTCTGTGTAGTCTGACGTGGTTTTTGTTAGAGTGGTTTAGTATTTCCGTGTTCTCAAATAATATGCTCTGCCCAGGTTGGTTCATTTCAACATTCACACTTGCTTCAAGCAGACGAGAGTTCTTTCTCCCTCTCTGGACATTCCACAGATATATAAACCTTACTTGCCTAGTTTCCAACAGACCTCACAACTTCTGAGAATGCCTGCCATAGATGTGGGCAGAACGTCAGGAGAGACTGTTTCTGGAACATGGCCACACAGCCTAGAAAGCTCACAACAACATAAATACTTTGTTTGTGGGGGGAACGTTAGGTATTACTTTGGGTTCTATCTTGGAAGTTAAGCAGGATCAGGCCTAGCATTTGGATGCTAACTTTCAAAAGAAGGCAATGGGGAGCCACCTCTGAGTAGTTCTTGCCTAAGAAAACCCTATGAAATGAACACGATCACAACAAATTGACAGGTGCCTGAAGACATAGAGAAACACACATTGCACTTTGGCTTTACAGTTTTTTATAGTGGATTTTTATGGCTGTGATTATAACAGCAGTTTGTTATTCATATTAGCATAAGGGGTAACTGGTTAGCTCTAGTCCAGGTGGACATGATTGAACCTCAGAAGATCATTTTCCGCTCCTTCCAATCTGCACCACTGCCAGTTTTTGAAACCAGAAGTAATCCCCTCTCCCAAAAAGAAAAAAAGAAAAACCCACTCCAAAGTCACTTCCGGGTGATTTTGGGGTACTCCTCTGCTGTTTTGGGACAAGGACACCATGAGAGCACAGGTTGAAAACTCTCCTGTCTAGCAAGTGTCTTTTAGAAAAGTTACAAAGATTTTTTTTCTTTTTGATCACATACCGTAACTTGGACTGAAGTTAAAAAGAAGTGTACTTTTTCATCACCTGTCATAATCCACAGTAGTTCTAGTGACCTTTGGATCCTTTTCAGCTGGATAAGCAGGCTTGTCGTTCCCAGAATCGCTTGCATGTCAAAGCAGGAAAACATTTCCCAAGGATCTGAAGTCTGGGAATACATTGGCTAACCAATTAAGAGTCCATAACTGCCCCGTGTGTTATACGAGAAACATTGCCCAAGATTATGTCAGATGAATTGAAGGGAAAGATATTCAGGTCAGTTTGATGAATTGCTTTAGTCCTCTCCTGACTGTGAAATTAGTCAAATCAAATGAAGTAAGAAGGTAGGGATTCTTTGCTTCACAGGAGCAATTCGTTGGTAAAAATGCAAGAGGAGGGAACAGCAACAAGGGGCACAATAGATGCCAAAACCAAAGTCATCACCCATAATCCTCTATCAAGAACAAGGAACTCAAAAGTCGCAAAGTCAGTGCTTCTGCTGAGGCAATAGCATATCAAGCTGGCAAGGTTTTTGTGTGTCTGTGTGTGTCAGGAGTGACTTGAGAACATGCAAGTCGCTTCTGGTGTGAGAGAATTGGCTGTCTGCAAGGACTTTGTCCTGGGGATGCCCGGATGTTTTTGATGTGTTATTATCCATGTGGGAAACCTCTCTCATGTCTCAGCATGGGGAGCTGGAGCTGACAGAGGGAGCTCATCCACGCTCTCCCTGGGTTCGAACCTCTGACCTGTCGGTCTTCAGTCCTGCCGGCACAAGGGTTTAACCCATTGCACCACCAGGGGCTCCAGCTGGGCAAGTAATCAAGTCATATAGATCAAGCTGGGCAAGTAATCAAGTCCTATTTGATCATTAGCCCTACATGTTATTCCCTTCATCTTACCTTTTGTTCCTTGTTCTCACTTTTGATTTTGAAGCCCCCGGTTGCACAATGGGTTAAACCCTTGTGCTGGCAGGACTGTTGACCAAAAGGTTGGAGGTTTGAATCCAGGGAGTGGGGTGAGCTGCCTTCTGTCAGCTCCAGCTTCTCATGCAGGGACATGAGAGAAGCCTCCCACAAGATGGTAAAACATTCGGGCATCCCCTGGGCAACGTCCTTGCAGATGGCCAATTCTCTCGTACCAGAAGCAACTTGCAGTTTCTCAAGTCGCTCCTGACATGAAAAAAACCCTGATTTTTATTTCTTAAAATGCCATTTTCAAAGATGTTGCAACAATTAAGTGTTCATTTGAAAATATATTTAAAAAATCAACTTGTCTTTCCCCCCTTTTTAAATAGTCTTGGTCTAAACATGATTTCCTTGGTCTAAATAGATTTCCTTGGCAATCTAGAGGCAAGGTCATTTAAAAGTCATGGGGCTTCCTCCCCCAGTGCCTCCTTGTGCTCAAAGCGGTGGGCTAAAGCAGCCTCTTAGCCCAGCAGCATGAATAGCCTGCTAAGCTAGCTATTCACTAAGCCAGTGATGACAATAATAAGCCCAGCTCTCTTCATGTGGCCGGCTGCTGGGCAGCTTCATGTCAGCAATTCCATTATATGCT
The DNA here is from genome assembly GCF_025583915.1 of Anolis sagrei ordinatus. NCBI lineage: Eukaryota > Metazoa > Chordata > Lepidosauria > Squamata > Anolidae > Anolis > Anolis sagrei. The sequence goes on from NW_026847549.1 coordinate 134,198,555, forward strand.
TCATTTTCCATGGATTTAGAAAGCTCAGCCACAGAGTAAAATGTCTTTGAGGCTATAGGTGGGGGTGGGCAGGGGCACGGGGTCTCATATTCAGAGTAACAAATTCTACGGATTCATAAAGAAATATTATTCATGTTAACTATCTTACTAAAAAGGAAACTTAAGAACCACGATAAACCTTTCCAATGAGACACAGACGGCTGTTAAACATAACTTGGCATTGTTGCATTTTGGATCACAGGTCCCAGAATTCCCTAGCCAGCCCGCTGTAGTGATTCTGGAAGTCGTAATAGAGAGAGTGCTTTGCCAAATTCTACTAAAATGTCACTGGTGAGTGAGGGAGTGAAAGGACTGAAATGATAGCTGCCTGATGGAAATCTGTCAGTAGGTTGTTGTGGGGTTTTTTTTGCCATCTGTAACAGTCTGTTTTTAAAAAAACCAAAACCTTATGTTGCATTAATTAGCACTTCAGTGACAGATAGCAGATGGAAAGACTCTCACTTCTTCCCTTCTCCTGGCAGGTTCAGCAGTGACCATTTTAGAATTACGGGTCTGTTTTCATCAGGATGAGGAGGTGGGAAGGGTTCCTAGTGGTGAGACTTAGTGTTTTCAGGGAAATTAAATGTCCTGGTGCTGTGCATAATCAGTTGTCCCTAGACCCTCACTGCTAGATCTTTAGTCATGATCACAGAAGTTCAGCATAATATTGGTTGAGTATCCCTTATCCAGAATTCCAAAATTCCAAATTGTCTGTATGCGTGGCTGAGATGTAACATCTTTGCTTTCAATAGTTCAATACACACAAACTTTATCTCATGCACAAAATTATTTATTTATTATTTATGTACTGCTTTATTATTTATGTACTTCTGGCTTGACAGCAGTACATGTGAGAAAGATCTTGGAGTTCCTGTGGGCAACAAGTTAAACATGAACCAACAATGTGATGCTGCAGCTAAAAAAAGTCAATGGGATGTTGGCCTGCATCAATAGGAGTCTAGTGTCTAGATCCAGGGAAGTCATGCTACCCCTCTATTCTGCCTTGGTCAGACCACACCTGGAATACTGTGTCTACTTCTGGGCACCACAATTGAAGAGAGATGTTGACAAGCTGGAATGTGTCCAGAGGAGGGCGACTCAAATGATCAGGGGTCTGGAGAACAAGCCCTATGAGGAGCAGCTTAAAGTGCTGGGCATGTTTAGCCTGAAGAAGAGAAGGCTGAGAGGAGACGTGATAGCCATGTATAAATGTGTGAGGGGAAGTCATAGGGAGAAGGGAGCAAGCTTTTTTTCTGCTGCCCTGGAGACTAGAACGTGGAACAATGGTTTCAAACTACAGGAAAGGAGATTGCATCTGAACATGAGGAAGAACTTTCTGAATGTGAGAGCCGTTCAGCAGTGGAACTCTCTACCCCAAAGTGTGATGGAGGCTCCTTCTTTGGAGGCTTTTAAACAGAGGCTGGATGGCGATCTTTGGGGGTGCTTTGAATGTGATTTTCCTGCTTCTTGGCAGAATGGGGTTGGACTGGATGGCCCACGAGGTCTCTTCCAACTCTATGATTCTATGATTCTTTTTTTTTTACCCTATTTATACCCCGCCTTTCTCATCCCCGAAGGGGACTCAAGGTGGCTTACATATTGGTCATTATTAAATGCCTTAGAACGACAAACAATTCCAATGACATTAAAATTAAAAATTAAAATTAAAATGAATACATATTAAACATAGTAATTATTGAAAATATTGTGTATAAAATTATGTTTGGGCTATGTGTACAAAGTCTGTATGAAACATAAATTAATACCATGTTTAGATGTGGGTCTCATCTCCAAGATACCTCATTATATCCATGCAAATATTCGAAAATCTGAAAAAAAAATCAGAAATGCTTAACTTCTGGCCCCCAGCATTTCAGATAAGGGACACTTAACCCATCCTTATAGCATGGAAGTTTATATAGCATACTCGGAGCTCTTTCAGGTTCGTTGTTGAAAGGACGAACACTTTTCTAAGCATTTGTAGGTCCCACAGCATGATTTTATGCTAACCCTAACCCTAACACAAACAAAGGCAAAGGCTTCTTCTTTCATTTCCAGCTTTCTGGAAGCGGTGCTCATCTCTGGCTCAGGGGAGGTGCTTTTTCCATTTCAAGCCAAGGAGACTGTGTAGTCACCTCCTGGTTGTGTGATCAGCAAGATTCCTTGGAGCATCTCTTTGCCTTTTCCCGCCAAAGCAATACTTATTTATTTACCCACATTTGCATGTTTTCAAACTGCTAGGTTGGCAGGAGCTGGAGCTGACAGATGGAAGCTCATCCCATCTTGAAGATTTGAACTGCCAATCTTTAGGTCAGACGTTCAGTCAACCTTCAGGTCAGCAGTTCAGCGGTACAAGGATTTAACCCATTGCGCCACCACAGCAGTTCAAGGGACCTTGGTGTCATTGTTCCTACTCAAATACCACTGTGGGACCCTAATCACTAGGGATAAATCCACCAATCACCCATTATCCCCATGATCCAAGCTATATTCTTTGCCAACCCTTCTGCCCCAGAGTGGGCAGCCACATCAGACAGCACATGGATTTTAATTTAACTAATTACAGCTTATTGAAATTCCCACCAGATCTCTACACCAATCAACAACTGAAGTGAATGGACCTTAAAATTTTCAACTGATCAGCAGCCAGGAATGGATGGCTTCTTTAACCAATGAGACTGTGGATCCTGAGACCGCACCAATCATCACAATGTTTCACTATTTTAATGTCTGTAAAATATCTAGAAAATGCCCATACTTGCAACTTTAGGGGCATATCAGAACTGGAATCACCTTGTCCCTTCATATCCGCTTTGGCCATCTGCAGATAAAGATCTCTGGTCCTGTCTTCATTCTTACGTGTCTTCATTGGATCAATCTGAGCTGGGCACACTGGGCTAAACCCTGAGATTTCAGACAACACTAACCCCAGGGAATGGGGGGCTGATGGCTGGCTGGAATATATGTTTGTTTACAGTCCAGGCTTATAGTTCAGCAGTATGTTTAAACTTTTATAGTTGCAAAATGGTTAGCAATTTGTTTCTAATCCAGCTCAGGATTTTATCATTTTAGCAGGTTGGGCTTGGAGGCCAATACACCAATTGGCAAATCTATTTCAATTAAATCCAAATTATCAGAAGGGGCAGGGAGCTGTGTGAAGAGTTAAATTTAGTTTGTTCTTTCTGGTTGTTCAGTTTTAAATAGTGCTCAACGCCATCTGCCTTTGTTGTCTGAGCCCCTGGTGGTTTTCCTCCATGCCTGGAAACTGTTGGTCCCATTCCTGAACCAAAGCCCAAAATGGCCTTAGCATAGCCAGTGCTTTACTGGACATGCCGAATGGCAGTTGGAGTGCTAAGAAGAGATGCCAGCAATGTGAGCATAAATCTACACCCTGGTGCACAGCTGCAGGAAGCAAAGGCTGGCCACTCACAGGTGACATTTTTTTCATAACTCTAAAGCTTCTGTGCAATTCTTTCAGAAGAAGTCCAGTTTTAGATAAGAAATAAGGAGTTGCTACCTTTAAGGAGATTTTTTTTTCCAATTCCACGTGGTGACAGTAATGATTCCAGATGTCATTGCTTGCAGTAATTCTGTTATTTTAATAATTGAGGTTCTGTGCTTTTATGCAATGAAATCTGCATACTGTACAGTCTGTGTACTGGTGAGGTTGCATCACAGTAATTATTGCTAACTTATTTATATCCTCCCTTTTCATCAAGTTGGAAGGAAGAACATATATTGGCTTTCATTGTTCTCCCATCTCCATTTCATCCACCCCAAAAGTCTGCATGGCAGCCTTGTGGAACACTCCAGATGTATTAGACTGCAACTGTCACCAACCTTAGGGCTTGAGACCATTCGCTGGGGATTATGACCACAATGTTCCAACACATCTGGAACCAATTGTGTGATGTCTGATCTAAAAACAGTAGCAGAGGCTGGGTATCTTGCCTCTGTGAGGATTTGCTCTGGGATCTCTCTCTCTATTCTTACACTTGTATCACACTCTGCTCACTTTTAGATTGACGAACATTTTGTTGGGCCATACAAGAAATCAATTAGTGTGTATGTGTCAACTGTAAAATAAGATGTATGAAGCTGATTGGCCGGGCTATGCCCAGGGAGATGGCTGAGCCTGGGACTTTTGGATACTGTTATATTTTTTCAGGCTTGAGGTATGCAGGTGCTTGCAGAGAGAAGAAGAAGAGGAGGAGGAGGAAGAAGAAGAAGAAGAAGAAGAAGAAGAAGAAGAGAGAGAGATTGGAATGTGCTCTCGCTTCATGAGCTGCTGAAGGACTTTCTCTACATGGCCAAAGAAATACCATTTTAAATCTCTCATAAAATGACATTATGTGAGTCGATGCAACTGATCACATGATTGTAAATATGTTGTTCTGAATCATGAAGAGTAAACTACTTGTTCTTCATTGTTCATCTGTGTGGCATATTTTCTTTCTCTAACAAGGCTGTGTGAGGGCTGATCAAATGTGAACTACACGTGATTTATTTTACATTATGCCACACATTTGGCCTCCCAGATGTTTTGAATCACTTCTTTATTTTGGATGGTATGGATAGGAGTTGTAGACCATAACTTCTAATGGTCAAAAATGCCAGAATTCTGTATTACATAATACTGGGTCGTCAAGGCAGTGACTCACACCACCCCATTCTTCATAACAAATTATTCTGTTATTGTTCCGATGACTATCACAGCTTTGCTTCGCTTCATTTCATTTGAATGTGCTCTTACAATGAGAATTGTGTGAGTTGACATGATTTTTAATTGACTTTATATGTTATATGATAACAAATAAGAATATGTTAGTTAGTTGTATCAGGGATAGAAACTATCTATTTGGACACATATGTTGTCATTTATCATTTGGTTACATAATTTACCATGCATACTAGGGGACAAAAACCACAAGGCAGAGGGGGGCTCTCCTTTGTATTCCATCGGTGAGATCAACACACTGTAGGAGGGCATGGGGAATGCCTTCTCAACAATGACATCCCAATTGAGGAGTGCCCTCCCCTTGGAGGACCAACTGGCAGCAACACTAGCTTTGTTGGGCCACCAAGTACAAAAGTAGGTTTTTGCTAGAGCCATTGGACTTAATTGATGTGCTTCAAAATGCAACTGCACATGACTTAGAAATGGTTTAACTTGTGTATGCTGTTTTAATTAGTCAGTGTGTTTAATATGCTTTTAATCTATTTATTTTATTTTCATTGTTTTAATTTTTTTAAGCTACAAATGTTGATTTTACTTATATACAGCTCTCAAATCTTGTGATGTAGAGTAGGATGGAAAGAAGATGGTGGTGATGATGATGATGACAACCAACATCTGACCTAAGAGGATGGGCATTCTCGAAGATGATTCTTAAGACTAGAAAGGAAAGCTAGGTGGGGGGGGGGGAGCATCATGTTATCTCTGATTGGAAACCACTGAAGAGTTTGCCCCCACTCTGTGTGTTTTCCCCCAGTAAGGGATGGAAAACCTTCTGCTATTCATGATCCTTAATCAGCAGTAATGAAGTGGTTTGGACAGAAAACAGCACAGAATAAATCAACCAATCATCAATAATGTGCAGAATTGTTATGCAGCCCTTTCTATTTAAACACATGAATGCACCATTTATCTATCTATTTATTTATTTATTTACATGATTATATTATGCCCTTCTCACCCAGAAGAGAACTTAGGGCAGATCACAGAACACATATGGCGATTATACAATGACAAGACAGACAACATATAGAGGTATATTTAGGCTTTTTCTCATCATTCGGCATCTTTGGAGGTTGTGCTAGGTTCTGGCCACAGGGGGTGCTGTCACACTAGCTCCTTGCCAAAGAGTTTTCTTTGTTCATAAACTCTCCTTCAAACACTATGTCTAAAATACCACCCTGCTTAATGTGGTTCCTATTCATCTACACACATTGCTGTTTTTGATTTGCTAGGTGGGCGGGGGAGCAGGGCTGAAAGTCAGGAGCTCACCCTGACCTGGCTTCGAACTGTCAATCTTTCAGTTGGCAAGATTTACTAGAGCTGCAGCTGGTGATTGACCTGCTGTGCTAACACCACCCCTACCCCAGATCTTATACAATTTCAGAAGAAGAGCAAATTGAGGGTTGAAGGGACTTGAGCGAAGACTAAAAGAAAACCAGGAAGGCAGAACTCCAACATGAGGTTTGAGAGAGAGGAAAAGAAGACCTAAGCAAAGAAGCAATGAATGAATTGCCTCCTGTTGTACACTTCTAAAGCACTGGAATTTTTCAAGAGAAGGAGATTGTAGTGATATACTGCTTCTTTGGTTTAATGGCATTGATCCTGCCAGCACTTAGCTATTTTGGCAAGCAGCTTGTAAAAAGAATAATCTACATTTGAGATGGTTCTTTGGACACCGGGTTGGCTGCTGCCAGAAGAAATCCAATAGGAATCGAATGATACCTGCTAAGTCCATTATCACCTTCACTTAGACTTTTCCGATTCATCCACCTCTGGTAATTATTTATTCACAAGCTAAGGACCATTGCTTTACTTGATGGGTTTCTTTGGGCAAAGGCCAACTACTAAGGAGCTAATGAACAGTGTGGCATTCATTCAAGGAGACGCAGGGTTCGATAGATCATGGAAGGCAGGTTAGATCTGCAGCACGACTGCTCATTCTCTCCGAAGAGTCTTCAGCCAGCATCACTTCATCATTCGGAAGAAGTGCCCAAAGCAACATTGCGCTGACATAAATTGGGTTGCTCGCTCCCAGCCTCTCAGGAAGCATGAAAGAACAGAGCCGTGTGTGATGGCAACTGCAATGTAATCCGAAATCCTTACCCCTCTGCCAGCCAGCCAAAGGGTATTTGCCCGACAAGATTTACTGAGATTAGCTCCATTAGTAATAAGCAGCTCCAGTTGCTGGCCTTAATCCAAGGAGACATATGCAGGCCAATTCGTGTGGCCCACATACTAGCATTTATTGCATTTATTGACAGGCCCTCCAGCATACAGCTAAGCTACAGTAGGTTTTTCTATCCATTGTTTGGACAGTAGCTAAAAGATCAGGAAGCTTTCTAGATACAGAAAATGCGCTGTGCATTGTTAGTCTAGTAAACTACTGAGCAATTAATCTGACTAATTTTTTGAAATGTCAGTATTTTTGTTGCACATTGCTTTTCATAAGTTTTAAACTGAATGTTCAGAATATTGATAATGTTAGGCTTGTTATTGAAGTATTATGGGACTACACAGAACTCCTGCAACCTCACTGTCAAATAAATGCTAAGGAGAAATAGGTTGTCATTGCTGTTGCCACAGACATGACAGTCCTCAAAGAGCTCCCAAATTTTGAAACAAATCAGGAGTGTGTGTGCGAGCGTGCACACATAAATATGCTGTATTTCTGAAATACAGCTTAATGGTGTAACATTAGAAAACGTTGACCATTTCCACTACCTTGGCAGCCACCTCTCCACCAAAGTCCATATTGACACTGAAAAACAACAGCGCCTGAGCTCTGCGAGTGCAGCATTTTTCCGAATGAAGCAAAGAGTGTTTGAGGACCGGGACATCTGTAGGGATACCAAGGTGCTTGTTTATAAAGCCATTGTCCTCCCAACCTTGCTATACACCTGTGAAACGTGGACTGTCTGCTGACGTTATACACAACTCCTGGAACGATTCCATCAGCGCTCCCTCTGAAAAATCCTGCAGATTTCTTGGGAAGAGAGGCAGACAAATGTCAGGATGCTAGAAGAAGCAAAGACCACCAGCACTGAGGCGATGCTCCTTCGCCATCAACTCTGCTGGACCGATCATGTTGTCCAGATGCCCGATCACCGTCTCCCAAAGCAGTTACTCAACTCCAAACTCAAGAATGGGAAACAAAATGTTGGTGGACAGGAAAAGAGATTTAAAGATGGGTTTAAAGCCAACCTCAAAAACTGTGGCATAGACACCGAGAACGGGGAAGCCCTGGCCCTTGAGCGCTCTAACTGGAGGTCAGCTGTGACCAGCAGTGCTGCAGAATTCAAAGAGTCACGAATGGAGAGCGAAAGGGAGAAACATGCAAACCCTGACCGGGACCGCCTTCTATTTGGAAACCGATGTCCTCACTGCGGGAGAACATGCGGAAGGATAGAGCTCCACAACCACCTATAAACCCACCGCCAAGACACCACATCTGGAAGATAATCATCCTTGAGTTATGAGGGATCGTCTAAGTAAGTAAGTAAGTAAGTATAAACATGTAACTATCCCAATGTGGTAGGGACAATCCTAATTACTCTTCTATCATTCCATATTTTCAACTGCTTTTTAGATGTTGTAGTTTCTTTCTTCTTCTCCCACTTTCTTCCTTGATTCTCAGTATATTGCAGTTGCTGCAAACTAAGTTCAGCAATTGCTAAAGTACTTTACATTCAAAAAACACAGCAGAAAGGAGAGTTAAGGAGGGTGAAGAATCGTGCCCTTCCACGCAAGATAAGACAAAAGCAACTGCTGCAACTTCTCAGTGTTCATGTTCTTTCCCATACATAAATGTTCATGTTCACCACATTCCAATGTTATTTAGCCACACATGTCCCACTTTGCATCTGTGCAGTGCTAGATGATATATGGCAGTGGTTCTCAACCTATGAGACCCCAGATGTTTTGGCCTTCAACTCCCAGAAATCTTAACAAATGGTAAACTGGTTGGAATTCCTGGGAATTGTAGGCCAAAATACCTGGGGACCCATAGGTTTGGAACCACTGATATATAGGTATATATTTCCTTGATTTGATGGAACCATGGCAGTTTTTTATTTAAAAAATCCCTGTAGCCAACACCCATTTAGAGTTAAGTGGGATAGATTCATATATAGAACTCTTTCTCCTAGCATAAATTTGGATTCAGACTCATTGCTAATACAAATCTTCCTTGAACAGCTAGGTGAAAGCAAGACAATCTGTGTTTAAGAAATACTCTGTGATAATGAAACCCTTTGAAGTCTTGTCTGCCCTTATCTTCCTCTTCTTCAGTCTACTGTTCAGCAGTATTTAGAAAATGAAATCCCAGTGCTTCTGATTTATTCAGTGCCATTTGTCAGGCATCGATTGTTCCCTTTCCAATCGATTTGTAACAGAGCACAGCAGATTTCCCCCCTCCTGTTTTGCTTCCTGTTCTTATTCCACTTAACACAGGGCCCTTCCACACAACCCTATATCCCAGAATATCAAGGCAGGAAATCCCACAATATCTGCTTTGAACTGGGTTATCTGAGTCCATACTCACATAAACTGGAATATATGGCAGTGTGGACTCAGAAAACCCAGCTCAAAGCAGATATTGTGAATTATCTGCCTTGTTATTCTGGAATATAGCACTTTGTGGAAGGGCCCACAGTCTGCCAATGCTCTGGGCCCTTCCCCACAACCATATAACCCAGAATATTAAGGCAGATAATGCACAGTATCTACTTTGAACTGGGTTGTCTGAGTCCACACTGGCATATAATCCAGTCCAAAGTAGATAATGTGGGATTTGATATAGTCGTGTGGAAGGGGCCTCCTTTAGGCATTAGAGTAAATAGGTTTCTTTGAATGTGAAGGACTTCTTTGCTGTACATCAACATCCTACCCACAATTTCTGCAAGCACAAAAGCTGATCCTGCAAATGCACAAGGAGAGACGAGGAGAAAACCTTGAATTAATGATACCATTTGAGTTATACAGACTGACAGGATCCATTCAATAATAACAGAAGTGATCCTTGTTTGAGAATAAGATGGATGTCAGGAATGCCAACAATTGTAAGATGCCAACATAGTATATTATCTATTCAAAAAATGTGAGGTTGGACAGGTTGCAGGAATAAGCACTGCCATGGAATTGGTCATGCCAATCCAAAGGTTTCCTCCTGTTTCCCTACACAGAGAGATATGGGAGGGAAATGCCTGTAATTCCCAAAATCTAGATTTGCTTCTGTCTGAACCTATGCACTGGGAATATAAAAATGTCTTAATTTATACTTTGTCCTTACCGTTGGTAGTATGGGGAGGGGAAGAGAATGCCTATAGAGGAAAGCCATATTATGACTTTCATGTGGCTACAGATTTATAATTAGCTTCATGATATCACACCATTGTATTAGACCAGGCATGGGCAAACTTGGGCCATCCAGGTGTTTTGGATTTCAACTCTCACAATTCCTGACTTCAGCAGCTGGGGGGGGGGGGAGAGAAAAGGGCCCGAGGCCAGGAATTGTGGGATTTGAAGTCCAAAACAGCAGGAGGGCGAAGTTTGCCCATGTCTGTATTAGACCCTTCATCACAGCATCACCATCAATACTGACAAAAATCTCCCTATATGCAGTAGTGACACAATAACTATGGCATATCTTCAACTACAGTATCTCTATTTAGTAAGAGCTGTTCAATTAATCCTTAGCAATCCCATTTTTTCAGCTGCTTTTAACATGTCTGATGTATATGTGACTAAACTGATCATATAATGCAATTTCAAACTATCATTATATGGCAATGTAGATGGGGCCTACTACTTGCTTATTTTGATGCAAACAGATTTTAAAAATGCAAAAATAGTTTGTACTTTGATCAGGAAGAGAAGAGAAGAAAAGAGACGAGAAGACGAGACGAGACGAGACGAGAAGAGAAGAGAAGAGAAGGAAGAATTTTGCCCTTCCCAGTAGTCTTAGGCAAAAGCAAACTCTTTCAGCCTCTCGTGTACTATATGTTCTCCATACAGTACAAGAGCACACTCCAATGTTGTTTGGCCAGATATGCCAGCTTTTCATCTGTGAAATGTTGGAAGGCATGGCTCAGATTTTGTCAGTAATTAGGTTTGTAGCAAGCACAATTTATGTTCAGCTTCATTACTCCAGAATGTATGGGTACGTTAGTCCATAGTTAGACAGCTGCTATAACCTATTGTCCAAGAGATTGAATCCGAAATCTTACCTTCTCCATAAACTCACTAGATAGCCTTAGGCAACTCACATTCTCTCAGCCTCACTTCCCAGCCTCCCACATTTAGCATATGGAAGGCAAATAATATTGGCTTACCTTACAGGGTTTTCGTGATGTAAGGACAGCAACTAGATAGTAAACATGAAACACTCTAGATGCCACAAAGCACTACATAGACTTTTAAGTATTGTTCACCATTGTATGTTTTCCCAACAAAATATATTTCCTGCATCAAATTTTTCCTAGAAACACACATTCTACCAAGAAAATTAAGTCCACCATCACCAAAGACACCAGGTAGGAAAATATAGGCCATAATATCTTCAGTTCCAGCACAATGTTACCATGAATCCAACATTGTGTATTGTTTTTTATAGTGTTGCATTAGTAACGCAGTCAAGAACCCATTTATAGTACAGCACATTTTAGAATTAAACTATGGCACAACAGCCACCCCTTTTCTTGCTCCAGTTCAATGTGAAAACCTGTAGATTAGTGAGGCAATGGGGCAACACTGCTCCACTGTAACCAAATTTGCACCAGTATAAACAAGCAAATCACAACACACTCAATTAGATTTGTATGGATCTTTGGGGGGGGGGGGGGGGGGGGGGGGGGGGGGTGATGCAGGGCTAATGGCAACAATAGCAAAGGAAATGTGGTTATTCCCATCATTCTTTTTCTCTCTTGAAAAAACAAAATCCTGTTTTCATCAAATGCAGTATTGGATTTTTCCCCCCATAGGAAATGTTTACATGGCTCAAGCGTAATACACGACAATGCCAACAAGCACAAAACCACCATCGCAGTTGTGTGTTTTGTGTTTTTTAAGCGGTTGGTTTGAACCACTCATTTTTTTTTCTAATTTGGCAGAAGATAAATATGATTGATCAATATAGATCCTCCTTTTATGTTGCTTGTAATTACACTGAGCAGCTTCATCTTCCATTGGCCATTCCACTCCCCTGCCCGCTGCTTAAAATTAGAAAAGATTTTGTCAAGTTTCTAATAATCTCCACCCTGCTGGACAATATTCCTCTGGCTTGTCATCGGCTTATCTCTGCAGCATTCCTTAGCAGGTGGCAGCTATTTCAGCTCTGGTGAAGTGTTGGGGGAGGCAGAGGTGTGTGGGGAGGAGAATACCATCCATTTTCTGTGGCTGCGGAGAAGCATTTAGAGCAGCAGCGACACAGGCTTTGGACAGCAACTGCCATGTCCATAGCTGAACAACTGCTGCGTCTGGTTAATGCTGAAGAAGTTTCATCCCAACGTGAAGTAGGCGAAGGCCACAGCAACCATAAGCTAATCATGGAGGATTGCATGGCATTGACCTCCAACCTGGTATGTGCTGTGAGCCAGAAATAAAACTGTTTACATAGCAACCAGCAAAATAGCAACCCCTAGCTAGGCAAGGCATATATAGGCTTTCCCAATCATCTTCCAACGTATTCTCATAGCCTAATTTGTTTACATTTGAAGTAGATTGGGGAAGGACTGTTGACACATATTAGTATTAAATTTTAAAATGTATGAGAGTATAAACACGGTTTTGCAGGCTCCAAGCAAAATCTCGTAGCCTCAGTCAGTTCCCCAGTTTTGCTTTCTTTAAGAGATACAAATGATCAGTTACCAACACCTCACAGAAAATTTGCCATCATTTTCTAAGTTTTAAAACAGCAGACTGAAAGCCAGAAAGCCAAATCCTAGGTTACAACAACATCTGTTAAAGAATTTCCATATGCTGATGATAATGTGGTCTGTGCTCATTCAGAAGAAGACCTACAAGCCACTCTAAACACTTTTGCAGAAGCATACAAAAACTTGACCTCTCACTGAAACAATGTTCTTTCAAGAGACACCAGCTAATCCCTCTGCTATTCCAGAAATACAGTATAATGGTGCAACGTTAGAAAATGATGGCCATTTCCACTACCTTGGCAGCCAGCTCTCCACAAAAATCAACATCAACACTGAAATATAACACTGTCTGAGCTCTGTGAGTGCAGCATTCTTCCAATTGAAGAAGAGAATGTTTGAGGATGGGGACATTCATAAGAAGACCAAGATGCTTGTTTATAAAGCTATTGTCCTCCCAAGCCTGTTATATGCCTGCAAAAGCAGACCATCTCCAGATGTCACACTCAGCTCCTGGAATTATTCCATCAGTGTTGCTTCCAAAAAATCCTTCATATCTCTTGGGAAGACAGATGAACAACCATCAGCAAGCTGAAAGAATCAAAGACCACCAACATTGAAACAATGATCCTCTCCATCAACTCCACTGGACTGGCCACATTGTCCAAATGCCCAATCACTGTCTCTGCTCCCAACTAAAAAAGGGAAAGTTGGTTGATAGGAAAAGAAATACAAAGATGGGCTTAAAGCCAACCTTAAAAACTATGGCTTGGACAGTGAGAACTTGACCCTTGAGCGAGCTAACTAGAGGTCAGCTGTTACCAACAGTACTGTGGAATTCGAAGAGGCACGAATGGTGGGTGAAAGAGAGAAACGCATCAAGAGGAAGGCACATCAAGCCAACCCTGATCGGGATTGCCTTCCATCTGGAAAACAATGTCCTCACTGTGGAAGAACATGCAGGTCGTGACTAGGTTTCCATAATAACCTACAGACCCACCGCCACGACCCTACACTTGGAAGCCCATGCTACTTGGACACGCGTGATTGCCGATTATTTAAAACAGTCTCAGGATGTTATGGGATGGAATTATCCTAAAGTTACCAGTCAAAAGCCACTGATTTATAAGAGAACTATCAAAAGTAGAAGGGTAGCTATTAGGAGCGTGTAAAACGTCATTTTAAAATCATGTCATATCATGTCATATCTATACAAACAGATATTAAGAAACCGGGGGGGGGGGGGGTACCCATGCAAAACCTTAAGAATCAAAACTTATCCAATACTTTTTTATTTGAATTCTCAGAAGTCACTTCCATTTTCAGTGCAAATGAGGTAAAGCCCAAAAAGTTGCCATTCCTCTTTAAATTAAGAAGAGATAGGATGGCTCTCACCATGAGGAGAGGATGAGGGCAGGGCAGGATGAGCTGAGTGAGCTGGGAAAGAGACAGAGCACAGAATTCTGGGAAATGTAGTTTGGGAAGGCAAGGAGCCCTATGGCAGTGAATTCAAAAGGCCCTGCCCTAAACTACATTTCCCAGAATTCTGTTTAGCATCAGAAAGCCCCAATTAGGATAGGGGAGATATTTGTCCCTCCTAGCAGCCGCCAGAGTTCCAATAAATGGTTGAATCTTCAAAGGGGAGAAATGTGCTGCACTTGGAAGAAATACCTAAATTGAAGTTATATTGGTTAAAGACATTCAATAAGATAGTTGTTGTGGCTTTTCTAAAAAACTTTTTTGTCAATTTTTTTTTAAAAAATCCCAAAAATCAGTAGATGTATGAATTTTTCTGAAACTTGGGAGGAATGATCTCCTGTCTTTGTATCATTGCATAGAAAATTCAAGGGAATCACTCTTGTAGGTTTTTTTTTAATGCTCAGTGGGACTTAAGGCACTTCCAAACAGGCATTAATCCCAGGAACATTCACATTTTTAAAATGTCCACACACACCCTATAAAGTGTGTGCTTTCTGGTGTGGGTATCCAGATATTCTCTCAGAACTTTCCAGGAGAACATCTGGACATTCTAACCCCCTCCCCAAAAGCCCCCAAAAGCCCTTTAAAAAAAACAAAAGAACTTACCCAGCCTCCATTCGGGGACTTTCGGAGCTCTCCTGGCATGTAGAAATGATGTGCCAGGAGAAAGGTGGGAGCACGAGTGATTTTCTTCCTTCTCCACCCCCTCCCCTCTTTCTCCTGGCATGTCATTTCTACATGCCAGGAGAACTCTGTCACCCTTCTAATGGAGACCAGGTAAGTTTTTTTAAAGGACTTTTGGAGGATTTTGGGGAGGGGGTTGTGTTCTCACAATTTTCCAGACCAATTTAGCCCAGAAAACCATGGGACTACTTTTGAGGGAGCAGTCTAGACATCGGAAGTAGTGGGCTTATCCCACGCCTTCCAAGAAGGCGTGGAATAAACCCACTAACAAATTAATTCGCCACTAACTGGTGTTTTCCTGGTTTGTGGCAAGTTAATTCGTTTTTCTTAGGGACGTCATCTGGATAGCCCCCTTTTAATAGCAGGAACTCCTGCATTAAAGGGGCTGTCTGGATGGTCCCTTAGTTATAACCTACACAAGTCCCAGCTTTTTCAATGGTTCTAAATCTGTGCATAAGAGCTATAGTGGTCTAAATTATTCACCTGTGACCTACTGACATAAGAAAATTTATTAATAAAATAAAATACAAAAAATATCCAATTTGTCCATGGTGTACAATTATGCAAGTTCTAAATCCAGTTGTTAGGTCTAGGTAGAAGAGACGCATTAAGTCAATTGGTCAACACTTACATAAATCCCATTGATTCAATTGGTCTATTTTAGTTAGGATAGTGTTGGGAAAAGACGCAATAATGACCAGGCGGGAGGCAGGGTGTAGAAGTGAATGATGATGGCTTTTTTATTGTTGCCCAAGCAAAGCTTATATGGGTTCTGGTGCTCTTCAGCAAAGTCTGCATAGCAACAGTGGGGGATTACATAATTGCCAGGTGATTGGTTGGACTCTCAAGGGTGAGGTAATCTACAGGTGAGGTCAGCTATAGGTGATGTCATCCTTCCTGCCCTCAAGGGTAATGTCCATACATGGTCAGTGGGGTAGGAACAGTTTATGCATCCGGGGAGTACGGCCTGCCGATGCTTCCCAGTGGCATAACTGGTTTTTATTGGTTTCCTACATCCCACCTTTTTCTGTTTATTTAAAGGCCAGGACATATATAGGACATTATCTTGAGGCGGGGGGGAAAGGTCAGCAGAACGTGAGGCTGGCAAGAAGCTTATAACAATGGGATATATATCAAATGTAGCAGTAGCAGATTATTATATAAGTAATCAATAGCTGTATAGAGTAAACAAATTGGATAATAAAAGTTTTATCAAGCAGGTACAGTGTTTTGCTTAATATGTTAAGCTAAGCCATTTAAAAAGTAACATGCATAAATATTTTGTTGAAATTATTTGTGAGATTTGAAACAACACATAGAATTGACTGGAGGGTGAACGTGGGAATGAGATTTTGGAGGCCTTGGTGTCATATCATCTCTTCAGGGGCAAATGTAGCGAGCAGGAACCCAAAGCGCTTGATTTAAGAAGCCAATGACAGAGAATGTGTGATTAAACAATGTTGTCAAAAAGCAAGTCGTGTTTGTTAAAGTCCATAGGCTCATTGACAGCTGAAGCAGGAACTCAAATCGGCCCGTCACAGCAGTATTTTCGACTTCAGGCGATGAGGGGAGCTGGGCTTTCTCACTCCGGATCTGGCAACCTGTATCAAGGGAGGAGGAGGAGGAGGGAGAGGGGTGGAGGTTTGGAAATACTTCTGGATCCTGGTAACGAAAGAAGAATTAGATAAAATTAAATTCAAATGATTAATGGTAAATAACACATATAGGAAGACCATTGTTGGAAAGCTGTTGGAAAGCGAAAGCGAAAAAAGCAGCGAAGAGGCCAGGGGGCTGATTCCCCCTTTTGGTTTGTGTGTGAGAAGAAGCAGATGGTTTGTAGAGGTATGTTTGGAACGTTTAGCAATCTCGTTTTGTGTGGCCATTGTAGGGAATGTTAAAGACGTGGGCAGAACATTGTGAACTTAGCATTGTAATATAAGGTATGTTGTAGCAGAGATGTTTATGAATGTAAAGGTATATAAAAAATGGTTGAGAACATGTGTATTGGGTTTGGATAAAGAGTTTGTAGAATAGATCTATTGGTTATCATAGACATGTGTATAGAATGTCATGTGTTTTGTCTTTTGTCATGGAAAGTAGTGAGGAAAATTAGGCAAATAGTGTAAGTGGTTGAGGTTGAAACGACTGTTGTAGTTAGGAGTTTATTAACTGTGATATTTTATTTAGGATGGGGTGTTTATGAAACACCTGTGGATTGTATGTAGATAGTCTGTAAGTTTGTCATGAGTGAGATGTGTAGGGATGGCTTGGAGACAGAACCAAAACTGTCTGTGATGAAGAGATCAGATTAACTGAACATCTTAAGAAAACTGAGTGTGTTAAACCCAGGTCAATAGTGGGAAGCCATGCTTAACCCCTAGCATTGGGATGGTATGATTTTAAAAACTTTGGAACTGGCACAGAGTTATAAAAGGAAAAAAGCAGCTTTAAACTCTTTTTAGGTTTAGGTAGCAATGTGGGTGGAGTCTAGAAAGAATAGACTCGACCAAGGTGGAAAATGTTGTAGTGGATCTCTGAGCCATGTTAAAATCTTTAGGGAATGTATTTTGAGCAATGTTATGGGTAAGTGGTTTTAATCTGTTGAAATATATGTGGATGAGTGTGACAATGATCAACAGTAGACCCGTTGGAAAACTTTAGTAATTGTGTAATGAGAAATGGATAATAGGTTTTGTAGTATGAGGATGAAAAGGCATGACTCTTATAGGGCTGTGTTTTGTTGAAGAGCAAGGATTTTGATAGTCATTAATCAATCAATCAATGATTTATTATGGTCTTTGACCAGCACAGTATAAAATGGGCATCGGTGTGTAAGGAAGGGAATTGTAGTTTTTAAGTAGATCAGGCATAGAGGCAGAATGAAAGCACATTTAAAACATCTTATAATATCTTATAAAAGAGACAAATTAAAAGAATAAAACAGACTAACTGAGCATAAATCAAAAGGTAAGCAAGCATGAGGGGAGGTGTTTGTGTGTGTAATCAGAGTTTAGAGCCTAGCCGTGGCTGGGACGGCTTATCTCTCGCTTGTGGAATGTATGTCCCCCCTTCTCTTGGGATAGCGTGCCTGTCAGCTTGAGTCTCTCTCGC